>JAEIFL010000001.1:0-417500 GCA_018901835.1 Scaptomyza graminum | reverse complement strand
TGGCATATGATTGTGTAATTGATTTTATCAAAGGCCAACACACATACACAGCAATGTTCAAGACAAAGGAGATGCGCTTAGTTAAGGTGTCGATATATATAGTATATATATAGTAATGATATCAAGGTAAAAACTTGCTGCCTTCGCATAATGTTAAGCATGTGCTAGCCGAAAGAAAAACCAATTTTCAGTTGTATGTGAGTGGGAGGGTAGGGGTGGAGACAACAACGTGCAACACGCACGTACGCATTGTAATTTTTTTGTTCGTTTTCTATTTTTAGGGCTTTGGCTTCGACTTGAGTTGGCGCCATTAAAAACCATCGGCCAAGTTTTTTGACCATTGGCCCAGGCCAGCCCTTTATTCGTTTTTTTGTTCGTTGCCTTTTCTTTTCACTTATGCCAACTCGTTTTACTTTTATTTTTTTTATCCTCACTTGCCGTGTAATTTGTTCTAATAAAATATCGCAATTCACAAAAAAGAAAAGAAAAACAGTGACCCGAAATAAAAAATATATTGCGGCCAAGTGCAAAGTAAAGTAAAGCAAAGCAATCTTTGGCCCCATCAAGCTTCTCATTGGCATCGGCATTGGCATCCACATCGATTTTCGCCACTCGGAAAAGTGTGGATTGGCTGGGATATAGCGAAAAAATTCGCATCGAAAATGTGCCGCACCTCGCATCTATTTCCATATAAATTGGCTGTCGTAGAGCATCCAACGCTTTCTCGGGGCCGTATCGCGCCAAGCAACTTTGCCAATAATAAAGCGCTATTAGTGCTGCTACATAAAATGGAGTCTCTTTAGACAAGTGGGAAGGGGTAGTGAGTATATTACGATGACTGTGAGGAGAACGAGGAGCCAGGAGATAAACCTTCCCAGAAGGTGTTTGTGTGTGTTGGTGTGCCGACATCGCAATCAGGTTTTGAAAGCAAAGAGAATAATAAAGAAAAACCGAAGACAGTCGACGAGTTTATGAAGGAAAAAAACCAGAGCTACAATGAATATTAAAGTATTTGCATAAAAGATTTGCTTAGTGAGTCTTATTTAAAAAGAAAACGAATTTGTTTAATCTTGAATGGATTTTTTTTTAAATTAAAAAATATTGAAAATTTTCAGAAAACAATCGAATATAACAATAAGGAACAGAAAACAAATATTGTGCGTATTTTGTTTAGAAAATTTTCTTTCAAAAATGATATGTATATGTAAAACAAAATAGTTTGAACAACAGCAAAAAAAATATTTTTTTTTATTGTTATGCTTACAATAAAATTAACACATAATCTTTTTACATTTAATTCAGTAAATTCGCTAACACAAAACTATTCAATAAAAGTAAAAAAAAAAGATTTACTAATTAATTGCAATAGTTATTATGTTTAAATCTATAAAAGATAAATTTGAAAAAAGTACTATTAAAGATAACATTGGCAAGTGAATTTTACGTGCATTATGTACTGCAGAAATATGTGTCAACATATTGTTTATGTTTAATATCAGATCTCTGCATACACACACACACACACACACATTCTTCTCTTACTCACCGCACACTTCAAAACATAAACATTGCAAGTGAAGCATACTTTTGTGCGCCCCTTACTGATAAGCTTGCTAGAGTTGTGTTATGGTTAAAGTTTTAGTGGTGGTTCTTGTTATTGTTGCTGCTGCTGCTGCCAAATATTTTACGGCTGTCCACTTCCGTATGTAGCACTGCGGCTCTATTGCGTTTGCCTCAAGTGGCTGTAAGTGGTAAAAGAAGTAGCATTTCTTCCCATTCCAATCGCAACTATTTCACGGCTGGCTTATTAGAAAGGTCGGTTAAGACTCGCATGACAAATGCCCAGGGGCTGCTACTCCTGCTGCTGCCGTAACGGCAATCAAGGAAAGTGTTGCGATTTTTATGAGGGATCATATGAAATCATTTTGCACGCAAAATTCATAGCTTGGAATGCTTTTATTAGGCCAACAAATATTTTATAGTGCTCGCCCACGCAATTCCTTTTTTTTATTTTTCCTTTAACGTTTCACTATTACTTTGTAGTAGAAATGTCTTAGTCTTGGTAACCTTTCTGTCAGAGCTAAGAATATATATTTAAACATAATTATTAAGGGGTTGAGAGCCCAACAAAAAAGAAAACTTATTAAATTGCGTAATTTTTACTAATTTAATTTGTTAACTTCAATCAAAGCATAAATCTAATATTACTTCAACTGACTATAATAAACTACAACAGCTTATTTTTTAGCTACTAACTTGGCTTGTAACTTACTTTAAAATCAGTCGCTTATCGGTTTTGTGGCGACATTAAAATTTCATTCAATGCTTGAACAAATCCTTTGCCAAATGTAAGTAAAATCAAATTGTTTGATTACAGTTACCACAAATGCAAATTGATGCTTTTATCTCTAATCTTTGCCAATCTTTGGTTTCTCATAAAGTACTCATGTGCGTATGTTGTCGTGTGTGTGTGAAAATGGATTTTTACGTAAGACAATAGCAAACGCGTAAGCACAAAATGAAAAATTTATAGAGAACAAAAGCTTTTTAAGCCTCTTATAGATTTGGATTTTATCGAAGAATGAAGAAAAATGAAAATGGGTAGGGCAGGAAAACTGTCAAATAATATTTGGTAAAAGACTTTTGAATATCAACTTTTTTCATTAAAATCGTATCTCGTATAAATCTAAGCATATAATGGTTATTACAAATTTGCATCATCATAAAGCAAACTTTGATTTTTGCATTTTTCATTGCGCACATCTTGTGTAAAGTGAGCTCTACCTCCAAGGCCAATGATGCGGCACTTTTGGAGTGTAAAATGCATGTGTGAATGAGTTTGTGTGTGTGTGTTTGGGAAACGCTTTTGTACATATAAGACAAACTCAATTAATTAAGTTTACGATGATTAAGCGTTGATGAGGCGTAAAACAGCTTCAACCCCTTAGCCAACACTGGTCACACCTGGTCCTTGTGATTAGATTAAGCGTGTAATCGACGTCTGCCACAAAATGGTTAACCTTTAAAGTGGCTGGGCATTTAATGAAATTTCGAACACAATATTTGAAGACAGTTTGAAATTCTCGGTTGTTTCTCAAAATCCATAGCTGAGGATCTACTAAACGAGCCAACGTTGTTGGCAGGGCACAAAATACATAAAGCAACAATGCAAATCCTCGACACACATAAACGACAATTCACTGATGATAACCTAAGGCAGGTAACGAGCCTGGTCCAAAGCCGCCCTCCGTTCCGCACCCAAAGCTACAACACCTTTAACCAACCTCCTCCAACCACAACAACGCAACACCGCCGCACCGCGCCGTTGTGTTTTTATGTTAATAAATTTATTTATTATTATTTAATTATTTCGTGCTTTCGTTGTCCTTCTTGTTACATTTTTATGGCACCCAAGTAAAACCAGAAAAAAATACATAAATGTAAGCCATAAAAGCCAAAAATGCCGCAAACAATGCGCATACGCCACGTGAGACGCCTTATCGGCCATGAAATATGTAAATATATATATGTATATATACATATGTATATACATAAATACAACATGCCGTATACCTACTACGGGTGTTGTCAGGACTGGGGCATCACTTGACAGTTTTGACACTTTTAACGGTACTTCAATCTGAACTTTGAACTGTCATAGTTGTGGGCTTTTGCCCTTCTTAACTAAGTTTTGATTATGTAGCCTTTTTGAGTTCATCAACCTGATTTGTGTCTAAAATAACTCGTTCTCATCCGTTGTTGTTATTGTAAAAAAATTACAACCAAAAATACACATTAAGAAATGTCTCCCTTGGGCTGCCGCCAGGCAAATTATAGCCACGCCCAGTGCCACTGCCACTGCCACCCACATTAGCTAATTTTTTAAAATGCTCACAGACATTAAAAAGCACTTTTACCGAAACAAAAACAAAAACAAAAACAGGGAATTATAATTGCTGACGTTGTTGCTTAACGTTGTCTTTAACACCTTCCTTTACCCCACCACTCCACCAAAAAAAAAAAAAAAAAAAAAAACAACAACTTAGCTGTTATTGTTTTTGCGCTTGTTTAACTGTTGTGTTGGTGCTTTTGTGGCTTTTTTGATAATGACGCTGATTAGTCAGCGCTTGCGACAACTCCAACAACGATGCTTAAGTTTTGTCTCTCTCTCGCTCTCTCATACTCTCTCATTCTCGCTCAGTGTCTTACGGCCGCAGTGAATCGACGAGGGTCTGTTTCTTATCTATGATGGCACACTGCTTGTCGTCTTTTAATGTTTTTGGGGAAACGGCTATCACAAACTTTAAAGCCTCCTTCATTCTTCGAATGACGCCATTTTTCAATCCTCAAGCTTAGTTCTACGTTCATACGCTGCTTTCCCAATATAAATGTCTTAACAAATCCTTGACAGACCGTTACTTCTTATATTAATTTATTAAGGCTAATACATATACATACATATATAGATAACAGTCGAGCCTCCATATAGCGAATCTTTAGTGAACAAAAAAGCATCTCCGACCGATTTCGATTGATTCCGATATGTTATCGATAAGAATAGAATCTAGAATGTGCCAAACATAGATCTTGCTGAGCAAACTTTTAGATAATAATAATCATCTGTTTAACTTTAATTGAAATCGGTTGAGAAACACCAATGATATCGAAGATTTAAATATTTGATTAAGTTAGTCATATCCAAACACCACTGTACTTGCATGAGTATTTAATTTTGGCCAACCAAAGCAATTTTTTATTTTTCTTTTTCAATATAATATTTATGTTCCCACCTAATCTACGGCTAGCTAGAACATTTTCAGCTAATTCGATTGACAGCAATGGAATATTTGGCAAAAACAATGTTTGTTTTGAGCGCATGATATATGGATGGAAACAGTAAACAGTTTAATGTATATTCAATAAATTATGTGAACTCTCTCGACTATTTTTATGTCCAAGAACATAAACATTTCCATCATTTAAGATATTCAGATAAAAATATGTACATATGCATGTATTTTTGTGTTTTGTTTTAAGATTTGCCTCCAAACAAAAGTTCCAACAAAAAAAAAAAAAAAAAAAAACAAACAAGCAAATAGGCAGAAAAATAGTTTTGTGAGCTAATTTCAATTACCTAATTGCTGTGGCAGTAAACTTAAATTCGTGTTAAAAATCAGTTTTGATAAATTGTAATCAATTTGCGTCTAGTAAACAAACTTAAACAGCGAAATAAGAAAAAAATAACATTATTGCTAATGAATTTTGTGCTTAATTCACATTCGAGAGATTTCAATGCCATTCGTATTCAAATCAAGCATTGGATACACATTGGAAATCAATTTCGATAGTTTGAAAACGGAATTAGGAACTAAATGCAATTGAAGTTGGCAAAGAGGGTGAGATTATAATGATAAAAATTCATAGCCAGAGTTTCCAATCAAAGAGCATAATAGAAAATTACAGAAAAATTATTTCAAAACATTTTCGAAAATAATTCGGCTTCAAACTTGCAAATGTTTGAAGAAAAATCTTTTCATTAGGAAAAAGAACTTATTTTGTTAAGTAAATGTTTTTAAATAAATTTTGATTTTCCTTTTTCAAAAACCAAGTTTAATGCAGTTCGAAGTTCTGGTTGTCTCATTTTCTCTTCATTTGACTGGATTTGTATCTTTTTTCAGACCGTCTTCTTCAAATTAACACCTAAACACCGAACAACAATAACAAAAATAGAAGCGACAAAAGAAATGTAAATGTAAACTAGTCGAAACAACTCTCAATGAGTAACGTGACAAGGATAGGGGGTTGGTGGGTGGTAGGCGATGGTTTCATGGTCCGTTATGTGTTCAGTTGGTGCTGCTGCTGCCGGCGATTACGTCATTTAAAGACACGCAACTTGGTAAAAGGCAAATGTTTTCATTATTACTATGCTATATACATATAAATATCTATGTGTGTGTGTGTGTATTGTTGTTTGTTTGTTTGTTTGTTGGTTGGTTGTTTTTTTTGTTTAGTCTTGTTTGATTGTTGTGCGTACGTCGGAGTACATCAAGTACACCAAGTACTCAATGCTTTTTCATTCATTCATTCAAACAATCTCGACATGAATTGACATGTGTTTTAAAGAGGTTTTCAATCCAATTGTTCTATATGCAAATAGTAAACCCGTTATTATTATGATATTTTTGGTTCTTGTCTTGTTCATGTTCTTGGCCGTGTTGCAGCTTTTAACACGCATACACTTACGCGCCTAACACTCATACATACAAATGCGTCTGCTCTCGCAGCCAGCAGCAATGTGTGTGTGTGTGGTGAGAAGCTTGAAGGCATTGGGTACTCTATGTGTGGTGGATTGCAAGTGTGTGTGGTGAATTCGTTGGCAGCAAATTGTGGCACATTGCGCTAGTGTGCGTTATATAAGTTCAGTTATGAACCGCAACCCGCTCTGCTCCCCACATTAAGCGACCGTTCCAAACAAATATTCACCACTGGCCGAATAGGCAGCTCTATGCAGCCATTCATACTGCATGGGTCGCATGCGTGTGTGTGTGTGTGTGTCACGCAGGATTGAGAGACTGGGTATGGGTGTGTGTGTGTGTGTGAGATACACGGCTCTCATTTGGCCCACACACCATTAAATGTTTGTCGTTTGGTTCGTGGCTCGTGGAACGTGGCAGGCAACGCTTTGAGTCAGTCGTTGATTTGACCGCCAAACAAACGCAACGCAAAACGCGGGTGCCACGTCGAACGTAGACAACTCACATACAACAAAACACAAGAGCAGCAGAACGCAGCCAACAAACAAACAATTACCAAGCCAAACAACACCAATAAACAAATATAAAATTTAATACAATATATTACAATTTTTTTACATCTTTTTTTGGAAAATTCAAGTTTTTTGCACAATACATGCCTTAAAAAAACAAAAAATAAAACACTCAATAAAGTTGTAAATGTAAGCAAAATAAGTGAAAAGAGTCAAAAAATGAGATAAACAACAAAACACACAACAAATAAAATAAATAATTAAAAATATAAGTATATATTTCAATTAGCAAATGAAAACATAAGAAAAAAACACGCTGAGCATTCACCATTCACGATGACCACAATAATAACAATAATAATAAAAACAATAACAGAAGCTTAACAAAAATGCAGCTAAGCGGGCAAATGATTAAGGGCCGAAAACAAAAGGACAAAACATGAAGTGTTTAGTTTTCTTATTTGTTAAAATAAATTAAATGTGAACTTGTTTTTTTTGTGTTGCATACTTTTGTGCTGTGATTAAAAAAAAGTTGAGCTACATATTTATAGAAACACATATATGTATATTTATAAATGAATATGTAGTATATATATGCACATTGCCGTGGAGTTGGTATTTTTAAGGATGGTGGGGGAAGGGGGCTGGCATTCGTAACGCTTACAAAACTTGACCCAAATTTACGTACTGCGGTCCAGCAGTTGGCGCTTTTCGAAAAGGCAGCCCAGCTACAAACACGGGTTGCAGGTGGAAGCTGCGATTTGACTTGCACTTACGCACACACAAGCATATACAAAGCGACACACACACACACACACACAAACACACACACAAGGAGACAATGTGCAAGGATTATGTAAACAAAAATAAGTTGATTCGCTTCCACGCAAGCAGCTGCTGCTTGTCTGTCTGTCTGTCTGTCAGTCTGTCATTTTGTAAAGTCTGTCACTCTGATGAGATGCTATTTTGCTTGGACCCCTCACTCGCGGTCGCGCTCGCCCTCACCCTCACCCGCAGCTCAGCTAAACCTCAATGGGTGCAATCACCCACACACAAATGCCATGTAATCATAATAAATGCAATGGCAAAACAGATAGTAGATAGCATCAGCAGTAGGGGTATAGTAGTATGTGTGTGGCAAGGTGCTGCCACAAGTGCAACTCAATCTATAGTTTGTCATTCATATTGCCCCTGGCGTGTTGAGCGTCAATCGTTAAACAACAACAACTGTAGTACCCTTTTTCATTTAAAGCAATTATTTTTTAATAGGCCATGCAACAAAACTCTTTGCATTAGCACACAAAACGCGACACAATTTCAGCGAACCGAGCACTGAACTCAACATTTAATTGGCAATCCCAACACCAAGCTTTTTACCCCATACAGAAATTTTAAATGCAAATGCAAATTTTTTAATAAGTTAGAAATTTTGTTTGATCTATGATTTTTGGTTAACAGCATTGTAAAGCTACAATTGAAAAAAGTATTTGTGTATTTTTCAAGAAAAGGACTAATGTCTTCAGCTTAGTACAAAATTTCATATCATTAACCTTCCTTTGTATGTGGCACAAAGGGTATAACAAAGTATGTGGCAGGCAGCAATGGTATCTGCGATACCATTGACTATATATTCTTGATCAGCATCAACATACTTATTGTAGTATGTCGATAACAATAAAGAAAACCTTTTTTATATTGAGCTTACGTTCTTCTTTTGAACAAAACTTTTTGCAAAACATATTTAATTGTTATTTTTAAAACAGCTAACATTTTTAACTCTCGATAATAAAGAAAATGGAAAGATTATTATTATATTATTACTTTATTGTATATATTATTGATTCACTCAAGTATTTTTTTTGGTTACTTATTTTTTGTATTTCCAAAAAATCCATATAGTATTTTCTATAGGTTTGTGCACATTTGTTGTCTTTACAACTCACTTAAATAATTTTTGTTGTGCATAATATATTAATGATGTCGACAGTTAAATACAACTAAAAATGATCGTCTGCTTTAGTCGCAAATTATTGACTGGAATATATTCTGTAATTGGATACTCAAAACGACGTTAATTTCTTAATTTATTGACGCAAATCAAATAAGAAATTAAATTATCCCACGCAGGCAATGAGCTTAAAATAGAAAATTCATTAGTTGAATGTACCGTGAACGGTACAGCAAAAAACCTGTAATTTATTGCATATGTATATAAAGATAAATATGTGTGTTAAATACTCCATATGTTTTTATAGCCTCATTAAATTTGAACATTTCTGATATGTACTGTTCCAGTTTTTTGGTTTTTAGTATGCGCACAGTGAGTATAAATGAATGTGGCGAGCTCTTGAATACTCGTATTTTGCATTCGCAATAATATTCACATTCTTTATTCGCATTCATACGAGCATTTGTTATGACTAGCCTGCCGTTCAAGTGCAGCACAAATATAATTTACAATCCATTTAATTCGAATAACTCGCTGGTTTATATGGGGCTTATGGGTAACAGAACAGAACAGCGTCATTGCGACACAGTTGCCAGTGACAGAGGCAGTACACAGATTTGTTGGCAAGTGTAGAAAAAACACGTATGTACAATCCAAAAAAAAAAACATGAAAAAAACTGTAGCAGGCTGCACATATTTTACAAGAGGCCATTGCTGAAGCCGTGGGGCGAAACCAAAGTAAAAGATGAACACAAAAATGCAGCAATAAAACTGCAACAGCATGAGATATAAACGTTGCAGGTAAAACAAAAGCAACGCACACAACACACGCAACACACACATCACACACACGCAAAGTTAGAGAGACATTCATTCAGATAACAAGAGTCGAGTTGCACCTACAAGTTCGCAAGAGGCAGGGCTTGCGGTAGTGGGTGGTAATGAGGTGCGGTATGGTGTGGTTTTTTGTGAGGGTGCGGCTATCTGCATCTCTGTCTGGCACTGCATTAGCAGCCAACTGTGAACGAAATAAACGTAAAAATATTTCTAGTGCGAACAATTTCGCAAAGCAAGGACCGAAAACTGAAACACTGAGAAAACTTTTTGCACGGCATTATACACGAACGCAAACACACACACTCACACACGACCACCTGACAAGATAACGGACGGACATACGCACACACACACACACACACACACGCTAAGTCGTGTTTAGTCAGGAAACGCCAATAGTTTCTATGCCAAAAAAAGAGTCATCCAACTTCTGTGTTTTTTGTGTTGGTGCTGCTACTGTTGCTGGTGTGCGATTCAGTCAGTTTTTGTAAACAAACTGCTACAAAAAACAAGCAATAAAAAATAATGAAAGCCCAGCAACGCAATTTCAACATTGCAATTGTTTTATTATTATATTATACAGTATATATTATTTAAATATTTTCTTGAATATTTTGTTTAACATTTGAAAATGAATTAAGTGAATATAGCCAATAATAAAAAATAAACGTATTTTTGGCAAGGAAAATATACTTATATATAAAAACTTTAAAAAATTTATTAAAATTGTGAGTTGCTAACTTAATCATAGCTTAAATAAATTAATAAAATTTATATCAATTGATTAGATCAAATAAAAATATTGGTAGTTTGTTCTTATAGCAAATGTAGAGCTGGCTATTTTTTAGAAAATATTGTATCCATCTAATGAAACAAGAAAATAAAAAGCAATCGAAGTAAATAATCGAATGTTTGTTGATGCAAATATTTAAAAATTTACGTGTGTCAGGTGAAAGTTTTACAAAGTCATACGCACTGTGTACAAGAGTACATTATTTAAACGAGATCAAAAGCATTGCCTACTTTTATGCGCTGGTTAAAATGTTATGCCTTTGATTTTGGCTGCTTGGCACTTGACACTTTTGTTAGTGTCTGTACGGCCATTTTGCATGCCACAACATAACACAACACAACACAGTGGCAGCCAGGCCTTGTGGAATAGTTGTGTGCTGCCTGCCTCTTTTTGCCTACGTCTGAAATTAACAGCATTTATTTCATTGCATTTTTATGCGCCACATTGCGGGTGACATTGTTAACGTTGGCCGTTGTTGTTGGTGTTGCCATTGCCATCGTCATCATAGTCATCGTAACTCGTGTCTATGCCACGCCAAACAAAGGCAACTTATTTTTATGTGACGCGCGTCAGACGCAGAGACAATAGAGAGAAAATGAGCTAGAAGGGGGGCAACAAATCCTAGCCCTTATTACCCCTTGACGCCATTCATGCCGCCATATGCAGGGTTAAGTTTTTATTTTTTATGCGCTTTTGTTAGCATCAGCTTCTCGTTCTGGCTAATTTTTAGTTGTTGCTGTTGCCGTTGGCAACTGTCGTAAAAAGTTCGACTCTAGAGTTGACCTGAAATGTGAATAGTGTGAGCACTTTTTGACTGAGTTTAAATGTGTGTGTGTGTGTATGTGTGGGTGTTGTGTTGTGTGGGTGTTGTGTTGTGTGGGTGTTGTGTCGATGTCAGACTGTTACTTAAATTGAGCAGTAACCCGGCCACACCCACAAGTCAGCCAACAAGTCGCAGCTATCAAGCTTCACCACAATCAGCAAAATGTCTACTTTTGGCTTACAGCTAGAATATATCCATGCAAATTACACAAAACTGTGGCAATGAATTGTCCACAGAGACAGACAGAAAAAGAATAGAGCAACGTGATCAATTATGTTTGATAAATGCGAATTGCACATCGGATTAAACTAATGACACTGTCAGTCTGTCAATTATGCTTGATTGCAGTGTGATTTCGAGTTAGATTTTTTATCATTCGAGAATAATTATTGCGAAGCTTCATAAAATGTAATCTGAAAAGAATGTTTGAGCAGCTCAACTAAAATAATTTAATAAATGTATAGCCTGCAAAAATACTTTAAATAATCGAATAAAAAGCTTACAGCAAGTTTTGTAAATTGCTCAGCCTTAAAAACAAACTTAAGAATATTTAATTAAGTCAAAATGCCTGTGAAAATTGGTGCATTCTTTATTGGCTTCAACTAATTTTTATTTTTTTTGTTTTTCTTCTTTTTATTTTAACTAAATATTATAAAGCATATTAAAATACTTATGAAAAAGTTGTAAAAAAAACCGAAAAACTTCAGCAACTTAAAAAGTTTGGCACTAAAGCGCAATAAGAGTCAAGTCAAGTAGTCGAGAGGTGCAGAAAGTAACAACAACAGCAGCAACAAAAGCGACAGCGAAAAAAAAACAACAACGACAACATGGGAAAAAAGAGCTCGAAATTGAAACAGGATACCATCGATCGTTTAACAACCGACACATATTGTAAGTACTTTTTCTTTACCTTCTAACCATCCATCAAGCACAACCAACATTATATTTCGTTTTAAATAGATTTTAATTATTTAATTGGCTCTCTCTCTCTCTTTATTAACTTGGAAATTAATGGCACACACATCAATCAATATGAAACAATTTCAATAGTACATAAATCTAGCAGCACTTGAAAATTATTCTTCTCTTCGCTGAGTGTTACTTTGGTATTCAGTGCTCGTTTAATAAGCATTACCTTTCGCTAAAAGCCATTCAGAACCCACCACTCACTTAGTTTGGTCTTAATCCAAACCGTGCGCCACCCCCACTGCTTTTGTTATTGTTATTGTTGTTGGCACTTAAACAGAAAGGAACGTTAAGAGTTTTGCCTTTGTTTTGCATTCATTGCGTGGCAATTAAAAGCAACGTACTTATCAATTAGCCCAGCCAGCAACAACAGCAAGACACAAAGCGCAAAAGTGTTGAATCGACACAGTTCATGGCAAGATGCCATCACACAACAGCAACAAGAAACGCAAAGCACGCAAAGGCAAAAGTTGCCATTTTGAAATATATCGTGCATGCTTCTTCTTATAAGTCAGAGTTGGCTTAAGTTGCCGACCACGACCAATGAACAAACCTCTGTCCATGCCTAGCATAATCCCGAAATTCCAATCTCAAAAAGCAACTGTTTATGACGGTAATGATCCCCTCTTTCCCCCCAAGAGCCACTGCCACTTTTGTCAATTTCTTGGTTAAGCGGAGTATTACATTTACTTTAAAGGGTTTAATTTATGTACAACTATACCCTGGAGTTAAAAAGTAAGAGCGTATCCAACTGATATTTCGAGGAATCTTTCTTTTTATATAATACTTTAGTTTGTGTTTGCAATTTATTCGTTCAATAAATATTTAGGTTAATTCTTTTGTTGTTTCGAACTTGTTTTCATAATTCTTAATGTATTTATTTATTTAATATTTCGTTTGGCTTGCTTCAAAATGCAAGTCAGCAAGTTCTTGGGCCTAAAAAAACTTTGTTGACTAATTGCTTTTGAAAGTGTTTTTCGCATTTCGTGTTACGCTTGCTGCCTTTTGCGGTCCGAACGACGCGACTTAAGGCGACAGACGGGAATATAAATAATTGCGACGCCTATGGGGTGGGGGTGCAGTTGGTGTGGTGCATCTGCTTGGTTGTGCGGTGTGCGGTGTGTGGTGTGTGCTGGCAGTTTTCTCTCCCGAAAGTGTTGACAGATTACTGCCAAGTTGCCAGTTCTTAATGTTCTGGTCCAAGCAATTTGTCTTGCGCCTCTTGGGGCTTTCTTCGACTTTTCTCTCTCTCTCTATTTCTGTCTTTCTCTCCCTTTGCCCTAAATAACAATTCCACCAAATTTAGCTCCACATTGCACAGCATAAACAATTCCCAATGAATGGCTTACATGAGCTTAACAAATTTTGATCTTAAATAACAGAGTTCAAGAGTTCTTCTTCTTATTTGGGGTTTACTTCAAATGCAATCAGATGCAGTTTTTGGCTAAGTTTCCAAGTGTGTGTGTGAGTGTGTGTAACATAACTTTTGTCATAAGCTGCCCACGCGCTTATGGCTTTTCGGCTTAGCATCAAGTTTTTGGCAGCAAACCCAAAATTCAAAGTTATTAAATGCACCTGAAAGCAGATGTAAGATGAAGAAGAACAAGTGGGAAGGCTTGGAGCAAGCGCAGAGCAAATTCAATTTTATTTATTTGGGAAACAAATAAACTAAAATTCAATTTATGAGACATTGGGTCGTATGAGCAATATGGTAAAAAGTTTCGTTTCGCTTACACCTTATACATTCTCAATGCTATTTGCCAACCAATTGGGAATTACATAATGATCCCGTTTATACTATTTATGAGTGTGTGTGTGTGTGTGGAATATATCTTTGACTGCATTCTCTGACTGTTGTGCAATTGATTAAAAAGTTACAGCAGCCCAAACGAATAAATAAATAAAATGATAGAAAATTTGATTAGTTTCGAATGGGCTTATAAATAAATAAAAACAAAAACCCCGAAGCAATAAAATGCAAATCCAAAAACTGTCTATCTGTGTGTGTGTGTGTGTTTGTGTAGTATTAAATAGTAGATACAAATGACGGGTCACGTTGGTTAGGGATAAGGTTAGCAATCGGGATGGGATCGTCGGTGGTCACAATCTTTTATAAATAAACAGTCTGTGTGTTGTTCATGTGTGTGTGTGTGTGTGTGTGTGTGTGTGTGTGTGTGTGTGCGTGTTTGGCGTTCTAACTAATTGTCTTTCTGTCCGTCTGTCTGTCTTGGTCCACAGGTGTTTGCTATGGGACATGTTTTACAAGCTGTTGAATTAGCAACTTTAATTGATTTTCAAAATCGTACAGCAAACAGAGCCGACAGAGTCACAAACACACACACATGCATAAATACCTTCAGATATGTCCAATTAGTCAAGCCATAAAACAACACAGTCAGTTAGTTGACTAAAGTGTTAGATAATCTATGGCATTTGCATTAGACAAAATAATTGTTTCGAGCCTTTGTTGGATTTAAGTTAATTTCCAAAATTAAGGCCGGAGTTTTAGCTTTAGTTTGGATGGCTTTTAAGCTAAGCCTGAGGCTTGAACCAAATTTACATTTTACCTCACCTTCAATCAATTCCTCTGTCCTCGCAATCCTTGCCAACACTAAAAATATTATCAAACTTTTCCAATACTTAAAGCTGAAAAACTTGTTACATATTTCCATATTTATTATTGTTGTAAAACTTGATTCAATTTTACCTTATGTATAAGTTTTTGTCGCTTGTATCATAAATACTTAGTTGCAATATTTGCATGCATGCCACAAATGAATCTCACACAGATTAAATTGCATAAGTGATGCTGTGCTGGGCAGCTTAAATGATTCTTAACGACATTGTGAAATTGTTGTTATGGTTTTCGTCATTGAAATGCGACATGCTGTTCAATAATTCGTTTAACATTCTTAAACTGTTTTTTATCGGTTCGACAACCTGCTACACACACACACAATGGCCAATGGGAAAATATTTACGTTATGTTACTTTTTGATGCAGCCATTTATTGCGTGAGTGTGTATTTGTGTGTGTGTGCGTGTGTATGGTTGACACCTTGCGTACAAAATAAATTGTTGTATTTCGCATATTTTCGATGTTGCGAATCTTCACAAATGCAATTAAAATCGCATTGTTAACACACACACATACGCATTTCGATGGCAGCGCTTAAAGAAATGTACAGTCGAACCTTTATATAACGAATCTCTTATAGAGAAAATTCGAAATATAAAATGGGTTTTTGATCGAACCAAATTGCACGATTCTGGAAATGATTTCATATTAAGGAAAACTGTGTTTTGCGGATGTTTGTTATAAAGAAGTTCGACTGTATTTTCCACAGAGAGAAAATAAAGTGAACGGTTTCGGTTGTTTTATTGTGCATGGAAATCAGAAATGCAGTTCGATTCACTGTAACGATTCCATTGGAATTAAAGCTATAATTGCCGTGAATTCTCAATGATGCCCCATCGACTGGGGCAGAGACAAATGTGTCTGCTCTCTATCAGTAAAGAAAGATATTTTAAGTACGCCATAGACACTAAGTACCATTAGATTGAAAATAAACTGACTGTTTATGTCACTGAATGTGTTTAAAACGTCAAGAAATATAAATTGTCGAACTTGCCTTACTTATTTATAGAGCAAAGTGGTAATTGAAATATTACAAAACAAAACTGAAATGTAAAGTTGAACACGCTAATAAATATTTAAGCACATTGCCCGACTGATATTGTGGTCAAATTGAACCCTTTGACGCTCTATTCCTACTTTATATACTATATTGGCTTAAACAAAAGAAGCAAAAAAAAACAACCTGATTTCAATGTCAGTGTTGAGGGCCTTTGAGTACAGTGCTATAAATAGCAGCAACAATCGACTGACAGAGACAGACGGCAACAAGTCGTATGAACAATATGCGCTTTATTTACAATCCACTCCCATACACACACACACACACAACCATTTGGGGGGGACGGGGGTGGACGGGGGGGGCTGGCAGTAAATGCTGTTATATTTTGACATGACACACGTCAATAATACACGGCAATAGTACAAGCGGACACAAAGCCTGCGCCTGCGATTGCCTGACGGATGGATGGATGAGCGATTTGAACGAGTTGCGGTTGACTTGATTTACCGTTCCAGCCACCCCCCTCGCAAACCACTTCAACTGTCTGTCTGCGTGACCATGCTATCGATTACCAATCAATTTAGTTCAGTTCAGTACCATTGCTTTGGCAATTGTTGACTCTATTCGAACGTCGAATATGTGCCATGTGTACATAGCAGCAGTCGACAACAACTACAAACTAAACGTCACACAATCAAGGTGCTGAATAACTAATTAATAATGCAAACAACAAAAAGTTTTACTATAAACGTACATACTATATATCAATGATAAAAGCTGGTCACAGATGCGCCATTAGTGAAAAGATGCAACATAACGGGGCATAAAGAAAAAAAAACAAAATGACAGAGGGTCAGCTTTTGGGTAGCCAGTTGAGCGTGCAAAGCAGTCAATACCGTACGGTAAGCCCTACTCTTTTCTGCTTAAGTCCGAGTACCCATGGGGCTCTCTATTGGCCAAGTCGTCGCTGTCTTGCGTGAATTTATGTATTGGTCTTTCTAACTTTGCCGTGCCACCCACCAGAAGATCTCCTATCCTACTATATTTGCCTCGCAACTTGTGGGCCGTATAACCGTAACATGTGCGCCATTCACACGCCCATAACGGAGAGACAGGAGGACACCCGGCCCGGCCTATGGGATCGGGAGACCGTAGCTTAAACGTTTTGTAAACGGCCATTACGCCACACGGGAATGACAACCATAACCAAAAATAATAATAATAAAAATAAAAACAAAAAACCAAAAAACTTAGCCATAGGCGAAAAAAATAAATGATATTTGTTTGCCTTGGGCGTGGTCACAACAGGACAATGGAAGAAAATTGTTAGTACAAACGCTTGCTGCAAGTTGGCCAATAGGGGCTAAATGGTTGAGTGTATAAGTGAAAATACAGCTTGATTGGATTGACTTATTAATCTTGATTGATTGATTGATTTACTAAATGAATGTATCAAACGAATCTCTGTAATACAAAATCCATTCACAAGTGAAAAAAGTTTTTAGCCTAGGCTCAACTTTTATTGAAATTTATTACAAACTGAAGCTTCAGCTTTTCTTGTTGTTGGCCTCAACAATGTGTGCTTTATTGCTTGCTATCGACACACATACTTATGTTTTTAATTAAAAACTAAATTTAGTACTATACACACATTTGCTGAGATACTTTAGATATATGTACATATTTTTAAAATTTTGATTTTCTTTTTCTCCCCATTTAATTGCAGTTACAGAAAAAGAAATACGTCAATGGTAAGTATCGACAGGGACACAAATAATAAATGGATTTTTCTATTTTAATTGGAAATATTTGCAAATACACACTAACACTTATGTTTACTACACAGGCACAAAGGATTTCTTAAAGACTGCCCGAATGGTTTACTCACAGAGCAAGTATGTATTAAGCCAACAACAATTACACACTTAACATGTCAAAGCTGCTTCAGTTCGTTATAGTCATTCAGTTAATTAAGTTAATTGTCTCAATATGTGTTCACTAATTTCTTGAAATAACAATAGCAGCAACAGCAACAGCAACAGTTGCTGCAAATTGTACACGTTCGCCATTTTCTGAGTGCCATCTTGTTGTTGTTAATAATGAATTTATTAATGCGCGCCTCATTGGAACATTACTTTTAACACAAACACACAAACATAAAGCCACACCTAATTTGTTTTCTGTTCCTTTCTCTATTTTTTGCTAGGGTTTTATCAAAATCTACAAACAATTCTTTCCACAAGGCGATCCCAGTAAATTTGCATCGCTTGTGTTTCGTGTCTTCGACGAGAACAATGTGAGTATTAAGGCCATTAGCTTCACCACACAGTCACACAGCGCCACCCAGCCACCACCACCAACCCACAGCCAGTTAATCAACCAATGTCAATCTCTCAACTTGCCAACCCGCGCTTTGACATTGCTGAATTTGTACGCCAAGTGGAGCGCGAAAGCTGACGATTTAGGCCAATTAGCCAGAAATTGTGTTATATAATGAGGCAGTGAATTGTTAAACCAAATGCGCGTACATGCATATACCCTATATTATAGAAAAGAAGATTAACCTTAAGCTAAATGAAAAGAACATTTTTTTTGCTCTTAGCTTATAAAAAGTTTAGTAAGAGCATTAACGAAGCATACGTTAAAACTTAAGCAAATCCCTTGTTTTTTTTCGAAAAACTCTTTAATACCGTGTAACTTTTTAAGCTGTTCAATCTTAATGAGCATAAAGATAAAAATTATCAACATGAAATAATCATACTGGTTTCAACTTACATACTCAGACATAGTATAATGCCCCAATCTCTGGGGACTCATAAAATGTGAGCTTTATATCCCCCACACTTTCATCCTTTTGATAATTTATGACTTGGTCGTGGGGGTGGTGGAGGTGGAGGAGGAGGAGCTGGCATTGTCGATGGCGCCCTAAACTTGTCAGATGTCTGGGTTCTGCACTGATTTGCCCTGCTGTTGTTTTTCTCTTTTCTCGTTTCTTCACTTCTCTTCTCTGTTATGTTCTTCTCTTCGTTTTGTTTGTTTGTTTGTTATACTTTGCCAGGATGGGTCAATTGAGTTCGAAGAGTTCATACGCGCCTTATCCGTCACATCGAAAGGCAACCTAGACGAAAAATTGCAATGTAAGTTTTATTGTTTTTGATTATAATGAGACCAATCACTGTCAAACTGTGCACCCTGGGCCCACCAATTAATGTCAATTGCCATATATTTGATTTTTTGATACTCAGGGGCCTTCCGTCTCTACGATGTTGACAACGATGGTTACATAACCCGAGAAGAGATGTACAACATTGTCGATGCAATCTATCAGATGGTGGTAAGTAACAAAACACTAAGAACAAACTCTCACTCTAACTTTAGTATTTAGTTTTTGTTGGTTATTAAACAATTATTGTTATTGGTATCAATCATATATATATATATAGGGCCAGCAACCGCAGTCGGAGGATGAGAATACGCCGCAGAAGCGTGTGGACAAAATTTTCGATCAAATGGATAAGAATCATGATGGCAAATTAACATTAGAAGAATTTCGTGAGGGTAGTAAAGCTGATCCACGTATAGTTCAGGCGTTAAGTTTAGGTGGTGGTTAAACAATTCAATAAACAAACGCGCAACAACA
Source organism: Scaptomyza graminum (assembly GCA_018901835.1). Lineage (NCBI taxonomy): Eukaryota > Metazoa > Arthropoda > Insecta > Diptera > Drosophilidae > Scaptomyza > Scaptomyza graminum. The sequence continues at coordinate 398,090 of JAEIFL010000001.1, read as the reverse complement.
ATTGTTAACAACAAAAACAACAAGAACAAAAGCCCCAGCAAACAGAGCAGATCAAAAACGCAGCTAAATGTTTTGGAACAAAATGAAAACAGAAAAAACAGAAAAAAACCAATAAAATCAGCAGCGCTTTTTGATTTTTTTTTTGGCTACCATTTTACACTCTCCTACACAGAAAAAAAAAAATATAAACCAAACAACAAATACTATTAAATTGAGTAAACAAACGAAATGCTACAAATCAATCAGAAATCAAAAATCGCCCAACAAAAGTTTGAATTGCATGAAAAAATAAATTTAGTTTTTTCGATTATGCGCGTCGATTAACATTTGAAATGATAATAATTTTTTGATAAGTAAGAATATGGAAAACCAAAAACAAAAATTCAATAATATATATATATGTATATGTGTATTTACATTTGTATGTATATGTTTGCATACATGCATATACATATTTACAAAGTATGGCTAAAATCCAAATCGTGGCGTAGTCAGAGTGCAGTTCATAGCAATAACAATATATATTAAAATAAATTAATATATACATACATATATATACATATATATATAAATGAAAAAAAAAATTATAAAAAATTGATTGTATTTAAAATGCGAATAACGTAAATCAATTTTTGAGCATACACCAATTATTAGTAAAAAATATACATTGAACAAAAAAAAAAAATTCAAATAACTACATGCTAAACTATATTACACCAAAAATCAACAAAATTAACGAACGCAGCCTTCGAGATATTTATAAAATTTAATAATAACGATAATGAAACTTAAAGGTAACACCTAAGCATTGTTGATATACAAAAGCAAAAGAAACAAAATGGATAAATTATAATACTATATATAGTATACACCATATATGGATATGCGACAGCAAACAAAAAAAAATCAAAAAAAAACCTTATTAATTAATTAACAAAAATAGGCATTAATCAATGCCAAGTGCAAGAAACGCGCAGAATTTAAGGTTTTTTTTTTATCCTTTGGGCACACAAGTACACACACACACACATACACACACACAAACACACATGACGCGCAGCATCAGAATTTTAAATAATTATTTTATTTTTATATATATTTTTTTTTTTTGGCGCACATTTCACAAAAGAATGCGCCACTTCTTGAATACATAATATACATACACATATATTCATAGTTTATAATTACAATAAATCAAAATCGAAGTTAAAGCAACAACAATACAACGCACAGCTTAAACAAAGAAGCCATATACAAATATTTTGACGCTCTTGAAAAAGCTACAAAAAAATGCGAATACTCAGCTCAAAGATGAAACAACAACAGCAATCACAACTACAACAACAACAACAACAGCAACCATATTCAGCCACTATTTTCTCTATTCTATCTTTCTGTGTAACTTCATAAAGCCTCGAATGAGAGCCCCCCGCCAATAAAACAAAAAAAAAAAAGGGGAAAAGAAAAAGAAAACCCAAACAAAAAACAAAAACAGATCCATCATGCGATTTAATTTCTATTCTATATGCGGTTCAGCTTTATTATTGCATTGATTTAATAACCCAGTTACTACTACTACTATTTTATAACAATCTATCTATATCTATATCTATATCTATATCCTTATATATATATACTTATATATATATATCTATCTACTTGAATACATATATGCTACTTCTTATGGCTTATCATGCACATGGACAGTATAAAACTCATTGACACTCCAGCCAACCAACCATCCATCCATCCATCCATCCCCCCTCTATTTCCTTAACATACAAATCGATGTGTATGCATATAGTATATTTATAGTAACGTATTACACGCTTAGATATTAAATGCCTAAACGTTATCTGATTGAAATACAAATTCATACTATACCCGAATCATGCTCAAAACATTTTTTGACTTGACTAAAATGCATTATTATGATTTTTTTTATTTCTTGATTTTGCCTACTTTGATGAGTGGCCTTGAACTACAATTTGTCAAATTGCTTCAAAATTTTTTATCGGCACTAGCATAAATCTATATACACATATATAAATAGTACATCCTTATATGCTTGTAAGCATAATATAATCGTATAAACTTTCTATGCAATTGCAGAAATTTTTTCTAATTTATTTCTTTCTAATCAACTATTTTCTTTTGACTTACTATGCGCACGCCAAGCAAAAAAAAAAAATAAATATAATTATATGTACCATAAATTAACAAAAAAAAAAAAATCAAACAGTCAAAGCAAACTGTCACCTAAACTATAAAAAAAATCCAAAAAATAAGAAAAAAAAACCGGCATAGATATACATAAACACTTATATATATGTATATATATATATATATATAAATATGCATATAGCTATATACCTACCTATATACTTACTTGCTAAAATATATACAACTTATAGGAATCACTATAATCTAATGAAAGTCTAACAACAACAACAACAACAAAAACAACTTAACAAACGCTTCTAAGAACCTCACTGAAATTCTTCGAAAAACAAAAAATAATTATATACTAACATAAAATACACAAAAAAAAAAAACAACACGATTATATTAATAAACAAAAATGGTAAAAAACACACCTTTATCAATAATTAAATAATTCGAAAGTGATATAGCTGACAAAAAACAAATGTGTCTCTGTAGTTTAGTAGTTAAACGTAAAAAATCATTAGAAAAATATTACAAAAAAAAAATGATCAACAAATATTACAATTTGCAACATGTTATGATTTTTTGATACGGAATGTGAAAGCTGTAAATAAAACTTAAGAACATTAAAGAGAAATAAACATTTACACACACACACACCAAATCACACACAGCTACATTTAAAACCGAGGCTAAGTTTATGGGCCCTAAGCCCAGAACTACAAAATAAGTTTGTTAAAACCATTCAAATGACGGGTCTTAAGTAAGCAGTGAGTAAGTAAGTTGTTGTGTTTTTTTTTTTTTTTTTTTGGGTCGCATTGAAGTCAATTGTATTACAAGATCGATTAAAAACTTAGTTACCATAATAATATTTATAATAATAATAACAAACAGCTAGAAGTAAATACAAAAAAATAATTTTTGCAATGAGCGGTTACAAAATTTCTGTTGCCGCTGAAAAAAAGAAGAAAACAAAAAGACAAAAAAAAAAACACACGAATGTCAAGTTAAACGTTTCACAAGCAATATTTTTTTGAATATACAATTATATATATGTATACATACATTGTGTACATAAGTGTATGCACATACATATATAAATGTAGCAAATGAAATTAAAATATTAAAATATACAAGAATGCATAATAAAATATTATACAATACATACATACTTACGAGATCATGAAAATTGGTAAAAAAAAAAGAAATCACATCAAGTATTGTAATAGATCTTTTATGTGCAATGTCTGATAACAACGGAACATTTACATTACACAGTAATAATTATATACATATACATATAAAATATATATACACATATATATATATATATATATATATATATGTATTACAATAAAACAAAAAGATAAAAAACGAAAAAAATTCTAACACATTTTTAGTGAAACTCCTTAGCAAAAAAAAAAAAAAAAATACATAAAAAAACTCGAATCTGATTTCTTGGCTAAGAAACGTTAAGAAAAACAAAAATTAGAATTATAATATACCTTTAAAAAAAAGTAAAGATGAAAAAAATTTAAAGCTATTTCCCTTTTGTTCTGATTTGATTTATTCTTTTTTTTTATAACTATTTACTGTTATTTGTTATTACGATGATGATGCTGATGTTTACTATGTATACACATACATACTTATATACATACTTACTTATAAACCACAACAAACAAAGAAAATGAAAAACTCTCTTACCATATATACTTTTTTTTAAGTAATAAAAAAAACGAAAAAAACAACAACAACATACAAAACGAAAAGAAAAAGGAAAATTTATCTTGTTACTATCAAAAAAAAAAAATTATAAATATTACTTACTTCAAATAAACATTTTAAAACGATATGCCAAATTGGTGTCTTGTCCTTTTACAAAGCGATTTAATTAAATAAACACATAATGACTGTTAGGCCATAACAAATATATATAAAAAAAAAACGGTAAGTTCATTTAGCTATGCATACCCCAGCACAGTTTTCTTTAAATTGTAGCACTTAACTAAAAATACCGCTGCGAAGTAAACAGCTGCTTTGCGGTCCACTTACCTGGGCCCACTTACCTGCCCTGTTCTTGCGAATTATAAGTCACTTAAAAGGCTCGCCTGGCAAATCTCACTTTACTTTCCCAGCAGCTGTTTCTGTTTCTGTGGAATTCTGTTTAACGACCAACACACACAACAAATGGCCGCTTTGGCGTATACGCAATTTCACTTAATTACAGTTTGAATCGCATGGATTGCTAATAATAAATCCAACAATACATAATTAATGTTGGTCCGTATTGGCGTGGAATGTTTGTGTGTGGACTGGTAAGTTCTTATGTAGCGACATGGTAATGCCCATTATATTGGCAGTTCACAGAGACTAGTTGAAACAGCGATTATATCGAAGCTGTCGATTCAATAAATTATTACGTGCATATAGCAAAGCTTATTTCTAGTCGAGGTGATATTAAAGGTAAGCTTTTTGTGACAAAAAAAAAAATTCAGCAGATTAAATGCAATTTAAATTTAATCGAACAAACATATTTTATTTAATCAATAAACGAAACATTTGTACCCTTATCATTCATATGGGCAAAGCAGAAGGAAAGCTGTTGTTGCAACAGCTCGATTAAGCAATTTTCAGAACCATATCAAGTTTCATCGATAAATATTTCTGGTATTTTAGAACTGATTTTCCATACACTACAAACAAACTTGATAAGAGTAAAATCGTTACATATTCATTTTATTTTGAGAATAGTTGAACTTGACTCTAGATTTATTATAGTAGATATTTTATACCATATTACGGTAGATCATACTAAAATCAAGAATTTATTGCATTTTTTTAGAGCGATTAACAGCCATTTGTAGATATTTTCTGTAATGAGTTATATTTGAAAAGTTTTCAAGTATCTTTTATTGCCCGCCACAGTCCTTAAATCCCCCAAGAAGTTTTCGATCCATAAAACGCATCAAGCTCATTAATCTAAACCGTTTTGTGGTCGATGCCAAAAAAGGATATTAACAGACGACAACAACAAACCACATTGGAATTCTTGCCATTTGTGGTTTAGAAGAAGTGTGGCAAGAACTAGAGAAAGGCAGAGAGCGAGCGAGAGAGAGATTAGTTTTAGCATTTCATTGAAAGTTCATTCAGTCGATGGTCAGTCATTTATTTAAACGTTGATTTGATTATATGTAAAAGTACTGTTACGTCTATGTCTGTTTTTGTCTGTCTAAATGTTGACATTTGAATGCGGTTAGTGTGCGTGCTTGTGTGTGTGTGTGCCAATGGTTTAATTACCTTTTGCTTTTGTGGTTTTTACAGTTTTGGAGCTGGCAAATTGAACACGAAATACTTATGGAAACGGAGCGTCAGTGTTTTGGTATTGCGGTTAATCTACAACAATTACTACTACATATATTGCCAGCAGTCCCAGCCACGTGCATAATTAATTAATTAAAGCAATGTAACAAAAGTATCTGCCAGATACTTACTAGCTATAGCAAATGTCTATATCTCTGTATGTATGTTTGGCTGTGCGGGCATCATTCGGCGTCTGTTTATCTAGGCAGCCCAACTATTTATAATGAAAAGGCTGCCAAATAAAAATGAAAATAGCTTCTGTATCTTTTGTTCGTTTTATTTTGTATTTTATTTTATTCTATTTATTTTTTTTTGTATCTATAAAATTGACGCTGCTATTGCTGCTGCTGCTTACTGAGCTAACAAGCAAACAAATGAATCCGAATCTAAATCCGAAATCATATTGTAAATGTAGCCACCATGCAGCCACAATGCAAAACAATGCCACGTACATGAGTTTCATTTGATGAACAAATATTCAAATTAACATCAAAATTTTGTACAGCTTTTCAGCATTTCCCGCATTGCCTGCAAATCACCTAATTCCAATAAAACCTCCACCTTGTCGCCTTGCTGCCTTCCCGCCTCGGCTGAATGCGCTCCCGATCCATTTCACAACTAAAACAAATAAACAATAATTGGCTGCGTTCGATGCTTCAGAGCATTTTGTTCATGCGTTCCGTTTATTGCCACCGCGACGCGTCGTTTCAGACGTTGCTGCTGCTGCTGACTGCTGACTGCGACGCCAATGACGCGCTCGTTTTGGCCACTAAACAGCAGCTGCGTTAGCATTTGGCCAAACCAAGTAGTAGGCAAAGCAATTCCGCATCGTGTCCGCTTAGGTGCGTCGATTGTTGGCCATTAAATGTGCCTCTTATGTACGCAATTTCCACAAAATTTATTCTCTACGCGTTCGAACTTTTTTGTTTTTTGTTTTATTTTTTATTTACTTATTTTTTTTTATGTTGGAAAGACAAAAGTCGACGCGAACTTGAACAGAAAATCGAAGTCGTATTCTATCAGCAAATACTTAAAAATATATGTTTGAGATCCAACCATTAAAGAGATAACAAAAACTATGCATTTTATGCTCTTCAAATAATGGGTTTTATTTTTTTTATTTTTATTTTTTTAAACAAAAAATCATCTTAAATATCCATTCTATTGCTTAGTGTGTGTGTGTTTTTATTTTGTTTATACTAATGTTTATATACAAAAAATACATGTTTAAAAACTTTGTTAACATCAAATTTGAGCTTTTAGCTATTAAATGTGTTGTTTAAAGTTATTTAGCTGCTTGACTGATTTTTTAAAACATATTTTTGCTTGCTTTTCTATGGTACGCATATGGGATTTTTCTTGTTTTTCTTTTCGGTCAGCTGATTTGTTGCCATTTAAAAGCAAAAACAAAAGAAGCAAACCAAATTTATTAAGTGGAAATGACGTGCTTAGCCATTTGAACTAATTTATTATTGCTCAAATGTTCTACATCCTTAAAAAAATATCATAACTAATTGACTGCTTAAGCTCTTACTTAACCCTTGATTAATTTGAATCGTAAAAAGTTTTAATAAAGATTAGTTTTTGCGATATATATAAATAGTAATGTTGTTGTGCAATTACAAAGCGCCACCTTGTGCTGCGTAGCGTCGCAGCCATTCCAACCGCAGCCCCACCACCTCTTTAAAAATGGGAATGTAGTATCTTTCTCACTTTTTAAGCTAGAGCCACCAAATCTCCGAAAGATCTGCATCAGCGAATGTTTGAACGCAGCGTACACCCCTACCGCATCCGTACCCTTTTACTCCTTTTCAAATGGGTATCGAGTAAACCGCAGTCGGTTGCGTCCGACTGCAACGTTTCCACTTGTTAACGATGATCATGACTAAACTTGTTGTTGTTGTTGTTCTTTAGTCTTTCTAAGTTTGTAAAAATTAGTCAGAAGAACTGTCGGCACATAAAAGAATGCAAAGTAAAAACGCTCAATACCCAACTCTCAATTCTCGATTCTCGATTCTCAATCTACAATTTTCTTATTGTAGTTCCGCCTACGTCGAGACGCTGTGCTGGGCAGCTCTTCCGTTGCGGCTGCTGCTGCTGCTGTCGATGCCGCTGCCCTGGCACTAGGCGGAGTGAATTGGATTGGGGGCCCCACTCGGCTGCCGTTTGCCATTCGCACAAGTTGCTTGTTGATTCTCGTTGCCGTTGGTGTTGGCTTTTCTCATTGTTATTTTATTTTCGTCTCGCGTGCGTTGTGTGCATATTTAAAACTACAATTTATTTCTGTGTTCTTTTTTGTTTGACTCTTCCGCCAAGTGGTTTTAACTTTGTGTTTGCTGATCTTTTGTTTTATTTGATTTAATTTGTTGTTTTTATTATTTTTATTATTTTTTTTTGATATAATTTTTTTTTTTGTCGTTTGTGGTGCTGTGCACATTCCTCATACTAGTACAAGTTCGTTTAGTTCTTTCGCGCCTCGTGACCTCTGCTAGTATATATGTAATTAAATGTGCGCGCTAACCCATTAAATAGTGTTTGGTTTTTGTTTATTTTTTTAGATGGTTCTAAGCCAGTACTTTGAAATTGTAAGCTCGGCAAAAGCGTTCATGTGCGAATTTCATTTTAGTCATATGCATAAAATTAAAATAATAATAATAATCCATCGTTTTTAATTGTCATATTGAACTGTTTAGCCGCAAATAGCGTTAAAGTCAAACAAAAATTGAAATTGTGTGGGCGTGACCACAAATGCAAACAGGTATGTTAATGTACGCTTTCTGATTAGGCATAATCCAAACCAATCCTCCCGCTTGCCCCCCCTCTTTTGCCCTTGGTACTGGTGTCAGAAATCATGATTAAATGATAATGCAGGCATTCCGAAATTGTTATATGCAATATGATATTATAATTGCAATGCACTGAAATGCCATTGGCTTAATAATAAATACAGCAAGGCACATTTTCGAGAATGAGATGTAATCAGAATATAATTTTAAACCAAACGTTGTCCATATGTGGAGCAAGTATCACATTATTTCATTTCGTATAGTTCTTTGATGAAACCAAACACAATGAAAAATGCGATTGCAGTAATTAAATGCATAGCTCGTATGGCAAATGTTTGTGGTTTTGTTAACACACACACACACACATATACGTACGTATTTGGCTTTATACCATGAACAAATTGAAAAAACCGTATTCGTAATGAAGAAGTTGAACAAATGTATGTAAAAGGCAGAAATAAGCATCGACTTTGGACTCGAAAACACTTTGCCGCTTTCGATGCACATATAAGTTAAGACAACGACAAAATATTGACTACACCGCTCAACAAAAAAATTTAAGTTTAGATTATGATTTTCTGCTTAATGATAAACATAAACGATAAGAAAATACCATGTTTTGGTAAAAAGTTTGCTTTTGTAATAGTTATATATAGAACATAAAAGAAAAGTTTTTTGTAACTTATTTTGCTAGTAAAAATTAATAAATATAATAAAAAAAATTTATTTAAATGGTTTCATCATTAATTGATAATTAAAACCACGGATTTTGCAATAAAATCGTTCAATCGGCCCCCAAAATAAGCAAACTTTATCATGCTATATATTTTTTTTCGTCTATTTACGAACTAAAGAATCGAATTTTAACACTTTAAGGTCTAGGTTAAATTTTGTGTTGACCAGCGTTATCTGTGAAAATGACAATGAAATTGATTTTAAACCAAGCCAAAGATTGAACTTTGAGCTACATTTTTTTACAGCCGATATGTAACTATAAATTTATTTATATAGAATAGTTTCTTTTAATGCTTTCTGAAACCATCAATTTAATATACATAGACAGATTGATAGATATGTATATCGATACAGATTTTAATGCTGATTAATAATTTATTGGGTCACATATATCTTTTTATATTTATTACACATTAAATTTAAATTAACTTTTTTTTTAAATTTTACTTTTGCAAATTTTCAAGTTGTCCATCCATATAAAATTTGTGAATATTTCTTGTGTTTGTTTTCCTGCCAGATTGATTGTCCTAAATGCAATTTGAATTTTTGTGCATTGGCTTAAGGCTTTTGGTTGTCTTCATAAAAGTTATTTCTTATGGCTGGGATGATTTATTGAACTTCCGATTGAGTTTGATGTTGAAAGCATCTGGCGTATTTGATTTGGTCGCAGCAGTCGTAGCAGCAGCTTCGCAATGAAGTATAAACTGACCTGACAATTTGGCATTGAACGAGCGAATAAACATGATTGTAAAACTGTGAAAAAATGGCATAACAAAAAAAGAACGAAAATCTAGTATGGCTGATGACGATTGCGTCGTTCGCGTCGTGGTAATGCATTCACGTCCGGCAGTTGGCCCAGCAGCAAAAAATCAATTGCCAAACGCCATTTAGGAGCTGCATGAGTGAATATATATGTATATATATGTATTTACATATATATATAGTGGGCGAGATTTGTTTTACCTGCTGATTCAATCGCGAGTAGAAGCCACGTTAAGGAGACCGCAATGCGCATTAATGAGAGGGCATCGTTAATCATCCAAGCGGCAAGACCGGGAAAGTAATGGAAAATAAAACGCGTCCACGCCCATTGAGCATGAATTAAGGCGTATAACGCCTGATCGAGTATATTGAAAAATGGCTGCCATATTTCCAACAGCACATAGTCCACCACAAAGAGTATGGTGAACAGTTCAAGCAGCAGCAGCACTTGCCGCACCACTGGCCCGCTCCGCTTGATCCATCGCGGTCGATGCTGTGTCAAGGTTAGCAGCAAACCACCAGCAAAGAATATGACCGACCAACAAAGTGCCGGCTCATCGGCCAACTCACCGGCTAGCTTCTTGCCATTGGGTAGTATACGCACCAGATGCCACTGATTCAACTGCAACAGCAGACCCACAGTCAACACAATTATTGTCTCGTAAAATGCACGCACCAGGTCGGCGGCACGCATTTGCATTCGACGCATGATCGCTGCGGACATTGTTTGGCTTTAATTTGGAATAAATAGTACTTGGTATTATGATTAGTATGTGATGGAACTTTTGGTTTATTACTTATAGTTTATTCTATTTTCACTAGTCGTACTAAAGAATTATTTTCTATTTACATGAATTTTGACTGTTTGAAGCACAGACACCCAACCACGTGACTTGATTTTAATGTCAATGCTTTCTTGTTTATATATTTATTGAAATTATATAATTCATCTTGAACAGAAGACTTAATTTATAGATTTGATACAGACATACAGTCAAAAATACTTTGGAAAATGTGCAATGCTCCATACATGGGATATCGAAAAAGCATCTGAAAATTCCTTAAATTGGGGCTTTTTTGCTAAAGCTTGCAACAACATATGTGGAACAGCTGGGTCCTCATCCAATCGCTTTGACCAGAAATCTTACGGCACAGCCTAGGAAAAGAAGGCTATAAAGATTTAATATAATAGATCTCCCTATAATAATGTGTGGCTGTAGTTATTAAACCTAAAATTGTTCGTTATAGACAAATTGTGTTATAGTTGCTCTTATGTAAAACTTGCTGAAGCTGCTTCTACAGGTAGCAGAAAGTCTGTTTACAAACAAATATACAAAAATACGAAAAAATAAAAATACATATATCCTTTAATATTTTACTACTAAAATTAGTTTTTTTCTTAAGTTTGTCTTTGCGAGGTTAGAAAGACATTTGTATTTGTAGGTTTTTCTTTTAATGATTATCATTCGACAATATTTAACTTAAATTATTTAGTATAATGCAATCGAAGTGAAATTATTTATTACTGCTTACGTTAAGCTCTGATGCTATAAATATATTTTTGACAAAAGTTTAGCATTGAGCACTTTGTTGACTTTGTTGTTTACCGGTGTCCCAATATATATACATACATACATACATACATACATACGTACATGCATATATATGGGGAATTACGTATGCATCTTGCACGCACGTGCTGGTTAAGGGCACAGGAACTGTGGTGAACTTTGGGAAGTCTAGAAATCAATTTCTTTGCCAAAATCAAAAGTAAACTGAATGAATAAAGGCGCCTACACAAACACACACACACACACAGAAGCAACCCTCTCCGTTTGTATTCATCTAAGCCATTGGAGAAAAGGCAACCTTAAGTAGTAGTTGCTATACCCTTTATCTTTACGTTAAAGGCAGATGATGTACAAGTTAAAATGTCTACATCAGCTTATTTAATCTTCGGTTGATGAAAACTAGATATGCCTAGATTTATTCATATACTCATTGATTCTATTTGAAGCTATCAATCTACTTGCTTGGGTATGTTGTAGTCGAGCATTAGGATTTAATTGACCATTCCATTGTACTATTGTTGTTTCGCATATTGTGCGGCACATAAACGGTAGACCCAAAAGTCACCGGCGTCATGTAAACAAAGCAACCATCGACTACTAAAATGTTTTTTGGCGACGGCTGCTGCTGCTGCCCCTTCCCCTAAATAATATGTTAATGGCGCACCACACAAAAGAGAACATTTTGCTTTCTCGGAAGCAAGCATTGACTTTGGTGTTTTACTCATTAATAATTCGAGAGCAACTTTCAAAGGATTTAAGGACGTTTTTAACCGATATTATTGAGTTTTTGCGCATCAAATACATAGATCTAGACTCTAGAGTATCGATTCACTTGTGTGTTTGTTTCAAACAAATATTAATATATATGCTTTTTGAATATTCACTTTAATATCAATTAAGTTCTGTACAAATTATTTAATATTATTTAAATTTGTTATTAATTGTGATTTAAAAGTTATTTTTAATTCAAAACAAAATAAATTAATTGATATATTTAAACGATATTAAATTGCAAATTGTCCAATTCGTCGCCTGGCAACTATCAATGCCTTGTGTGCGAGTGTGTGCTAGTGTGTGTGTGTGTATTTGTATGGCTGGCTATAGAATTTTCTCATTGGCATTGCCGTCTTTTGCCTTTTCTTCATCTTGGATTTTGCTCTTTGCTTTTGGTCCTGGCTGTTGTCGTCGGCGTCGTCGTCGCCGTCATATCGTGTTTGGCAAATCGTTTGCGATAAAGCCAACTACATAATGTCTCAGTAGGCCCTGTAGGCAGTGGCATGAGGGGCATAATCGTGGATCGTTTGGGTGGTCGGCGGGAACGGGGCGGGTCACATACATATAAAAATGCAAAGCCAGCGCTATGCTTGGCGTCACAACGACGTAAAACACCCAACGCATATATGTGTGTGTATTGGTGTGTGTGTGTGGGATTGGGGGAAGTATAATGTGCGTTATCCTTGATTGCCTGCCACGATAAAGAGTATATGAGGCGGCTGCAAACAAGCCGCTCAATGTTTTTTTTTCCTTTTTCAATTCATTTTCTTTTTGTCAGTGCATGTGAGAGAGGGAGATAAAGGGAAAGGGAGAGAGATGGGGAGATCGTGATTTAGTTTGTTTCTGTAGTAACTTGGGTTTTTTGGCCATTGGGCATTGCCATTTGCCAACCGGCCAAACAAAGAGCTCATTGAAATTTCATTGCTGTAACATAGACACACAGACAAACCACCTACTACCTACAAACACCTGCAACCAACAAACACACCTACACACACACACAGGACTCAAGTCAAAGTTGCCAAGTTGGCCATAAAAGTTCTCCTCCAGTCCCTAATTGATTTCAAACTAAAACTGTCAATGATGGTTGTGTGGACAACTTAACTACTAATTGTGCTTGGGCCCCAAGTTGCCGTCATCGTTGAGCGCAAAGAGGAAGGGGGGAGGGGGTTGGTATAACGGTGGGCCAAAAGGCAAATGAGCGAGAACGCCCCCAAGAAATATGAACGAGGTCAATGATTGTTTACACTACACTCGAATGTTGTTTACTTGAAGCACAGTGCAGCGCAGCATCTACAACAGATTGTTAAAGGGAGACAAGGAGAGAGAGAGAGAGAGAGAGAGAGAGAGAGAGAGAGAGAGAGAGACAGTGAGAAAGAGGGAGATGACTGTGTGAGAGTGAGAGAGGGGGGCTGGAGGGTTGCAATGACTAGACACCTTCCATTGAAGCAAAACAGCTGCCTCCGCACCTATTTGGCTAGGGCTTACATGTTGTTAACCAGCGCTTTTTTCTCTTTCTTACACTTTCTCTCTCGCTTTGGCAGCTCGTGTGTGGCATAGAAAAATATATGTATGTACTCATACATAGATATAGATTGAGCTCTTGCATAACTTATGCGAGTAAGAGACACGACGGCTTTAAATAAGTAGCCTGATTACTGCCACAATTGACTTGATCAGGTGGCATCTGTTCATTTAAGGCAAATCGCATGTGGCACGTACTGCAAAACTGTGTGTGCAACAAAAAACCACCAGAATACTTTTTACATAAGTATATGAGTATGTATTGCAGCTTGGTGTATATGCATGAAGACTAAACTGGTCAAAAATATCGCTGCAGATTTGCTCCAAACGAATTAAAATCCTCGACAATAAATATAATAAGAAAATAAATCAATGCGTGATTATTATGATAATTATTAAAGCTGTATATATTTCATTAAAATCTGTCAATAACTAAATTTCATATTTATTTATGTGGCAGACATATTCAAAAACCTTACCAACGTGGTATAATTTTGTTAATCAAATCGGAATAGGTAGTTCAGTGGGTGGAATTTTGTTCTAAACTTCTCAGCTGTTAACAGTAGTCCGGAAGATCAGTGGCCGTTGGGTTTTTCATGGTTTCTCAATCGAGTCAGGCATCTTGTGATTTATTCTTTGATTGTCTCTTTTACAGTGGGTACCCTACGGTCCCGATGAAGGACTTTGTCTCCCACAAGAACTTTGTTCTGGAGTTTTTGTATTGTTATAATTTATGAGTCAGCTGATATACCCTATATTTGAATGCCGTACATTCAGATCGGCCTAAGTAAAGACTTGTGACTTTTGTCATATTTATAGAATTTTTTATTTATCCTTAACGTTATATTTTGTTTGTAAGAGTAAACAATCATTATGTGTTTAATTGTTAATAAAAGTTTCACACCTTGACTTATTAAATATGAATGATAACTGAAATCAGTTCATCACTGTAACCAAATCAAGGGACAAGCAAGCAAATCTCTCTTCCCCTCTCCCTCTCACTCTCTCGCTTTGGTTGTGTTAAATATTACGCATACGCCAAGTTGAGCTCATCAAATCGAGTTTTGACATTGCAGTGCTGCTGGTGCCGGCATTTGCCAAGCGCGTTGGTCATTTCACACCCAGCCAGAGTTAACTACCTGCTGGTGTCTACCAAACCCCCCACTCCACGCCACCGCCAGCTAAATGCATGCTTCAACACACTATTCAAACTTGGTTGCCTGTGTGTGCCTGCGTGTGTGTTTGTGTTATCGTCGTGTTGAAACCACTTTGCTGAGCGTCCATCCATTAATTTCCATTTGCCACCGAGTTACATCCCAATAATTATGCTTTGTGGGCTAATGCGGCCACGCCCATTGAGACGTATGTTCTCTCTTTATGCATTGATGTTGATGTTAGTATCAGGCCGCAAATAATTATGCGCTTAATTATTTCCATACAGATAAGAAAAAGCCAGACGGGCGAATGACGGACGATTGAGTAGGGGAGGGAGGGGAGCTTGTGTCTGTATCTTGGCAAATCTTTAATTGTATTATAATTTGAGTTTTGCACACAAAAATGTGAAATGGCAAATAAGCAGACAGCTGGCCAAGCATTAAAATGTCGTTATTAACTGCCACGAGGGGGAAGCAGGGGAGAAAATAGAGAGAAAGAAACAGAGAAAGAGACAGCGTAAGAGCATTAACCAAGTAGAATATGGTTGGAAAATGAAAGCAAAAACGTATAAATCCATTTAAGCCCCTTTGTGGTCAAATTGATTTTTCTCTGCTCAATTTTTCATGAACAAACACAAATAATAAGAACGATGATCATTAAGCCAATGATGATTATTAAGTTGCGTTCAAAGAAAAAAGATGAAATAAAAATGCTTTAAAAAAAACTCGCGTTTGTTATTTGGCTAAATGTGACACAATTTTCCCAATTTTTACTTCAGATATTTTTTTTCGTTTTTCAGTTTTGAAGTATTTGACGAGCTTAATTTGGGCTTTTCAACAGATTTTTATATGTTTTGTTATCGTCGCAGAGTCTAACCTGAATAATAAGTTTTCAATTGACAAAAGTATTAATTATACTTTTCTATCAAAAATTGTATGGAAACATTCTCAAGATCGCCTTATCGGGTTGCAACTCAGAATGGCAGTAAAGAAAGTAATTCGGCATCTTTTCAGCTTGTATTTAAGTTTTATTTAAGGCCACACTAATTTTAGCGATGAAAGATAGTAACCTTTTTTTGGTGGACTTATTTGATGGCGGCATCGCAAAGCCCGCCAGATACTATGTTAGTCGCTTTAAAAATTATTCCTATATTTTTTCCTATTCATTTATATAATACTTTAAAATTTTATTGAATACATATTTGTTTGGGAATAAAAAGAAATTGAGAGCAGTTTTTTCAATTTTAGTTTCTGATTTGAATTCAAAAATTATTATTGCAAATATTGCGGTTTTTGCGACTTTTTTTTTTGGCTAAAAGCCGAACTTGTTCTCAACTTTTTTTTTCATGTTTTTGTAGCTTAGCCACTTAGCCCAGCAGAACCCATTTACGATACTCGATGTTCGCGTTTGTGTGCTGTAAAAATATTACTTATGTTAAGTTCAAGTACTTCAACTTTAATTCTCGCTCTCTCTCTCATTCAGCCTTTCTCTTTTTCTGTCGTTCGTTCTGCGTGCTTAAAAGACCGTTTTAACAACTGCCGTCCCAACTCTTGGCAAAAGCCCCGTGCACTGGGTCTGATTTTGGCTTTTGGGCTAACATTTTGTGGGCCCCCGTTTCTGTCTCTTCGCACATTAGCCAAGAACTGAAATTGCATTGCCTTAGTCTAAGCTGCTCGTCGTCGCTTAATGCAAAACTTATTATGCGAATTTGTTGGCTTACGAGCTGAGCCCAGGCAACATTAGCAACACCACTAACACCACCAACAAAATTAGAACCACCATCAAGCATCGTTGTCGCTATTGCAGTCGCCCCGTTAGCCGGCGGCGTTAGCCATAAACTCAACGGAAATTTTGGTCGGCTTGGTTGTGCCGACTTTTTCGGTGCTGAGCTGAAAGCTGAGCTGTTCTGGGGCTGGGATCTAGTGTTGTGGCATGGTCCTAGTATGAGTGTGCTGTGTGCAATGTGCAATGTGCGCACTAATTACGACAAGGTCGGTGCACTAATTAACAATGGCTTTGAGGCAGCTAAACGATATGGCGCCCAAGCGGCCCAGCCGTACAAACATTGCCCAGATACCAGAGAGATCTGGGACCAAATACCAAAGAAACCAGAGAGCACAGAGAGGATGCACCATGCCCAACCATAACTGCGTTTGTGTTTTAGTGTTTGATTTCCGGCAAAAGAAGAAGTTTACTTTGTGATGAGTTTGTAAAGGTGTTAATTTAAATTGAAATGTGTTACTAAACTATCTTTTTTTATGATGAACTTGAAACCCATTTTTGTTTTATACTCACATCATAATACACATTGAAAATAACGTATCCGACCCCATGGCCATGCAACAATCAAGGCTGCTAGAAGCGGATGCGTATCGGGTGCATTGCAATGAAAACACAATTGCTTTTGCCAGTCAGGCTATGCATTTTGCATACAGGTCCAAAATGCGATTTCTATTGAAAGCTTCTTCATCTTCTTTTTGATGATGATGAAGAGATGCAGCAAACAATGGCTGTCATATTTTGGTAACTAAGCAAATGCCCCTCGTACTGCAAATCATTTTTAAATTTTCCCTTTCTTTTAAAAATCACTTTAACTAGACTTTTTACGAAAGCAGCAAAATATTACAAAATTCACATCCATACCTGTACAAAAAAAGCTTAAAAAAACGAAATTATCTATAAAAAGATAGTATTTCTCTGAAATAACTATGTTCACAGCATTTTTGTCTTGTTGATGGTCGAAGTTAAGTGAATGCAGATGAATTCTTTAATGGTTTTCATATGCGCTCAAAATCAGTTTTCTTACTGTGCCATGATAAATATTTAGACAACTGTAACACACTGATTGTTGTTGTTGTTGCTGTTGTTGTTGTTGCTGTGTCTGGCTAAGAATAACAAGCAACGAGCAACGAGTAGCGGGAAGAAGATGGGGCATGAGTGTTGCTGATTTGATGCGATTATATAGATGAGATTTGCGATTTTATTTTCCGTATTTTTTTTTATTTTTCCTTATTTTTCGCTTTGTTGCCTGCAGGCAGGCGCCAAAAATGTTGCCGCACCGCTAACGGGTGAAAGCTCAAAGCTTTTTCATTCAAGAAAAGCTTGTGGTGAGTAAATATCAAAAGAGAGAGAGAGTGAGAAAGCTTATAGAAGGGCTGCGTGTGAAACGACTACACAGGATGTGAGAATCGTGTAGAATTGTGTGGGTGTTAACGCTCGCAATGTCAATTGCTTGTGCTCTGAGACTCTGCGTGTGTGTGTGTGTGTATGTGTGAATGTGTCTGTGCAGTGTTTTTTAAGCCTGTGCCTTTTTCTAAGCGTTCCCAGCATCCGAGACAAAAGAACTCACACCCACACACAGGCAAACAAAGGGAACGCGTGTACATGTTTATTAATGCGATAATATAACGCATACGCTGCGTGGGCTGCTTCCTGTTTCTATCTTTAATTTTATAAAGCATTTTAAATGCAAGCAGGTATATTGTAGGTGGGTAAAATTAATAAACAAAATGATAAATGCAAAAGAACAAATCATAATTAAAAGTACGTTTGCACTGACAGGAACCCCCTACCATAAGTACCATGTACATATGTATTATATACTTTGGTTACCTTTTCGTAGCTGAAAGATGTTCTAATTGAGTGTAACTCTTAAGTAATAAAATGAGTTGAGTTGCTAATTTAATATTTTATTCTTTTTTAATTGGCTTTTCTTAAATTAATGTTTAGATATAAACTAGGCAAATATCCTTTTAATCTCAACTTCCTTCTCTCTCAACAGACTGACTGACTGCTATCAACGCACAACTATATCATTTGGACAAAATGCAACTGCAATTAAATTACTTTTGAGGCCGATTTATATGATTTTAGGTAATCGATTAGAGTCGATTACGCAAATTATAGTTTTACTAAATTTTTAATTCAATTGTTCTTTAAACTGTCTTTTTGAATTTTTTGAGCATAAGATCAACATTTAAGACTTCGGTTATATGACTTGATACTACACTCCCACACACACACACACACACACACATCAGTCTGACGTGTGCAGTGTGACCAGGCATAGGTTCTAATGTGCATAGCATACTTATGAGCTGAGTTGCAGATTGTGGCATTCAAATAATGCGCGCATTTATTTAGTATATATTTCAACTATAGTATTCTAGTGATATCAGTGTTTTTTTTTTTTCTTGTTTAGCTAGAACATCAACTTGAACTTTGTCGACTGCGACGCCGGCAGCAAACATCCATAGAAGGCTGCTGTGCCCCGAGCTTGATTGCGTGTTTTTTTTTTTGTTGAAAGCTCGTTCCAAGAGCAGAATGTCCGCTAGTAGCGACAACGAAGCGCGTCGTCTCTTCAACTTCAGTATGTGTGTGAGAGTGTGTGTTAAGCTTCCTCGTCCTCGTCGGTGGTATCAACAAGGACATTCGACCTACTGTTGATTGCGTACCAAAGCTTTTCAGTTGATTTTCAGACCGTGCCACGTACGGAACACAATTGCTGCACTACGGCGGAGTCAAGAGCGAGCGCCCAAGCAGCGTGCAGCGTGTTTCCATACCAAAAAAAAAAAAAAAAATAAATAGAAAAAAAAAACAGACTCCTGTTGTTTATCATTCATTCATAAATGTTTTTATTGTTGTGTGTAAATAGTTGAAGCGACAATTATTAAGGTATATATGTACTATATATATATATATATACTATATATATATAATTACAACCATTAAATGCTGACCTTAGTGTGCCATCTATTTTTTTTATATAGTTTTTGTTTGGGTTGTTGTTGTAAAGGTCAAGTGTGTAATCAAAAAAAAAAAAAAAAAAACTCAAAATGAACGTGCTTACTTTATTAGTAAAGCCAGTCACAAACACACACACACAAACACTTGGGTATACTACAAGACTTAGAATAAAGGAAAGGGACAAAACCGTAGTGAAGACCACACTGAAAAACGAGTCTGACAACTTAACGACTTACTTAGTCAAATAGAGAGATACGACACACACACACAAAATAATATTTCCTAAAATATAACGAGTGGGTGACACACACACACACACACAATCAAGGGTGGTGTTGGCAAAATACAGCCAGATGGAGATAGTACGCAAGGTATGCGCTGCATATTAAATAGGCGTAAAAAGTCAACCGAGTAGACTGCCCAACCAGGCTATAAAGGGTTACGCACACACAAAAATATTAAATTTTGTTGTTGTTCTTTTTGATCGAGTTTGAGTTTTTTTGTTATTTATGTAAAGGTGACCGACAAAAATGCGATGCTGCTGCGACTGCTGTTGGCTTTTAGGCCGTTTTATTTGATCTTTGTGCTTAACTTTTATTTTTCACTTCTGTTGCGCTTTGTCGCCGTCGTTGTTGTATCCCTTCTACTTGTTGTGGTCGATGTGCTTGCGTGGCTTACGAAATTGAATGAATATACTCAAATTGGGCTGCAAAAGAGGTTATGTAAATCTTTCATTCTCACTCGAATTCCTTTTTATATTTTTCATTCGCTGTTTTTCCTCTATTGTCTCCTTGCTTTCTCCAACCGCTGCTGTTTGCTGCATTTCTGGGCGTCAAAAACAAAAAACTTATTTATGTAGTTGAGCGTTTTTTGCAGCCCAAAAGTGGCTGTTGTTGGAATTTGCATAATTTACAGCGCAAGTTAATAGCCAAACACATGTGCTGAAAAACATTTCAGACTTCGTGTTTTCGCTTTTATTTTTATTTTTTTTTTTGTGTTGTTGTCGAGCGGTAAAAGAGGCAGAGCTGGGTTGGCTTTTTGTAAAATGTTTCATTCTGGTTTTTGGGGCTTTTTTTTTTGTTTTTTGTTTTTGTGCTGTTTTATCCAATAGCTTGTCTATGTGAGTTTGGGAATCCGGTTGGAATGTTGTTGGGAACTTTTTGGACAGGCGAGGCAAAAGTTTTAGCTCTTGCATTTGAGACAGACTATTAGTTCGGACTTTATTTTGTATACTAATAATAATGCCAAAGCTTTGCCAAGCTTGGCCGACAGGCTTTGCAGCTCAACACATGATATTTATATGCTGCCACACAATCAGAAAGGGTTTCAAACCAGTCAGCAATTTCAATCTGTAAAACGTCAAACGAAACGAAACGAAATTGAATAAAAAAAACCTACTGTAAAAGTGCAATCACAGCCAAAATATTTCACTAAGCAGGCGCAACAGAAATAGAAATGGCAAATGCCAGAGTCAGAGCCAGAGCCGATGGCATTTTCCGCTTCTATACCCTGAACATATGAATTTGGTAAAAAAGGGTATAACGTTCCTTTTTCAAAAACATATACATATATAAGTATAAGAGGCTGAAGGAAAATGTTTATATTTAAGATTAAAATTAAAAAAAGAAGGATATAGCAGATTTAGGTTTAACCAACATGAAGGACCGCTGTGAAGCAGAAAATTTCTGAATACGCCAAAGCCACACAAAGTTTTAGAGTTCAGGGTATTTTCTAGTCAAGCTGTCTCGACAGAATACTTTCAACTTTAAATATTTCGTTTTTTTTTTTTTGGCATTTTGCATACCGTGAAAATAGAAAAAAGAAAGAATTATTTAAACGCAATAAACCTTTAAAGCCAGTCCTTTTCAGACACACAAAAATGCAGGGTAATGAAAAGGGTGAAGTGTCTAGGAATGGCAATTAGTTTGTTAATGGAATGGGAGTGAAAGTGGGTTGAAAAGAGTTTGTTGGCACGTGAATAATTGTCTGCTTAGAAATTCCATTCAAACTAAAGCAGGTTTGGCAAAATAAAAATTACCGTTTATTTCAGATTTAGACTGTTTAGCATTAATAAGTACGTTTGTATGTGTACGAGTGTGTGTTTTCCTAAGGTAATTGAGTTGATAAATAGCTAATAATGCCAGTGCACACAGCTGCTTATTAAACAACTTGTTGATTAAGTAAAATTTTTGTTTTGTTAAAAAAGATAAATTCTGAAAAAAGCTTAGTTATATGTTATACATAATATCAGCAGATAAAGGAGTTTGAACTTAAATTTACCCAAAAATTCACAAGCGTTTATCTTAAGTATTTTTCCGCCCAAAACTTTTATTCAAAACTAAACAAACCGAATTATTTAATAAAAAATGTCTCATTAATTTACTAGAAGATAAACATGAACATCCTATGACAACAAAGTTTCCTTAAATTTCTCAAGAATTTTAGTTCAAAAAAGTTTCCTTTTTTAATGCACTTACACAAAATTCCAAAGTTAAGTCTCTTTTGCTATTCACACAATGATGTCTATTTTTGGTTGACATTCATGTATTGAAAATAAAGCTGTGAATCTCATCTATTCCAAATAGTTAACCAGGTGTAATGATTTCGTTCCACTGAGTTGGCATTTAAGTTATTTCAGACTTGGCCACGTTTGATGAACTTTCACAACAACTGCAAGAATCCAGGCTATACTTGTCATGTTTGTGTGCGTTCGTGTGTGTGTGTGTGCAGGCATCGTCTATCAATTAGTTGGGCAACCACATCAGCGTTGTTTGTGCTCTTCACTGCCAGCTCTGTTGTTGGCCAAAACAAATTGGCTTAGTGCTTTGGCAGTACTCTGGGCAAAGTTCTCTTTGGGCCCTGTCTGTCTCAAACAACTTGTTTACAAGTCGTTTGGCAATTATTCAATTAAATGGCGACGCCAACGGACGTTTTATATAATTTTGACGCACGAACCAGAAGCCCAGAAGAGCCGAGAAGCCGAGAAGCCCCTTGCATAAGAAGTGTAAAAAGAAGAAGAAGTTCAAATGCATTTAGAGCTAGACCGGAAATCGCGTAATGCCTGCTGCACGTCAATTTCTTGGGTTGTGGAATAGCCAGGAGTGAGAGAACGAATAACGATGTAGCTGCAGATGGATGGGAAGGGGTGGGTTTCAAATTCTAGTTATCCGGTTGAGAGTCCACCTGCAATTTGCAATTGCGACGATGCCGTCGCGACGCGTCGGTCTTAAAGTATGTTCAATTTTCTTTCCTTTCAATTTCCTAGACTGACAGACACAGATCTAGACGAGGCCCAGGCACAGGCGGCTCAGAGCCTCGTGGCACAAACAACTTCCGCCAGCAATGTGAACGTAATGGCCAACAGGCAACGATAGAGAATGATAAAGAGAGCGAGCGAGAGCAGGGCAAACGAGATGCTTGGGCGGCTCGTTAGCAATTGCATCACAGACAACATTCTAAATGCCATGTCCGACTCAGTGTGCCCACCATTTCAATTCAGATGTCATATGTATGTGTGTGTGTGTTTTGATGTTTGTGTCCTGGCCAGTTCTCAGTCAGTTCCACTTCATTTGTCCTTTTTGTTCACCTACTCAGCAAGAGAAAAATACAAATATTCCATGCAAGACTGCAGTCGAGCTATTGAAATTACATTTTTAATGGTACAGTCAAACATCTTTAAAGCGGATCTTAAGGGAATTAACCAAATAAAATACATTATGATCCGAAAACTTTTACTCTGGATTGGAAAGTCATGCAAAAATTATATAAATACCATTATTATGATGTTTGGGGATGAATGCAGTGCGATGTAAGATATCTATAATGCGTTCTATATGTAGGTTTGGCCTATAGCTTTTCTGTGATTAACCTTGAACACAACTAAAGAATAAATAACTGGTTCACATTCAACTACTTCCAAGCATATTTTCGTGAAACTCCAATAGGTCTTATCTTCTGTTTGTTTTGTCAACTTATATTATGCCAGTAAATTTGAGAGGCAATTAAGTAAAGAAGTAAAGAACAAGATAATCTTGCCCCAAGGCGACGACTGTTTACTTTCAGGCCACATCCGCGGAGAACTCGGCTCAGAGTTCCGTTTCGTTTCGTTCTGTTGTTCGATCACACGTTGTCAGAGTGCCCTCTTGAAATTTCATCAAAAATTGTCGCCATCGCCATTACTTGCTGCTGGCTGTAGTTTGCTTTGCTGCTGGTCGCATCCGGCATGTCATGAACATGGCCATCAAATTTGTCCGCAACTCGTAAAATGATTTGAATGGTTTGATGCGAAATGGAATACGAAAGTGGCAATAAGAACAATAGAGAAAGAGAATAGTCAAAGACTGAGCGCGGGGGAATACTATTAGTTCAGTTTTATGATCGCGTTATGCAAGATGTCTAATTTGTCATATTCAATAAAATTTTTATGATTTGCTTCTTGCACTTTCTGTGCGCTGTTTCTAAATTTGTTTCGTGGCATTAGTATTCCATATGAAACAGAAAACATAGAAAAAATTAACATTAACGAAACACACACAAACATATACCGTACGTTTGTGTGTGTGTGTGTGGTTTGCTAGTTTTAATTGGCAATTGAAAGTCGATTAAAGCCTCAACGCAAAATTTTGTAACAGGGAATTAAAAAAGTTTGCACCGCAATTTAGCTTGGGGAATTATTAAAATTTTGAATAACTCAAACGCTGTGGCAAAACTTTTCATCATCCCATCAGCATTCTCCTTCTCTCTGGCTCTCTCTCTAGCGAATTTACTCTATTATTGTAACAGCCCCAACAGCCGCCCAGGTAAGAAATGCACCAAGGAAGAGCCAAGGAATTTACAATACATTTTATTTTTCTTTCAAGTCGTAAACATAACACTCTTTGTAACGAAAATCTTAAATTAAATTAAAATGAATGAGATTAAACATATCCATTAAATTTTAGAAAACAAATAAAATCCTTGGTGCAGCGACAAAAATAAATAAATAACTATGATTAAAATAAGGCAAAATACAAACGAAAAAAAATAAATGGAAAAACATAAGAAAAAATTATAATTTGTAAAAGAAATATTTAAAATAAAACGAATTTATTTATAAATCTTCATTGTATGCAAGAGTATATTAAGTATACGTAGGAACCTTGAAGAATCAAAAATTTGCATGTTAAAAAAGAAAAACAAAATACTGCCTTAACTTGACTTCAGATTTAATACCCATTCCAAAAAAAAGTTGTAGAGAGAATGTGCAAAAAGTCGCTTACGAAATAATGCACCAACTGACTAGCTGACTGACTGACTGACGGCAGCTTCTTTTGGCAGCGCCTCGGCATTGTGAGATTGTCCCTGGATATTGTATTCGTTGCCTTCCACGTTTCACGCTGCAGTAGGTTTTGTTGTATGTGTGTACACACACACACAAAAACGGCGCTGACATGCTTAAATATCAAAGTACCTTTTGCTATTCATCAGCGCGACGCGACGCCCCCGGGCTTAGGCATGAAAGGCGAAGTAGACGAAAGCAGGTCTTTGAATTGGGAATTTGGACTAAGCCCTTTTGTGTGTATATACTAAATGTATGTGTGTATGTTTGTGTGTGTGTTGGTGTGTGGCAGGTGCATGTTGGGGCTGTTGTGGCAAAAACTGCATGATGGATGACGTTTCGCCGTGACAATGTTGGTCAGCCTGCTGCTGCCTCATTGCTGATAGCAGAAGTACAATGCTCTAACATAAATTAAATCTCTTCTCACTTGTACTTTCAGATTAAACTAGTGCCGAATTGGGATAAGACACGCACCTTCAATTATCTTTTGACGTTAACAGGCTCGTTCGTTTAGCTGACCCAAACCCACACACAAAAACTAACAGTAGCAACAGCAGCAGCAGCAACGGAATCTGCGCGGCAATAAAATGGGCAAGAAGAACTCTAAATTGAAGCAGGACACCATTGATCGTCTGACAACAGACACATACTGTGAGTATATGCGACAGTTTCTCCACAAATTATGTTGGGCGCGTTTCGCACATCCTTGAACTCTATATGAATTATTGTGCACAAAGCATTAAACAAGAAAAAAATTAAAAGCCATTTTGGCAAACCCAAACGTGCGCAACTTATTTTGTGTGTTTTTTTTTTGGATTCTTGTTCTTTTTTTCCTTCTCTGCGGATACACATTGTATATAGTATTTAAGTGCTACTTTAATTTGAAGTGAACGAAGGCTTGCCAAAAAAATGTGAAATTAGGCCAGTTTCGTCGTCATATCCTTGTCAAAGTACATGTTAATTGACACTAAAAATTAAATTGCATTTTGCCTTTCTTAACACACATTCAACATTTGGCAACATAATTATGGCAGAGGTTAAATTTCAAAATGTATTCTCATACGATGTGTTTGGGAATGTTGTTTTTGTAATTAAACACTCACATAATGTGTGCTGATAGGTCAGTTGAAGTTATTCAACAGAACATGTTTATGTGCTTATATAATTTTAATTTGATATAGTAAATGTAACAAGCTATTAATTAATATGTCATTCTAGGTCAAGTTACTTAACATTTTTATACAAAATTGATTTAGATTATTATTTATTTATTACTTACAACCAGATGTTACCTTATGCAAGCAAAGAGTATTCCCTTTCGCCATATGACAAAAAATTGCTTTGGTTGTGAGTTTTTTCTATTTTCCTGCTCAATGGATACATAGTATGTATCGTATACATACTCGTGCTTTATAGCCATAACCATATATGTATGTATGTGTATGTCAGGCAATGAGCTGCTTGGTTTTTATTCGTTT
Source organism: Scaptomyza graminum (assembly GCA_018901835.1). Lineage (NCBI taxonomy): Eukaryota > Metazoa > Arthropoda > Insecta > Diptera > Drosophilidae > Scaptomyza > Scaptomyza graminum. The sequence continues at coordinate 371,713 of JAEIFL010000001.1, read as the reverse complement.
GCTAGTTTTGCTGTCGATGCCGTGGGGCTTTTCGCTTTGTGGCAAAAATAAGTTTATACACGATACATAAGTACAATAAGTACGAGTTGGCACAAGGCAAAACTTTCTGAGTGCAATCGCATCAACTCCCTCGCATCAAAACCCCCCAACAAACGTTCCATTGCATTTGGATTGCAGCCTACGATTCTAACTGTCGTTTTTGTCTTCTTCTTCTTGTGTTCATGAGCTTTAAGAGCTTAAGGAGTATTTCTTTTTATTTGCCCATCGCATTGGTATGGAGTCAAGGAATATTATTGGCAATACACTTAAACCAAAAAAAAAGAACAGCTGAAACTAAATTCAACTTGAAACTGGTATCGCATTTCTAATGCCAAAATGTGCAAAAAAGTTTCAAGAACATTTCAAAATAATAAACTTAATATTTCTCCTGCACAGCAACGAACCATCATAATAATAGTAGTTGTACAACGTATAAAGAGATAAGAGAAAGAGAGATGGTCTTAAGGTAGCACAATAATTAATTTTAACGCCTTGAATAAGATTTTTTATCAGAACGAACCGACCAAATTGCTTTAGTCAGTTATTCTGCTTTTTGAATTGCATTTGATGCAAATGTGAACCAAACATTTGATTACTTTTTACCACCATTCTCACTCGCTCAATGCTACTTACTTATACATATATATATATATATATATATATATATATATAAGTGTCTGTGTGTGTGTGTGGCACTTTCGTGTCAATTTGGGTTTGTGTTACGCTTCTAAAAGCAGTCGCAGATGAGGCAGTTGGCAAATCGCTTCAGAAACTAAAATGCAGACAGCTTTCTCAGCTCGAAGAAGGACCCCAGACTCTTACTCTTGGCCATCTTGGCATTTCGCAATGTCACATTTTGAACTGCATTCATTTGGCACATGCTCTTTGCTATGCAAACACACACACACACACACACACACGCACTCGCACACAAACTGATGTTTTGGGGCCCTGAACCGTTTGCCAGTTCATAGTGCACGTATTGGCATTTAAGTGAGGGTATACGAGGGCAAGAAAATTTCAATTCAATGTTGAGAATTATTATTGCACTTGTTGTGTTTGCAGCACCATTGTCACGTTATCTGTCCCCCCCCTTCCTTTCACTCTATGACAAAATGGCATAAGTGTGTGTGTGTGTGTGAGTGTTTCAATGGGCACTCAGCTTGTCTCGTCATGACAGTTTGTTTGGCATTTAGCAGTTGAAATCAAACGTACAAAAGCAACAAGCAACCAGAGATGCAAAAACATACATAAATATGTATCCTGTTACAGCCCCCCTCCCTACCATCCCTTATTCACTACCAACCGCCTATTTGTCACCCACTTTTCGAAGAGCAACTGCCAATGAACTGTCAAGCGTTGGTTCCTGTACAACCTTCTTCCGCCCTTTCAACCATGCCATAATGGCGCCAACTGCACACTGGGCCAAGCGTGTTGTGAAGAGTGAGAAAAGCTGTCACAGCTAAAGTAATATCAGTTTTGACAATTCTCATTATTTTGTATTATTTATTTATTTGAGATTATGTTGAGAGCGCCTAAGCAGAAACGCTGAAGAAATTATCAATATTTCAAAGTCAACTAAAATGTATCTTTTATATATTATTTTCTTAATGTACTGCTTGAGAAACTGTTCTTGTTGCTCAGTACGAGCACCAGCACCAGCTTTAGTCACTGTCCATGTCCCAGTGTCACCCAGGGTCGGTCCCCTACCAACCCCTTTGCCATCCCAATACCAATGCACATGTTGTAAATAATTTGCTAATGGCGCCATCAATGCTTATACAGTTCAAAAGAAAAAAAAAAAAAGAAACTATAAAAAGTGCGCATTGCTCTTTAGCTTGATAGTTTCTGAACATAGCAAGATGCATATGTTTGTATGTATGTATGTGTGCATGTATGTGTACATAGTATACACGTGTATTGTCAGTGAATGAATTTTCTCGATAGTCATTTAGTCAGCCATGCAAGTGAAGTCACAGTGGACGCTAACAGTCAGTCTGGTCTGGCTTCCTGCAATGTTTGTACAAGCAAATTGCTAAAGAGACAGAAGGACCGGAACGATAACAAAAAAGAGACAGAGAAAAAGAAAAAGATGTAAAAGGAGGAGTGGGAAGGTAAGAAAATTGTTAAATTGCCAATTGACATAAAATTATGCCCAGCCAATGTTCAAGCCAAGTGCAAAAGTAATAAAAAAAACAAAATTAATTATAATAAAAAGAAAAAACTGAAACATGATTCATAAAGACCTGCAAAGTGTTAAGATATGCTTGTTTGCTTCTAGTCAATTTTCTTTGTCATATTCGAATATTGATTTTTTTTTCGTGTTTCGTTGCGCCTGTAAACTACTTTCTTAATTTCAGATAAACAACAGCATCATCAGTGGCTATAAAAGAGAAGAACCTTAAATTGCTGTCACTCTTGTTCTGTTGCCTTGTGCTTTGCCTTCTTTCTGTTTAATCGAGTTGGCTTTCTCTTGGGTCGCAACATTTATGCATTTACAAACCGCATACCGAATTCGAATTAATATTGCATGAAATGTGCCAAGGCGCATTGGGAAATTGTAGTAGATGTATATCAAATGCTCGGGCTTAATTAATTGTTGCATTGTTAAGTGCGCTAGCCAAGTTAACGTGAACATGCAATGCAAATGCAACAGGCTCGGCGTCCTTACCATTTGTTCATTAGGGTGAGAATTTACACAATTGTGTCATCGCTATGATAAGTTTGTTTGTTATACACATGTCAAAGGTCAAGTGGAAGTACAAAGAGAGAAAATGTCTTCGAATTAAGAAAAATTCATTCTTGATTTATGTTCGATTTACTTAATAATAAAAAAAACACTTCAATCAAGTGCAACTTGTTTTAATATATGAGGAAAAACTTGACTTGATCACACCAAAACCATCAAAATTATTTATATATATGAATATGATTTGAACAGTGACATCAATGGCAATCAATAGTTCCATCTATTCAGGGTACTTATCCAACTGCTTGAGTAAGCTGACATTGGGCTTAAGTTTGGATAAATGAAGCATTTGTTGCGCCACTTGGAGGCGTGCTTGTTTACAGGGTATTCTTAATGAGCTTGACGGCGGCAGGCACACACACACACATCATAAAAATGTAAGCAAACAGCTACAATAAACTTACCCGTTACACGCACACAACACACACAATGACACACACACCACCATATATGCACCCGCATGCTAATCGTAGCTGGGTTTTATTTTTTATTTGGATGATGATTTTTTGGTTTGGATGATGATGGCAAGGCCTTTAGCAGCCATTCATTAATTAGCATGTGGGCACTCCCAGAAGGACGAAGTCCTTGCTACTATGCATGTGTGGTTATAAAGAAGTTATATTAAATAAGTTTAAAATTAAATTAAATACAAAATTACGTGCTCGTTTGGCTTTTTTTTTAGTCTCCTTGCTGCCAAAATTGATTAGATAAACACTGCGAGCCACAAAGGTCATTTAGTAGAAGCACAATGTAATGGGACAAAGTAGCAAGTGCCAATAAAAATAAATAAATAAATAAACATTTAAATGGAAATAATACTTTTTTTTTTCAACCAATTTGTTTTTTCGTTTTGAATTCTTGGGGTAGGTAGGGCAAGTTAAGCTGGATCCTTGAGTAGCGCACTCAATTCGACTCGCTATGAACTAATTTGGTATAATGCTGCCGGCATACCACAAACACTCAAACACACACACACACACTCGTAGTAGTATATAAGATACCCATCCATATATGTATGTGTGTGTGAGTGTATGTATTATTCATGTAGCCGCAGTAAAAGTCCTCCAACGTCGACATCAACATGCCGAGAAGCCAACATGGCCGACGCGTTGGCGTGCGTAGACTTTTAAACAGGGGTTGGGCGGGCGGTGCGGGTCGGTGATTCGATGAGTTTTTGCGGTTGCCACCAAAGGGTAGTGTTGGGTTGGGGCCCGTTTCTGACGTTTCTGCTTCTGTGTGCGGCTTATAATGAGTTATATGTTTTGATGCCCAGACCCAACAAGGGAGCTTTTCAATTTGTGCTCAATGGCTGCGACTGACTTGCATTGCGTGCGAATACTCTGAAGGTCCAACTGCCCGCCCCAGTGCCCCTCTCCCAACCCACCCTCTAAGCAGCCAAGTTTCAGCGCACGCAATAGGGAAAGTGGTTGTTTTTGGTTTTGGACTGGGGGCAGACTAAGAGTTGAATATTCCAATTAATACTACAAATCCACACACATGCACATATGTTTGTATATATACCGAGAATATATTTCAAATGAATTGCCTTTGTATGAAAGCATATCAAAGCTAATTCTAAAACAAGCTTAAGTGCAAATTGAGAGCAAATACCAGCTGAACTCTCAAAGGCCAGAGGTCATAATTGGATGCGATAGGATTATGTTCACTTTGTGAATTAGCGATTATGTTCCTTCTTTTAAGTAGCTTTCATTTGAAACAACTGTTAATTGGCTGTGCTTGATTGAACGATGCGATGCGTAACAAGCTAATAAAAGTACTATACATTTCAAGTCGAAGTTAAACCTTTAGTATAAACATTTTGCAACGCAAAACCTCGCTTTATTGCACAGAGCAGAGTATCTATATTTTTTTTAGAACTTGTAGCCTTCTCCTGCGGTTTAGACTGTGTGGATAGCAGTCAGTCAGGGCAAAGAAAAACTTAATATTCTAAGCGCATTCTGTCGTTTTTGTAGATTTTTAATATTTTTTGTTTTAGTTTTTACTTACCTTATTCACTACTAACGTGCTATCCCAAATAAAAGACATAATATTTTTATGCTCGATTCTGAAGCTAAAGAGTATATTGGGTTTGCTTTCCCGAAAGATATGCATCAGCGAATGTTTGAATGCAGCGTACATCCCTACCGCATCCGTACCCCCCTTGTAATCAGGCCTCATGTTACTCCTGTTTAAACGGGTATCGTGTATACCGCAGTCGGTTGCGTCCGACTGCAATGTTTCCACTTGTTTTCTTTTTGTTGTTTTTTTTTTTAGTTTTCAAATTAAAGACGTGCGTGTCTGCTCGAAATGCGCAAACTTGTATATGTATGTACACTTAAATGTACATTTTAAATGGCACGTGTAGGCTAAGCTTTAAAATAAATTCGCTAAGCCAAATTGTCTGCTTACATATTTAATGAAATAAAGATTTAACACAATGTTATTTGGTTTCAACAAAATATACAGAAGGAAGAATGTTTTGTATAGAAATTTTTGACGGGTTGTCATATCTTTCTAGTATGGGTATTTTTCCGAAAAAAAAAGCATTTTATCTACGTTATGTTTCATATATGTAGAGTCATCATTCTTGTTTTTCAATGTTTTTCATTTGGTAAGTGGCAGACACAAAGCGCGTTCGTATCGCCTTTTAAGTGCAGACGTGCATGCAACACATGCGCCACAAGCTAGTATATACTACATATATGTATCCGTATATATAAGACATACTTATGTATGTAGTGAGAGCTTAGTCACACATGTGTGTGCGTTGGGTGTACAGTGTTCACTGTAAATATGTGACTCTTACCTGGTAATAAATTGAATGATTTATTAAACGATCTGCACTTTATGCAACTACCACACACAAACACAACGGCCTGTTTTGGTGTTGAGCTCTACAAACTCATGGATATTTAGTGGGCTTGGGATGCCCTAAGCCTGTCAATGGCACATCATCAATTTTTGTAGCAAGTTAAAGCAGCCCACTCATGGCTTAAGCCGCCATAAATCAGCGGCTGAGCCAAATTACTACTTCAGTTTGCCATTGCTAAGTATAACCATTGAGAACGGAATGGATGCCACAATGCCGTAATGGCAAGTGTGTGTGTGTACGTACAGCAAGAGGTAAGTAGCTCAGTGGGATCAATTGAGTGCCACTTGCCACAGAATGAATGTCCGTAAGGTCAAACTAATGAGTTGTGCAATTTAATTCATATCATATCATATACATATAATATCCTAAGGCTTAAGTGATTTATATGGTAAAGACTAGCTAATATTTTTTTTTGTCTTTTATATCTTTGCAGTTACGGAAAAGGAAATTCGTCAATGGTAAGAACAAAAAACAAGCAAAGGTTTGGTATATTTTATTATATATATTACTTATAAAAAAAAAACTGTTCATTTATATTTAATTCTATGTATTATATACCTGAATTTGTGCCATTTGACCTATTTTACAAAATTATCAAATATAATCAAGTGTCATGTTTGCATTCGATTCGAAATTGGAAATTACTATTATATTCGATTTTTGTGCTGTCAAAAATTATTAATTATGAATAATGAAATAAATGAGATCCGGAGCTATTCGAATGCGAATGCAACGCAATATGTAAATTTGCTGTGTAAGAATGCCAGCAAGGTTGCACAATTTAATTAGCATTAAATAATGCACCAAAATGTGTTGTTATCCAATTATAATATTTCATGCATTCATTTATACATTCGTGGTTTTTTTTTTTTGTCTATAATGTATCTCATTTGTGCGCAGCACTTTTTCCCCAGAAGTTCTGTATATATGTATATAAATACGTATACAATGTGTGAATATGAAAAATGTTAAGTCTACTGAATTTTTTATTTAAAATATGTATAAAAAAATATTACTTTTTTATTCTGCTAAATGTTATTTGTCATCAACTTTGATAATTTGTATCATCGCTACGCTAATCTGAAACCAACTCTTTTTCTGTCTCTCCTCTCCACTTTTTTCCCTCGCTTCCTATTTATTTACTTTTTCTCTTGCTATGGTCTAAATTGTTCTTTGTACCTCACCGAACTGAACTATGTACATTTGACATCTTTGACTTCTGAAGGCACAAAGGTTTTCTCAAAGATTGCCCCAATGGTCTGCTGACTGAACAAGTAAGTATGCGCCGAGAGTCTATCGCTGAATTTTTGCGTTATTTTTTTATATAGTTTTTTTTGTAACTACTAACCGCAACAGAATCCTAATAAAAATCACGAAAAAAAACAAACAAACAAAAAAGGGTCTGTTCTTTGTCTTTTACACCCATGCCGAATTGTACAAGGAACTCAAAAACAAAAATGCAAAACTACTTACATATTTTTAAGTATATATTTTTCATAGTTTGTTCGCGGAATTTTATGCTTTGGTTTTATGGTTGTTTGGCCTTCCACACTCATTCAGCCGTCGCCACTATTGATGCCGCATTTTTGTGGCTTTGTTTTTCTGGTCTGTTTGTTGCCTGGCACTTAAACTGAATTTTTACAGATATGCCTAATGTGGTTTGCCACTATTTTTTTTGCTCGTTTTCTTTTCCTCGCGCTCCATTCTTTTTCCTTTTATGGGCGTTGTTTGGTTAGTTTGTTGGCACTCAATTTTTTTAATATTCTTTTCTCCGTATTAATTTCTGTGTTTGGGTGGGGTCAATTATTCGGCATTGTCCCTGGGCGATTTTCAGATCCAATTTAACTCATGAATGCATTCATTAGTATAGCCAGTGACTATATAAATTTCAGAGTAAAAGGCATTGAGTGGCGCATCAATAAACCATTCGGTGACGCAACAAAATGAATAAACTAAAGAGCAGTTATGATGTGCTAAACTAATTCTATAAATTGTGAAGAAGCTTTTCAAAATAATTATGAGTAGGAAATACTTATTCAGAAACCCAATATCTTGTGTTGATTGTTAAGTTCAAGAATATGTTGATTGCAGGTGAAGCAAACTAAAAAGTATGTTTTAATGCATGGAATACTGAGACATTTGCAATGTATTCATTTAATTAATTTGTTAGAAAATATATAAATTTTAAATGAATTTATTCGCTGAGCTCAACTTTCGTTTGCTAACAAAAACTTTTCAACGCATTTGCGATTAAAGTCATTAGCTGAAAGATACCGTAAATATTTTATTTTATTCTATTAACAACTATATCTAAATAAAAATGTAATTTATAAGTTAATACAAATTTTAAAGTAAAACCTATCGTGTATTTAATACTACCTCAAAATTTTTTGCACACAGGGATTCATCAAAATTTATAGACAATTCTTTCCGGATGGAGATCCCAGTAAATTTGCATCGTTGGTATTTCGAGTTTTCGATGAGAACAATGTATAGTATATAGTATAGCTTTTTTGATACATCATAACGTATTTATTATCTAAATTGATTTTGATAATTCATAGGATGGAGCCATCGAATTTGAAGAGTTTATTCGCGCTCTTTCCATTACATCACGCGGCAATCTAGATGAAAAATTGCACTGTAAGTGTTACATAATCTGAAACATCTTATACATTAATATTAATTTTTAATGCACAGGGGCCTTTCGTCTGTATGATGTGGACAATGATGGCTACATAACTCGAGAAGAGATGTATAACATTGTTGATGCCATTTATCAGATGGTGGTAAGCTACTAGACTTAAGAGTTATAACTTCATTTGATTAGTTTACTTTTATTAAAGTACTAAAGCAATACACCTTTTTACGAGCAGGGACAACAACCGCAAACGGAGGATGAAAACACACCACAAAAGCGTGTCGATAAGATTTTCGATCAAATGGATAAGAATCATGATGATCGGCTAACGTTGGAAGAATTTCGTGAGGGTAGTAAAGCTGATCCACGTATAGTGCAGGCGTTAAGTTTAGGTGGTGATTAATCGCAAGAATTGTAGTTGCGCTTCAAATTCGAGATTGTCAAAGAGATAGGGAAGCATGCAGCAGAGGCAACGAAACGAGTTCGTCCTGCAAGATAATATAATAAATAAACAAACATACATAATCGTAAAGGATATTTGCAAGAAGTTTATACCAACAACAACAACAACAACACACACACACAAACAAAAGCAAACCTGCTGAAAATAAATATTTATACATACTATATACATACCCATATGTATGTTTTATATGCCATTTGCCTGGTGGCCGCTTATTAAAAACCGAACATTGAATTTGTTAATGTATAATTCCAACTAATTGCAGAAATAGCATAATGATAATAAACCAAATATTAACTACAACGATACAAAAAGTTATAAATACAATGCAATTAACCCACAGAGGAATGAATGTTTGGCAAAAACTCGTTAGGAAAAATCGAAAAATCGATAAAAAAAAAAACAAAAATCAAAACACCAATTTAAAAAATAGAAAAATTTTTTTAAATTACTTACATACATGTATGCATATATGTATATTCATATATTAAAAATAAAAGCAAAGTATACATCATACAAAAAAATAAATATACATAAATATACATTTGGCATTTGTTCTATTGTAAAGGCATTTTTATTGAAATGCTTGCAAAAGATAAAAAAGGGTACAAAATCCAAAAAAAAAAATCAAAACAAAACGAAAACCAACCGAAAGCAAATAAGCTAAATTAAATTTATAGTTGAAAGTATCATTTTTTTTTTTTAATTTATCTAACGCTATGCAAAAGCGCCAAGGACAAAGCTAAATAATATATATGTGTATATGTACTAAGCATTATGCTTCAGCTTTTAACAAATACCTAAATATACATGCTAGTAGTACTGGTACTAAGGTTAACGCTAAAAGAAAAAACTTAAAGGAAATTATACTAAGTGATGCTTACTCGTCTATATTGATTTTTGCCTTTTCGCTGAGCCAGCTGCAGCAGCAAAAACAACTATTGATACTCGAATCGTGTTGATATTCAAAATTACAAGAAAAAACACAAAACAAAAATAAAATAATATAAAAACTTGTAGACATTTTTGACTAAACTAAAAGCAATATGTCTGTCACAGCTTATTGACAGAGGACAGAGGAAGAGATGTTCTAACATGTATGTATGTGTATGCTACTCGACTCTTTGATTTGGCTTAATTTTCGCACAGAAGCTGAACTCGTTGTTGCCATGAGTGGTTGCATCCAGTGTGTTTGTGCCGTTAGCTATATAACATTATTGTTTTTGGTTATATTTATGATTATTCGTACAATAGCTAGGCTAAATTAATATTGCACTGCAGCTACAGCTAATGCGCAGACAATCAATTTGGCTCTGTACTAGAAACTTTACTCCAATAATATAACTAGCAATGACTTGAAAAACGATTTACAAAATTATTATTCAATTCAAAATTATATATACTTACACAAATAAGTTTTCTAGCTAAGGTTGAACAAATTTGTTCGTTCAAAGAAGTACACATTAGGTTCTTTGTTTTTGCGAAAATCAACTTTTCAAAGCTAGATTATTTCTGCACATACACACAGTGTTGACTCATGGTTATTCGGAGTTCACTAACAAGGATGTGAATTGGCCTGTCGCTAAATAAAAACGAACAAAACTTGTTTTTAAATATATAGTATATATATACATATATGTACCCAGTAGCTAAACTACATATTATAAAACGTATTTGTGCATGCCTTAACTAAACAATATCATATTTTTCTATTACATTTATTTTGGCATTCTATACTACAAACTACTTAGAGCTTGCAACTTTCTAACAAATAACAAAATAAAACGAAACATATTCAAAATGGAAATTAAAACATTTTACAATATACTATACAATAAATGTATATTGAATGCCTTAAGAACTATCGCATTTTACAATCATCGCCAGCCTCAAACCTCTCTGGAAACTCTCTGGTAAAACAACACTCTTTACACTCTTTACACTCTATACACTCTATACACCCTTTGTAAACTCTATATATACACTATACATAACAAATTATACTTCTTTCGTTAACTTTCTGCTTACGTATAGTTTCTTCTCTACAACAATCTAATCACCATGCTAAAATAATTTCTATTTTATGTGTGGTTCAGCTTTATTAAACAAAAATAAATAAATAAAATAAAGAAACAAACTTTAAACTATACAAACCATGCTTACATTCATATGTAAACATATTAAAATATTAATCAAATTTTAGTTTAAATCACAAACAACTTTATAAAAAATGTTAAAGCTAAAAACAGAAACTATAAAAAGAACAGAAACCTTAAACTTCTATTGTACTACATTTTCAATTCCATAACTCATAAGCATTTTTCTATACACGAATCATTCATTTCCGTCAACACTGCATTGTGTTTTTGTATTCTCTGAGATTTATCTTTTTGGCACCCTGAACTAAATTTTAATTTTTATTATTTGATTTTTGCAATGGAAAGCGCTTTTTTTTTTTTTTTTTACCGATTAAAGAGAATATTTATTGTTTCTTCAACATGGTTGTTAATGAATGTGAAAATGATTAAGGTGCTGTTTGTAGGTATGTGTTATAAAGTATATTTCTACTGAATAATTTCAACGAGTTAACAAGTTACTTGTATTGAATGCTGACTGTATGTTAGTTAGATTTTGTTTATGCTCAACAAAACAGCAACAAGTTTAGCTATAATAATTTTAGAAAAAGTTTAAAGGTCAGGCGTCTATATATGCATATATGTACATATATACTTTTTTTAGTGTTCACTGAAATAAATTTGTTGAATGTTAATTGCCTTACAATGAACTTAAGTGAGAAAAAAATATTATTCTCGAGATAAAATGTTCCATTAAAAAATTTACATACTTCCAAAAAAAATTCGTTAGAAATTGCTGCAAGGGTCTACTAAATTAGGGTATTAATTGATGATAAGGTTTTCAATATTACTTATACTCTATATCTTTTAATTGCTGAGCACGATGATTATTATAATGGCCAAATAAATAGATATGTACTTATGTATTTAACATAATAATTCATAATTGTTTTTTTTTCAAGACTATTTAAATAAAAGTTTGAGCTGCATTCAATATAAATCGCATAATGCACAAGATGTTTGCATGCCTTTTTATCTTCACCGCTAAAATATATTAATACAAAAAAAAAACATATTATTATATACAATATTATATTAGCTAGAACGTAAGCTGCTTACACGAGGCAATTTAATAAACCGCAAGTCATAATTATGATGATATTAACAGTGACTATAAATTATTAATGGATCCGTAAACATACAAACATACAATCATACATACACACAAACATACAACAAATTCAAAACAAAGAATAAAATTATTTAGATGGGAAAATGCTGCAACAATCAATCTTTTGGCGCTTTTTACACTTGACAATGAATATTGATACAAATGTACATACATATTAAAAATAAACTAGCAGCTAAGTTTAGAAAGAAAAAAAAAACAACAACAACAAAAACAAGAGATACAAAACACTTAAATACAATAAAATCTGCAAATATCTATAAAACTACTATAATTGTACTACATACTACTTACTCTCTTATACTTATGATAATTTAAAAGAGATGCAAACAATTTTTTTTCCTATGAATAACATCTAAGTGTTAACTTAATGCAACTACTTACGATTTTCATTGTGCAATACATTCAAACGTAAGCAATAATTTTTAGCATTAAAAATGTTTACTAAAATTAATTAATGAAAGTTACACTGAAAAAAATAAAAAAATGAGTTACTCTTAAAATTGGCAAAAATATAAAATTTACTAATTATTTAAATCTAGAACACGAAAAAAGCACACACACACACAAACATACAAAAATGAATGGAAAATAAAAGTTTTTTGAAATTATTATGAGAAAAAAAAACAACTCAAATATGAATACTAGTTTTATTATATTTCACGGTTACGACTTCAGCGAAATATAACTTTAATTAATGGTGGACAATTAACTTGAAATAAAAATGATACTTTGTTTTTTTTTTCTAACTCTTTATTGAATTAATAATTTAAATAGTCACAGGGGCAACTCTATTTTAAGGACCGCTTTTTTGCAGTAGTGACAAGTTAATGTCCAAAGATTTTTGAGATCAAATCACTCAGTAATTAAGCATCATTCGAACTAAGTTAAGACTGTCTGGATACGAAATACTAGGTACCCGCTACCAGGGTCTCCAAAATCTTGATGATCTTGCCGGCATCAGTTGTTGCATAGCATGCATAACCTTGGCATTGATTTGCATATCGCGTCGATAAAGAACCCTTGACATTTCAACAATGCACTGCTGAAAGCCGCACCAAAAATGCTGAAAGTTGTGCCGCGGCATCAGCTGACCGGAGGCTGGATTGGAATTGTTAGCGGGTTTTAGTTGATTATGCAAGTGATGCACCGTTATCTCGAGTATATCGGCCTTTTCAAGTTTAGAGAGTGTCTCCTCATCCTGTTTGAAATGAAATCGATGCATCCGTATTTTTTTATATGACCCTTGATTGCCCTTACAATTTGCACCACCTCCATGATAAGTTGTTTCAGTTCATCCAGGCACTTGTTGATGCGCGCTCGTCTCTTTCGCTCCAGCAGCGGCTTCATGACCTTGCGATATTGATAAGAACGCGACACGGCCTCCAACTGCTGCAGGCCTGATGCATTTGATTTTGACATGGTGATCTCAATTAACTTTGACAACGGCTGCTGCGCACAATCTGTCTGCTGTGTTTTGACAGACTGCCGGCATAACTTGACTTCTTCCATTTACCATTCCATTTGTTGTCAAAATTGTCGACGCTGGCAGCGACCGTCGCGAAGCTTCGCAAGCATTTACCCTTACAGTGGGTACAATAGTTTTGTCACAACAAGTTCCATCAAAAAAAATAATTTCTCTTATTTTTCCACTTAACTTAACTATTTTGAGCATCACCTAAAGCTTGCTTAGCAAAAATTGCTGAGCTTTTGTTATATGTAAGCTAAGTTCTGCTAGCGTATGTAATCTGCAGTGTGCCTTTTTTTCCAATTCCTACGCAACGCATCAGATTTCCGCATCAGAAGCTTTGTCGTCGTAAGCTAGCACAGAAGTTGCTAAGCTTCGAGAACACGCTTTTTCGTGTTTCAGTAAAAAGCTCGTTAAAAGCTAACAAAGCTTTTGCGTCTGCTGGGAAAACAGGCGCTTTGGGTGGCCCAAATAGGTGTTCAGTTTTTGTTATTATTGGGCTATTCAGATTCCAAGAGGATTCTTAGCAAAAAAACCTAATTAATAAAGTTAATTGATATTATTTTTGGTTTATATGTTTGACTTTTTAAGCACAGCATGATATTCAAATCCTTAGTTTTGAAAGATTTTAATAAAACTTCAAAGTTGATTTATATAAATACATACAGACAGAATTATTATACAACAATTAAGACTCCCCAAGTTGATTCTGCTTACCTATACATATGTCCATAGCAAATATATGCCGCATTTTTAGCTGATAACTCAACTTAATGCACGAGAGGGAAACAAATATAGAGAATGTCAGGGAGTACTGTATAAAACCCTGATGCCCCAACACCTCGCCTCTGCTGGCTATCCACTTGCCGCATGGTAAGCAAAACATAAACACCGATTGAGAAAGAGAGAGCGAGAGAGAAGCTGTTGTGTTCTGTGTGGCAGAATATGCTCGCGTGCAACATTGGCAACCGTGGGAAACTTGACTTTGCCGCAATCTCAAAAAGCCCCATTTGTCCCGCCCAAGTGCTGAAAGATCAACAGCAAACAACAATCGACTTTGTAATGCTTTTGTTTGCCCTACGCCGGGCATGCCTTCGAGTCGCGCCGAGGAGTGGCAGCCGCTGGTCCTCTATCGCAACTCCCTGCTGCACGGCGAGACAGATCAGGCGCCAGTGGCGACTAGACGGGCATACACTCGCAAGCGCATAAATCATGGTTAATAACTTTAAGATTTGTGTTGCATATTTATCCTATTTTTTCTTTCTTTACTATATACATTGAACGCAAACTAATGCATTTAATTTTGATTTCATTATTCTTCCATTTAATGATCAACTCTAAGCTAAAACAACAAGTTCATTAAAGAATATGTGAATGAACAATTCTGTACATTTAACAGAACTAATAGCTACTATCTACTATACAATATACATATGCATAATACACACATACATATTGTATGTCGACGATATAAAAATATTATTTTTATTGTCATCAAAATAAAATTATGTATGCATATGCCAGCGAAATAAACTCAATAACTAAGTGTAAAATATTACAATTGCATATTCTGTGGCAACCAAGCTTAAAATTGCCATTTGGATCAACAGACTGGAACAACCACTTACATGAAACGTGAATAGTACGTGTATTGTTCTTCTTATTCTTTTATGGGCAAATCCTAATTAGTTTTGAAATGCTTACTAAGTGCAGATTGCCGTTGCAGTTGGACCTTTTAATTGCATGGACAAGGCTACTTAAACTATTGTAGCTACACACTTTTACAATTACTCAAAAGGTACAACATTAAGTTTTATAGACTCAAAGAATACTTAAGCTTTTGCTCTATAATTTTTGACACGATATTAAAATTTATAATGTTTTATCTTGACCAGTTAAGAAACACAATTGAAAATCGTATATATGAGACTTATGATATTCAAAAATTTGTGTTCAGTTTAGTATCGCATAGTTGATTTTTAAAAGCTCTTATCTAAATCTATAAATCTTATATGGGAATATTTTTATACGATAAATTCGATAACTCAGAAATCGAAAAATCGTTATTTATGTCACACCCTTATAATTTAAGTAAAAAATTTGGTAAGAAAATTGCTTCTGAGCTAGAGTCACCAAATTTGGTAGGAAAATAGCAGTTCCTCATCCGCATCAGACAGTCTTTAATGTCAGCGTACACCTCTGCTGAATAAGTACCCCTTTGCAATCAGGCCTCTTTTGACCCGTTTATAAACAGGTATCGAGTATACCGCAGTCGGTTGCGTCCAACTGCAATGATTGGTTTTATGTGGAATGCATGCAATAATATTGTGTTGACTTTACCTTAATTATGCTGAGAGCGAGACAGACTGAGTTAAATATACCTAAAAATTGCCAAATGGTAAGAGACATTTATTGACTTATTTATATGGGACAATTTATAAGAAGTACATTTAAATAATTCGCAAGTGTAGGTGTTTTACATAAAATTTAAGCAGTGTTCTTTGACCTTTGAAAGACATTTATTTTGAGGGGTTGAGAAAAGGTAATAGAGACATAAAATTTCTTAAAGCTGTTGAACGTTAATTTTGTGACAAAACTTTCTAATAAACTTTGTGGCCAGAGCCAGAGCCAGACACACACACAAACACACATACACACAAACACACACACACACTGAGAGCGAGAGAGATAGAATGGTATACAAATGCCTGCAAATTGCTTGTAGTACTATAATAAATAATAATAATAGCGTGCGATTTTTGGCGTAATTTAAATTTATTTATGGCGCTTGTTTGTTGGTTTTTGTTGTTGTTGTTGGTGCTATTTGGCTGGGGTTCCTTTCGCATTAGACCACGCCTATGGCTATCGGCAGTTCAGGCGTGGCATGCGTCTTATTATACATACATAACAAATAAAACATTCATACATACATAGATATATAACTGCATATGTTACCTGACACCGAGCATTGTCAATTACGGTTGATCCTGGTCGCTTGGCAACCAACGCATACACCATTTAATCTGCTTAGCCTGGTCCTGGCTCTTGGTTTTGTCCTCTCGGCTCAACCTGCCCCATCGCATCTGCTTGTAATTGCTGCCGAGTGGCTAAATGGGGTAAAAGTTGGTTGTTGTTGGTATCTTAGTCCAATAAAAAAGGGATAGCAGCAAACACGGCAATAAACTCATTTATTATTCTCTTCTCAGTTTCCTTCTCTCTCTCTTTTATGATGTCACTTGCCGATAGAGAGACGAACACATTTGCAATTTGTTTGCTTTAATTTTGTCATTGTCTGGCCCAAGTTTCCTACATTTATTAACCTTCATTTGCATTTAATTTAAGTGGCATGAGAAATCACAACTTTAAAATACATTAGATAATTGACATTAGATTAGTTTTATAATTAAGCAAAAACTGAATGCAAAACCATAAAAGCAAAGACTAGAGTCAACAGCTTAAACATATGAAAGAAATCCAATCAAAACCAAATCAAATCCGAACTCGAAAACCAAAATGCAAATCCAAAAACTAAATCGAAATCCAGACTGCCGCAACTAGCCGGACAATTTCTGCTGCGTCAGGGCGTGTGCTGTGGGGGTGGCAATCAGGCGTGCATTATATTGCCACACCTTCCTTATCTACACACAATGGCAGATTAAAGGCGGTGTGCGAGTGTGTGTGTCTCTTCAAACAATAGCCTTTAAGTAGTCGCACCTTCGTTTTCCCCATTTTCGGGGAATTTGCCTTGTATCTTTGTTGTTGTTGTCGGCAATTTGTAAAGGGAGCCCAAAGTTGAGCTTGTCTGTTTGAATGTGGGGCTGGCCGAGCTGTTAGTGGGACATCTTATTACGTTGTTTTATTGCCAACTAAGAAATCAAGCGGCAACTAAAGTGTCAGCTAACTAACCAGCCCCAGCCCCAGCCCCGATCTCTCTCTCTCTCTCTTTCTCTCTCTTAAAGCCAGATCTTGTCCAGCTGCAAACTGCAAAAAAAGATTAATGACTTTTATAAAATGTATTATTGCTTGTTGCTGCCACAGTGACGTCGCAACTTCGTTGCAGCACCTTAAAGTCTCCCCTTTTTTCTTTTTATTTGAAAATCGTTGGGAATTTTCAATAAGGCCATAAATTAAATAAGTATTGCACTGCCCTGACTCTGGCTCTAACCCCTGCACGTGGCTCATTTATTATGCAATTGCCATCGCACTTTCGCCTTATTAACACACACTTGCACACACACACACACACATTACAAGTAGAATAAAACAAAAGCGGTGCCAAAACATTATGTTCTTCTAAAACTGACATTCAAATTCAGCACCCATTTCCCTACCCCCCTCATTTGGTATGTATTATTATTATTTTTTATTTATTATTTTATTATTATTTTATTTTATTTTTATTATTATTTTATTAATTATTTTTTTTGTTTGTGCTTTAACTTTGCTTTGGCATTATATAAAAAAAAATTGTTAAATTGTATTTATATTTATGTCCAATAGAGTGTTTTTCATTTCGCATACTTATTATATTTTTAAAAATAAAAAAAAAATGTCAATCAATTTGATTTAATGTTAAAGAAAGTTCTGTTTATTTAAAAAATCTTTGAGAAATCTTTATACTTACGGCAACGAAAGAGTTTTAGCCAGTCTTCTTAATTTTTTAAGTGTATTAAATTTTCATAATGCATAAAATAATATCGTTTATTGTTTATGTTAATATAAAGCATTTACCACCTCTTTGCGACTGTTAAAAATAGTTTCACAAGTCGCTTAGAACGAAGAGCAGACAGCTTAATGGTTTATAAAAGGACAAACCCATTGTGCCACATAACTGGCCGGCATATTTTAAGAATATAAACTGAGAGCTAAGATAACTGCTTTTAACCAAACAAATTGGATTTTGAAGAAACGTTTACTTTTTGTTTATTTAGGGTATTACTGTTATTACTGAATGGATCATTAGGAACTGACGTTATTTAGAATTATTGACGCGACTCCGTTTCTCTATCTGTTTTTCGTTTGTTCTTTGTCTTCTATACATACTTTCCTATGCATTCTTTCTCTTACATCAACACAATGTTTACATACTGTACATATAGACGTGTGTGGGTGTGTGTTTGTAATAGCACACTTCTGGGCTGTGGCAAGGGTTCAACGATTTTCAGTTAAAAAGCATTCGAGTGGATGAGCAATATTTATTGGTTTTCATGCGCCTGTTCATATCCAATGTGTCCAGGACTGTATGTGTATGCTCAAGCTTCCGGCTACATACTAGTACATTAAATGCATATATAGATTCAAAACCAAAGCGCAATACTAAGTGTTTAAATTACAAAAAAACTTACTTTGTTCTTTTGCCTATTGATAAGTAATTTCATTCACTTTTCATTTTCTTGACCACAATTACTATATGGGTGTGTTGGTAGGAGGATTGGTGTGTTTGTGCGTGTGTATTGTTTTACGGCTGCCGATGGCGTCAAATACAACGGATTGACGCTGGCTGCACTACATAAAAAGGGCTTGCCATTCAACCAATACACAAAAACAGATATGGGAAACAACAACAACAAAAACAACAAAGCAGACATAAAGTTCAATCAAATAAGTCAACAATTTTCACACTCAAACACCCTTAATACCCTTATCCAATGATATGAGTAGAAATGGGTATAATAGTTGTATGTAACATTCTTTACCAGCAACAACAGCCGAGTCGATATAGACACGTCCGTCTGTCTGTCATCAGTTTTTTAATACAAGCAGATTAATCTTCAATATCTAATCTGGATACGTTTAAGAGTAAAGTTTCACTGAACATTTGCATGAGCATTTGCGAAGTAGTGTAAGCAGTATTGTACGCGTAAGGGTTTCGCTTGATTTTGTTTGTTTATTATTTTGGTATAAGCAAAGTCAACGAGTTGCGTGTGTTTGATTGTGTGTGTGTGTGTGTGTGTGTGTGTGTGTGTGTGTTATTGGTGTTTTTGACCTGCCTGCTTGACAGATGCTTGCTAGGCTGGGGAGATTCGACTTTTTTATTTGACTGCTCAGTGCTTAAATTTGATTGTAATTCGCTTTTAAAATCAATTTGATGCGATTTGTTATTGGATGGAATTGTGTAACATCTGAGCTTTCTCTATTGAGGGTATCCCAGTTCATAATCAGTGTATCCAAACACACACACACACTCACGCATTTTGTACTAGATCGACATTTATTTTAGAAAGTTTTTTTAATGGCTTTATATGCTTCTGAGCTTTGGTTTATTTGTTAACTAAATCAACAACTAAGTCAAAAGTATTTTACCCATTTTCAAACATTTATTTAAGCAACTGAATACAATTTTTTCGAAACAAAGTGGGATGAAATTGTGGGAATGCTCCGAAAAAATGCATTTAACAAAGATTTTAAAAGCCTTTACAAAACTGTTAATACGATTTAATTGAGCATTAAAAATTTCCATTCCATTTCCGACTGCATTCAATAAAATAATAATAATAATAATAATAATGTTAAAATAAACTTTGTTAGAATCTCTCTCTCTCTCTCTCTGTCTCCTTCTCGTTGTTTGCTGTCCCTGTCATACACACAAAAAAGTTTTCGATTTTTTTAATTTGTTGTTGCAGTTGTTCATATTTGTTATTGCTGTTCTTGTTGTTGCTGTAGTTGCAGTTGGTTTTTGCTCTATTTGGCAACAACAATTTAACGGCATGTCGCCCTCATTGAACCCCTCCACCTACCGCCGTAATACCCTGCCCCTCCTCAACTTCTGTTCCTTTCTCTGTTGCACAAATCATTTTCAAACACACAAAAACTTTCGCACACTTTTGCTGCAATAAAGTTGTTGCTGCAACACACCTCTACATGCACCCACACCGCCCCCCCTTCCTTATTACAACATCCTGTGCCATACCGCAGCTGCACTTTACCCTACCAATCAAAGCTAAGCCCTTCTGCTGGGTGGCTGGCAGTTGAGTTTTTTGTTTTTATGTAGAGGTGTAATTCGTGTTTTTAAATTGTAAAACGCTAATTTAATGGGAACGTTTAGGTGTTGCAAGGTAGTTATTGCTTGCTGTTGTTGTTTATCGTTGTAATTGTTGTCAGTGGCGTGCAGTTATGGCTTGACATGTGTACCAACTAGTTGAAGTTAACTTAAGTTAGAGCAAAAATTAAAGCTTATGTTTAGCTTTATTTTAAGGAGGATTTTCACTTTTTTTTCTTTCTTATTCTCGGCTAGACCACACGCACGTAATTGTTTGCAAAAACTTTGCGCTATGACAATTATGGGTCCAAAAAATTCTGTTAAACGGCAAGCGTAAAGTATCCAACATTTATAATATATTGCGAGGGAACAAAAGATATATGTTGCCCTAACGGTAGAACTTGCTTTACGTTTTTTAACATACTTACAATATGAACAAACACTAATTCAATTATTGTCAGTCTGAAATTTGCACATGCGTGAAATGCAATCAAAATAGTCATTGAAGTCCTCGTTGGATTCGTTTTCATTAATTTCCTTCTTTACAGAAATGTATTCAATTGTTATGTCCTGTAAATTGCCACTCATTACAATTAATTAGAAACATTACTACCGAAATCACAAACTTAAGTTATATGCTTGTCAATATTTTATATAATCCCAGAAACTTTATATCTATGTATTGTTTGAGCACAAGCCAACAAGTGGTTTGAAACTTCTGGCAGTATGGGAAGCTTTTAATAATGTCCTCAGTGGTCTCTTTAATAACTGCACGCGAAGTAAATTGAAATCGAAGCATCGTGAAAGTCTTATAAGCACGTTCACATATGAGAAAAGTTGATAAAATATGGGTAAAATTTTTGGAATTCGTGGAATATGAATGATAGTGTAAAATATACATGTTAAACATTTTGAGAGCATTCGATTTGTATCCAATAAAAATATCTTTTCATTTGGTGCCAGTTTTATGAGAAAATGTGCCTGAACACTTTGCGGTGTTTGGGTCAAAATGCTGTATTAGGCGGCAAGCGTACGGTATATTCTAACTAAGGATTTGGGAAATATGTTTGTTCATCGGTTTTAAGTAATCGATTTTATCTTTATATTTTATTTCTCACCTCTTATTTTGATACTTAATCTGACCGACTCATAGACAAAGGTATTCGCAAAGTTTCATATCTCCAGCTTTGAGGGTGTTCAAAAGAATATGCGTTCAGACAAACGGACTGACACCAAGATGCCAAACTGTTACTAGAAAAGGAATTGCTTCTAGCCAATTTGAATAGTTATTTTTGTAGGGTACACAAACAATTCAGTTCTACCGAATCGCTTTTTAAGTCACTTAGCTCAGCAGCATTCACAAAGCGGATATTTGTCTACTCGTCTACATCGTGCATCGAAACCGCGATAGCGAGTGTAAGTTTTTGACTTCAATGGAGCTCGCTTTAGCACAAAGCGAATAAAAAATTGTTGAAAAAGAAGCAATTTCCTTGATTGACGCTCGTCAGAGGAATTGTAGAGAGACAAGGAAATAGTGCTGGCATATAAAGAGAGAAACAAAGAGAGAGTAGGAGTGAGCTACAAACAAGCAGATAGAGCGACAGATTGAACAAAAGCAGTTGGCGGAGTTGCGCTTTGAGGTCTGATGCAGGCAGAAGTCAAAAATAAACCAGTTGAGAATCGTAATAGGATGAGGAAAGAATTGTGAATGGGTGGGATGCATTTGCCATATTATTCTAAGACATTTAAAATGTATGTTTGTGTATGTATATTTTGTTCTTTTTATTATTTAATTTATTTATTTTGAATGACTTGACTGCTTTGTTTTTACTTGAACATCGTTTCTGCTCTTGCAACATTTTCCATCTAAAATGATTGCTATAAAAAATACATATGTACATACTAAGTGCACATTATTGTAACAGCAAAAGCTGAACACACACACACACAGACGCGAACATGCAGGGAGAACGAGCGAGATAGAAAGGCACTTTACAGTTATCCATACGAGTAGGGACACGATATCGAATGTAAAGTATCGATACTGTACTCATAAGTAGTATCGGAAAAGAAGTATCGTACTCAGAAATATCAACAAAAGTATCGATGCTGCAAGGTATCGAGTATTTATTATTATTTTATTATTTTTTTTTTTTTAACCGTTCAAGGTATAAAAAGCCGCAATAAATTAGCCCAAATTATATTTAAAACAAAACAAAACCAACCAAGCAAACACACACAGACAAACACAAAGGCAGACAGTCAGACACACATATGTTGCAGTCATAAGTGCTTAATAAATATATATTAATATATATATATACATATATACACATATATATATATATATAGTCAATGATTTTACTCAAATTTTTCCACCTTTCTCTTTTCTTTCTTTCTTATTCTTTTAAGTTAAATTTTTTTCATTAAAATGATAAACATAAAATGCATAACATAGACTTATAGTTACAATCATCAAATACCATTGCTTCCTTCTTCATTAATTCAACCTTTTCTTTGCTTTCCGATTCATTTTCATAATCATGTTATTTTAAATTACTTTTATTTATAAACAGTTTTCAAAGCTTTATTTTGCTTTACTTCTTGTTAAGAAAACATACATATACAAGAATTTATACTCCACTTAGGACAATAAAGTTACAATTTCTTTCTTTTTGTTTTTTGTTAGTGTTCATACAATTTCACTTTCAAAAAAATAGGGTTTGTCAACAGAAAATTAATTTAAAAAAAGAAATTAGAAAACAGCATTTTAATACGTTGTTGTTATTGACTGATGATATAGTACCTTCAATGGGTCGGTGTGGTTCTTTCTTTTCTTTAATTTTTTTAATATTTTTTTTGTTACTTCTCTTGCAAGTTTTTCAATTTTTTTCCATTTTCTTAAGTTTTTTTTCACTGTTATTTGTTTTTTTTTTTTTTTGCGTGTAATATCCCACCCCGATTCTGTGTTTTTGAAAATTTATGAAAATATATATATGTATGTATATTTAGTTTATTTTGTTTTTGTATATATATATTTTATATATCATATACGCGCGCGAAAATTAATAATTAATTCAACATGTTTGTTTTTTTTTGTTTTTTTTTGTTATATATATGTATATACTATTTAACTATCTGTTCTATATATGTTGCATGATGCTGCTGTTGTCGCTCTCTTTTTGCTATCGCACATTTATTGTGGCTGTTCTGTAATCATTTTTTTTTTTATTATTATTTTATTTTTCGCAGCTTTCATTTTCCCGAACATCCAGCTGCGTGCGTTTATTTTTATTTTTATTTTTTTGTTATTTTGTTGGGATTTGCAATTTTGTTATTATTATTTTTTTTTTGTCGGACGGTACAGCTTAGGCGAAGCCAAAGCCTTCGGAACACTCATGTATGGCTTTCAGCAAACAGCTACGCAACTTATCATACGACTTGTACATGGGCAGATCCAATTGATTAAAACTGCAAGAACATAATATATAAAAATGGATTATTGTCAAATAAAAGTTGAGTCCTTCATAATTGTTACCAGGTATGTGCGCATGGCAAACGATCTGTGGAGCGATCGTCGCGATGTATTTGGAACTTTTGTATGCCATTCATGCCCTCCAGGGAGCCGAAGCCCTGCAACGGTACCTTCGAGGTGCCAGTGACAAACTGTAGGAATTTAGCACGATCAGCCTGATCGAAGCTGCGCAATGCACGCCAAAACCATTGAATCTGTTCAAGCAAGAGAGAGATATAGTAGTTGGAGTTATAATAGTTAAGAAGTTAAGTTATAGGAAACTTACCTGTGCCGATTTTGATGTGTACTTGTGGTACTCTGTGTTTGCTTTTAGATCTTCAATATCAATATCCGGCAAGCCAGATATCAGAAGCTCTAGTTCCTGTTCATTAAATATAGATATTAAATGCTTTGGAATTATATCGTAGAAGCCTTCAAGGAATGCGTCCAATCTGCAACAACAAACACAAACATTTCAAATATTATGTTTCTGGTTTCAATTCATTTAATACTCACTGCTGACGTATGGAGCCGCTCATTTTGAGCTGGCAAACGAGCTGAACATATTCAAATTTATTCTCCTCGGTGACAGTTACGTCGCGTCCATTTGTCTTGAGATCACGGATTTGTGTGACGCCAAACTCTTGGACCTCGGTGGAGAAGGTCAACTCATAGCCGAGCGTCGATATATCGTTTTTCATCAGATAGTCGAGACCCTTATAGAATTCATAATCCTGCGATTCCATATCCGTATGCTTCACCTGTTTGCCCAAAATGTGCTTGTAGAACGAGCGTGTGAAATAGCATTCCAGCAGCTTATTATCATGCACGGCCTTGGCTACAAAACGCGAGATAGAGCGAGAGAGAGAATGACATGAGTTAGACAGAGATAGCTATAAAGTATGAAACTATAAAATTACCAATAACGCGACCGACAAACTTGAAATAGCTCAAGTGATTGGGATTGGCATGACTCGATGGATTGATCATATAGGTGACGCGATCGCCCGGCGATACGCAAAACAAGGCATACATCGGATTGAAGATTTCGCGAGAGATTATCACATACCATTCGCGCAGCAGGCCGCCAGCATCCTGGCCTTCCTCATCTAAACAAGATACAAACAAAGATGATGACGAGTCTTCTAGTTAAAGTCGTCTTTTGACTTACCCTCGAATACAATGTAGAAACGATTCTTCCACTCTTCGGGGCCGAGACGATAAAGGACACGGAAGGAGTCCTCGAAGACGGTTATGCGACGCACACTAACCGTATGCTCCTCACGGCGTATACCCTCATCGAGTCGCTCCAATTCGGTCTGGAAATACTTGCGCTTCACATCAAAGTCAAGGATGCGTGTATGATCGACGAGTACGGCGAATGGACCATCCGATAGATGCGTTGACGATTGTCGCAATATCTGATTGAGTACGGTGCGATGTTTCTCGGCGAATTGTAGAAACTTTTGGCGATCCTGTTTGAGTTGAGCCTCGTGTGCGGTTACCGGCGTCACCGGCTGACCAGCAGCAGATCCCGTCGAGCCGCCCTCCTGCATGCGTGAGTCATCTGTGGAAAGTAAGATAAGATTAAATATATTACGAAAGTTTTGTCAAAACTTACCCTCAAAGCCAGTTAAGTTGGGTGTCTGGCTGCTGTTGCTGCTGCTGTCATCCAGCTGTGGTGGACTATTCTCGGCTGCCACGGAATGTGGTGGAACGCGCAATCCATTGCCACCGCCGCCACCACTCGTGGCTTGACTGCCACCACGTCCCGGCTTCTTGGGCGTCACACGATGCGATGCGTGTATGAGGAAGAAGGCCTCAACCGTTGGCTGCAGCACCAGCACTGCAAACTCATCCTTGGACTCCTCGAGTGCCACCAGACACTCGCTCAACGTATGCCACAGTATGTCCAGGCATAGGATTTGACTAAGCGTTGGCTTGGAAGTAGCTGCTGTTGCTTTGTTGGCGGCACAGCTGCTGTTGCTGCAACTGCTGCTTTCGGCTGCATCGCTAGTTTCCATTTCACCAGCAGCATCATCGGCATTACCACCGCCAACTGCTCCTTCAGTTTCAACATCTTCTTCTCCATCAGCGGCTCCTCCCTCATCATCATCATCGTCGTCGTCGTCCGGTGGCGGTGGTGGCGATGCATCGCCAACAATATCGATGATGTCATCGGTGCCATCATCCAGATTTTGACTATTCTGCAGCTCGTACATGTCGCGCACCTGCATGAAGATCTTGAGAGTGCGCAGGAAATACGGCTGAGCCGATGAATTGGACATTAGCTTCTTCATCGACGGCAATTGCAGTTCGCAGGTGGGCTTGGCGTTCTTTGGTGCCGATATTATCACAGATTCGGCTGTAAAGCGATCCTCCATTTGCCCCTCATGGACGGTTAATGTGGGTAGTAATGAGGCGGTGGCAGCACCACTTCCCCTGGGTTTATTACAATCCATTGGTTGTGGTTGCGACGACGATGCGGCCGATGTTGATGGCCCTGTCGCCGCTGCCACTGGCTGTATATTGTAGGCGCGTATCTCATTCAGAAGGGCTTGGATAGCCTGACGCACTTCTTCGGCCAGACCGAGAATGGCCGCGGTCAAGTACTGTATGAATATGGCATTCGATGCCTGCGAGCATTGCGTTAGATTCACAATCAGTTTGGTCACGTTATCCAGGCCCTCGGTGGTGCCGCATTGATGTGTCAACACCTCAATGACCAACTGCAGCTGCGAGAAGTTCTTTGAATAGATTTTGCGACGTGGCTTCAATGGTTGAGATCCGCTCGCTTCCTGTTGTTGTGATGCAGTTGCTCCTGCTGTTGTTGTTGCTGGTGTATCGGCTGTAACTAGTTGATCTCTTGGTATCAATGGTAATTCATCGTCATCGACATCCTCTTCATTGTTGTCCTCGTTCTCCTCCTCATCGTCATCGTCGTCATCCACATCCACATCCAACTCATCTTCATCCAACTCCACATCATCGTCGTCCTCATCATCATCATCGACAACTATCGCTTGTTGTTGCTGTTGTTGTTGTGCTGCCCTTGTCATTCGTGTTGGCAAGGGGGGTGGTGGCGGCATACGATGAACCACCACACTAGGAGGACCGGATGCAGCGGCAGCATCTCCCGCAGTCGTTGGGCGTGCTGCCAAAAATTGACTTATCGGCACCAGCGGCGGCATTTGCTGATCAATTGGCTGCGCCGTCTGCGTCGATTGTTGCTGCTGCATTTCTTCTTCGCGCTCTTCGCGCGTTTGTTGTGGCATCAGGACGGGCATCTGTACAGAGGGATCCAGTGGCGGCATGCCCGTCAATGGTATAAGTTGGTTTTGCGGCGGTTGTTGTTGCTGTGGTTGCTGCTGATGCTCCTCCTCTTTGGGCAGATCGACGCTGAGGGAGGCCAGCAGCTTGACCAACATGTCCGTCAGATGTGGCGAACGGCAAATGTTTTTGTACGGCAACATTTCCAGTAGCTGACCGAATGGCGATTCGGTAAACGATAGAAATTCAGCGCTATTCAACTCCCACTTCCAGGCGGGCTGTGAAGTCAAGGGGAAATCGGAGACGTTGTCCAAACGCTTCTGCATCTGCCGATCGATGTTCAGGACAACATCCCAAAACTCCTTCGCATTCGTTTGATAGGCAATGGGTGGTTGCAAGAATGCCGGCGTTGGCGGCGTCGTCGTCGTTGGTGTCGTCGCAGCTGCTTTAGCTGCGGCTGCTTTAGATGTTGATGGTGCCTCATCGAGTAGTGGCGCTTGTGGTTGTGCTTGAGATGGGGGCACCGCTTGTGATGTTGGTTGTTGTGGCGCCGGCGGAACATCAAGAATGCCACGCAAGCGATTGGCAATCTGATAGCGATGATAGCGTGAACGCACCTCCGAAGAGTCGCCACCACCACCACCAGCAGTAGGTTCAGGACCAGCACCAGCAGTAGCTGGAGCACTACCAGCCGTAGCACCACCAAAGATGACACGATTGCGTGATTTTGGCTCACGATTGAAGGGCAAGAAACTGAATGGATAATGTTTGGCCAAAACAAACAGCAGGTCCAAACAGTTGCGCACTATCATTTGGGCGGCCTGGGGATTGATGCTGATGCTGCGCGAGGTGCCCTCGTACATGCGATTGATGAGGAAGATGTTGCTCTTATAGCCAAAGGCGGCATCGACACGCAGCTTCAACCATTCGGGCTTAATGCCCGCATTCGAAGCACCAAAATTGGAATTCTCCTCGTTGGTTTTCTGTATAATGGCGATCAGTGCCTTGATGATCCAATCGCGTGTCGGCTCATGATGGCATAGATTGCGTATGACGCGATGCAAACGTACGCTGTTCGCCTTCTGATCTTCGACGAAGAGGAACAATAGAAGCGTTGTCAACGAATCCGGATCCAACAAGATATTCTCATCCTCCATCATTAGGAGTGCCAGTGGCTTGCCCGTACTCGGCGCAATATGATGATGCACTATTGTTGTGTGCTGATGATGCTGCTGCGGCTGTGCATTGCCGCTGGCATCATACCAAATGGCGCTGTGCCAGCGTGCCTCATCCAAGTTCTGTAAAGTTGTTTGGAAGCGAGCTGAAAAGATCAAGAAAATAATTTAGATAAATATCGATTCGATTGGATTGTTTATTAGCTGCACTTACAGAGCGCATTGCTGGGCGGATGAGCATCCATGCGGGCGCCATTGCGTGATTCCCAATCGCGACGCAAGAATTGTGCCTCGGCGGCCAGCTCCGGCGGTAAACTGGCAATCTGTGACTCTTCCATGTCGGTTAAGATCTGTAAGCGAATCGCGTTAGCATTATTGATTGGCGGCGGGGCGACAAACAAAACTTACAGCTTGACGTAAATTGTCTGGTAGATTTTGAAAGAACGCCGCGGTGTCGACGGGATCATCGGGATTGGCGCTCTGCGCCGCCTGACGCTGCTGTTCGATGCGCTGTTGCATTAGCACCTCCGACTGGATGTTTGGCGGCAATGCGGCCAAAAATTCGGGATTCACTTCGACGAGCGAATCGTGGGCAACCTGTATGGCATTCTGTTGGGCACGCTGGCGTATCCGTTGCATGCGCAAATGCTCTTGTATGACCTCCTCGCGCATCTCGCTGGGCAGGGCGGCCAAAAAGGATGGATCGACACCCTCGGGCACCTCCAGATCACCCAATGCGGCGCGCACCTCGGGACTCATATCGGTGACAACGGTGCTTGTGCCGCCGGCACCGGCAACGGCGGCGGAAGCAGCAGTAGCTGTTGCTGTGGCTGCTGTACCTCCTCCAGCACCAGCAGCAACGGATCCAGTTGAATTGGCTGGTGGAGTTGGAGCTTGGGCAGTGGCAATGCCAGCTGCACCGCTTTCATCCAAGCTTATAGCCTCTACATCAATGATAGCATCAGCAGCTCCGCCGGCTGCCTCACCCAAGTCGTCGTCGTCATCATCCTCGTCGCCCGCATCGGAATTGTTGTTGTCCGTTTCGACAGCGACATCACGGTTCTGTGGCTGCAAACTCAATTGGGGCGGCATCTCCTCCTGCATCGATATCGGATGTGCAGCGACGGCAGCAACAACGGCAGCGGCTGCTGCCACAATAGACACCACCTCGTTTGCAGCTTCGGTGCTCAGTGGTTGATCGTCGTCCTGTGCCTCGGCGGGCAGCTGCTGCTCACTGGCAAGCAGCTGAGCGGCCAGCTCGGGTATGGTTACTGTGGGCATAATTGATGCATAGCCAGCACTGGTCATGACCGGATCTGCCTGATCCGTGTGCTCTACATCCAGTTCAAGCTCTTGCTCCGAAGACTCCTGTTCGTCGTCATCATCACGTTCCTCAACCAGCTGCTGCTGCTGCTGCGATTCCTCTTCCTGCGGTGGCTGTTCCAGCGGCTCGGGGAAATTCAATGCGCCCGGCATCACGGCCAACGATGGTGGCAAGGGGAAGGTCAATTCAGCATTTGTCACACGCATCGACGACGACGATTCACGCCACGGTTCATCCATGGCGCCCGTCAATCCACGCACCAGACGTGGCGGCATATCGCGATTCGGACGAACATTTAGCTGTACGGCAGTCCCTCCTCCTCCTGCTGCGACGCCTTCTGCGCCACCTGCAACGTTTGCATTTGCAACGGCATTTGCATTGTTGGTGCGTCGCATTGCATTCTGACGCTGTTCGTTCAACTGCAAAAAGAAAAATTTAAACCAAATCAAATTGCGTTCAAGAAAAAGTTTTTTTTTTTTTTTTGGGAAATGTTTAAAAAGTTAGCCGGCAAAAACTTTTTCAATCCAAAAAAAAACAGCTCAGAAAAAAACATTTGTGTTTTTTTTACTCACCGACTTTTGCTTATATTTCCTTTTTACCATTTTTTAATTTTTTCCAAAAAAATTTTATTCACCAAATTTGATTTTTTATTTGTTTTTTCTGTCTTGATTCTTTGCTAGCAGTTTTTGCAATGAAATAAAATTATATTTTATTTTGTGAAACTTTTCCGGTTCCGACTGCCGACGTTTTGGTTTCGACTGTTGCTTTTTTATTCTAGTTCTAGTCGACAGTAAAATCACAAAATTAAACCTCAAAAAAATGGAAACATGAACATTGACAGTTATCGATATTTCGATATGCGCAGAATTGCACAATTATCGGAATGGCAAACTTTACAACAAATCAATTGAATGGCGAACTGTCGAGTCGATTAAGTTAAGGACTTTTTCAACACAAATTAAAATTACATCTATATTTGTATGAATACTTTTAACCTAACTACTCATGCGCAGGACGCAACTTACTGCGCTATACTCTGATATTTGTATTAAAACTGGTACGCGCCTTGGGGTTTGGTTCGATGCACATCGCCTTAGCTTAATATTGCCTGTTCGGATCGATTTTCAGTAACCGCCTATGGAACAGGATATTTGCAAAGTTTCAGGTCTTTCAGGCTTTACGGAACGAACGGACGGACACCAGGACGGACGGCCATATAGACAGACAGACGCCTAGTTGTATGCTTACGCTCAGTCTCACCTGCAACTCAAAGAGATCGGCTGCATCGACGCGAGTGCGTGGACGCGAGGGGCGCCCACTGACACCAACGGGCAGATGCGGCACGGGTGGGTGTCGTGGTCGTGGTGGTGGTGGAGGAGGATGCGATGGTAATACACTTACTGTGGCCGGACCCGTAGTTTGCACATGCAATTGGACGCTGGGGAACAATTGCTGTGGCGGCGGTGGCGGCGGCAATGGATGCTGCTGCTGCTGCAACGGTGGCAGCGGTGGTGGTGGCGGAGGTGGTGGCGGCGGTGGTGGCACTGGCAGCGTAATGTCCAGTGAATCCGGATCGTTGGTCAAATCTATATCAGCATAGAGATTATACAGCGCCTGATTACGATTGCGACTGGCACGTCGCGGTGGTTCTAAGTTACAATAAAAGTGAAGTGATTATAAGAAATGATGAGAATGCTTCTCTGAATGTGTATTTTACCTCCCCCCGCTAATCCGGACAGTGCACTGTTGCTGTTAATATTGTTATTGTTGTTGTTGTGGTTGTTGTTGTTATTGCTGTGCAAGTTGACATTACTCGCTGGCGGCGGCGGACCATTCATTACCAACGACGAGGCGTTCACGAACTGCATCGACGGGATCAGCCGTGGTATTGAGCTGCGGAAATGGTTGCTAAGTGCTGTTGCTGCCGTTGCACTGCTATCACCGCCAGCACCAGCATTTGTTGTTGTATTGCCGCCACCGGTAACAAGAGCTGCCAAAGCTGTCGCCGCAGCTGCTGTCGACGTTTGACGCGTGCTCTCCTCCAGCTTGCGCTGCTGATGATGCAGTTTGAGTTCCTTGATCAGGTGTGGCAAGAGGTAATGTGCCGCATAGAGGCATGCATCCGTTTGGGTTTCCATGTCCAATGCCTTGGCTTCCTCCAGCCACCAATGCAGCGCTGCATGAACCAAAAATAATTAGTAAATATTAAGTAAAGAAATAAATCAAAAACTCACCGTCTTGTGTAAATATTTCCAGTTGGGTCTCCTCGGTTGGGTTCTGATGGGTTGGCATGCAGACACAGTACTGCTGATCCAGATAGAGGAGGCGACGTCGTACGCCATTGTTGCACAGCGTTCCATTGTTATTTGGATGATTGGCGGCGCCGGCGCCGTTGTTGGTGGCGGTGGTATTGGAACCAATTGTTGCTCCGGCGGCGGCGTTAGTTCCACTCGGACCCGTGCCAGTACCGGCGGCGGTTGCAGCCGCTGCCACAACCGGTGGCTGATCATCCACCAGCAGATTACTCATATTCTGATTATTATTATTGACTGTACTGCCACCGCTGCCGCTACCACCGGAACTGCGATCCATTTGAGCCATGGCCGGCGGCAGAAAAGCATTGATATTGACATCGGCGGCGGCATTGGCTCCGGCACCTGCTCCGGATGCGCTGCCTGAGCCGCCAGGAGCGTTGCTGCCAATAAAATTAAAGTCCGGTGCCATCCAGGAATCGGATGATGAACGCAAAGCTGCAGCGATCGAACTGGCAGCCGATGCGCCTCCACGTCCTCCAGCACCACCACCAGCTCCTCCGCCGCCGCCGGCTGCTGACGACGAAGACGAAGCACCGCCGCCATTGACATCGATATCAAGTGGTAGCGCCATCGAGCTGTTCATGCGCAAACGAAAACTGGACGGAGTCTGTGCCAGCAAATGCCTGTGTCCATGTCCATGTCCGTGACCATGCCCATGGCCATGTCCATGCCCGTGTCCATGGGTACGTTGATGAGAGCGGGAATCGTCGCCAAGGCGTTCGTACAAATAGGCGTTGGCTTCGCGTTGCGATTCCTCGTTGCGGCGTCGATTCTCGCTAATGATGTTCGGTTCGATGGCGGCGCTGCGACGTGGACGATGATTGTTGTTGGAGTTGGCGACCGATGCCAGAGTTTGGCCGGGCCCAAGGTTGTTCACTTCGTTCATTACCTGTTCGATGAGATCATCGTCGTCCTCATCATTGATATTTTGTGCACGCGCATCATCATCATCATCGTCGTCGTCGTCATCGTCGTCGTCGTCGTCATTGTCGTCGTCGTCGTCATCGTCGTCGTCATCATCCTCGGCATCGACATCGGCATCATTGGATGCCGTTTCCGATGATTCCGGTTCATAGATATGATCAAATACTTCAATAAATTGCCGTGGACGCTCCTCATCGACATCCGTTTCGCTATGCTCGTCGACATCCTCATCGGCTGCCCCATCATCATCGTCATCATCGTCCTCCTCCTCAGCATTGCGCTCATCGTTCTCGGTCGAGCCGTCGGAATCGGATGTGGTCACATCGCCCAGCAATGATGCATTTATATCGCGTGTAATCCGCGATTGTGGAGGAGCACCACGTCGTCCACCAACAACACTGGGCATTGTCGCTCCCGTCGTCGAACCCGTTGTTCTTGTATTGCCACCACCCGCATCGGATGAGGCATTATCAACTGGTCCGGTCATAGCATTATCATTTGCCGCATTGCCTCCTCGCGCGCCCGATCCACTATCATTGTTCACATCCAGCAAGTTGCTGCTGCGCAAGCGTGGATCACCAATGTTGCCCAACACCGAGTTGGTGGTGTTGTCGGAGGAGCTAATGGCGCCGCTACCATCGTCGGCATTGCCGCTGCCACTATCATTGCCGCTGCCACCGTTCTGTGGTGTCGAATCGCCGGCACAGAGGGCACCAATACCACCACCAGTATTACTGTTGTTATTGCCACTGGCACTGCCGGCGGCGCCGCCACTGCTGCTGTTGCTGCGCGAGGCCAAGAACAATCCTTCACATTGCAGGAAATCATCCCAGAGCTGATCAAAGTTGAGAACTGGACGCGTGCCGGAATTCGTGTTGGTAGCCGCCGTTGTGGTGGTGCTGCTGCTGTTGCTGCTTGTGTTGCCCGTGGGTCCAGCAGCGTTATTACTGCCAGCACTAGTGGGCAGAGCAACAGCAGCTTGATTAATCTCGGCCGATTCGGGTCCGTTGCTGCGATCATCATCATCGTCGGGTACATTGATGACAACGGCATGGTTGTTGGCATTGTTGCTGCCGCTGCTGTTACTGCTTGGTTGGTTAGCTGTGCTGCCGCCAGCAGCGTTTGTTGTTTGACCACCACCACTAGTCGGTGGCGGCACTGAATCCTCCGAATCCATGGTCATCTCATCCGAATTGAATATAAACTCAAAGGCATGACGACGATCCGACAGCACATTGCGGATTATATCGCGCAGCACATGCTCCCCGCCCATTGCATTGGTGCGATCCGCACCAGCAGCGGCGTTGATAGCTGTGCGCGCCGCCAAACGTGGATAGAGACGCCCGTTGATGATGGCGCTCACAGTGTTGGCAGCGCCACCATTGCCGCTCAATGAATTCGAATTGGCATTGTTGTTGCCAGAATTTAGGGCCGAGCTGGCGCCGCCAAAGAGTATACGCTTCGATCCGAGCGTTGCCGGCGGCACATTGAAGCGCAACAATATCTCCATGGGACGCAGAATGGCACCCAACGTGCTCAACGTATTGTGATTGGACAAATCCTTGTATTGAGCCACCTTGGTCAGGTAGGTCATGACACCCTGACGCAATAGGACACGGTACATGGTATTGCGATGCATGTGGACCTTGTCGTACAGCATAGGGGATTCAATTATGTTGGGAAACAGGCTCATTAGGACCTGGAGACGTGTATGCTTCTCTGCGGAATCGGGATGCTCGAGGGCACGCGACACCGCCGCATGCAGCTCCTCGGCCACCTGCTGTTGTACGCCCGGCTGCTGATAGCAATCGGATATCGAACAGATGAGCACGCGTGCCATTGTGCTTACCTCGGGCACATGCTGACGTTGGGTCAGCGGCAAGAAATGATCCATGACGACAGCAAGGAATGTCTGTTCTTCGTCGCCAATCAAGGGGCTGTCGGGCGGTGCATAGATATGGTCAAGTAAGACGCGCGGCACCAGCGATTGATAGGCGCGTGCCGCATCTGCCAACAGTTTGAGGAGCGTGGCTCGCGACAAAGTTGGCTTCAAATGGTTATGGGCACTGGTCGGTATATGCCAGGTGCAACAGCACGGATCAAATTTATCTGCCGATGCTGTCGATGCTGATGCAGCTGCTGCTGGTGTTTTCCTTACAGATGGCGTTGAATCCTACAGAGAAGATAAAACTTTAGTTGAGAATAAAAAAATATATATTTCAAAAACTCACCTCATCCTCGGGAATTTGCATGGAATTCGAAGCACCTGGTGGCTGATCGGGCAGCAAGAGTTCAGCTGCTTGCTGATGCTGTTGTTGTTCGGGATTAGTGCCGCCATAGTGGCAACATGGCTGCACCAGCGCATGCAACAGTTGTTCCAGCACCGATACAGCCGACTGCACTTTGACATTATTCATAATATCGGGCCGCTCGCGCGTTTCGCCGGGCACAACTGGTGGCGCTGCCGATGGCTGTTGGCCAAATTTGGATTTGACCATGACGCGTCCATCATCGATGATATTGTTGCTGCTGCTGCCATTGACCATGTACTCGCCGCGCAACATCTCCTTGGCGGCGGCGATGAAAATCTTCGGATCACGCGATACTGCCGTCGACACTTGGGTCAACACATAGATGAGATCACGATGTCCGATGGGTACAATGCCGGCGGCACGCATACCCAATACACGCTCCATTGCCTCCTGCAGCACCATGGGTGCTTCGAGGACATGACGCAATATGATAATTGCATAGGTCGGGAAGCCCATAAAGCTGCACGTTTGCTGCAAATTGAGCAGCATCTGGACACCGCCGCACCTAATGAAGACCTGAGCATTCTCATAGTTGCGGGTTAGACGAGCGCAGAGACGCAACAGGGATAGCTTGGTCTCGTGATGCAGCAGCTGTTGGGGCTGCAGCAGTGCCACAATGCTTGTTATGATCCGTGCACTATCGAATTTGGTTAGTCCCACCTTCTCCTCGTTGAGCACGATCTTTTGGGCACGTTTCGGTATATTTGTTAAATACGGATTGTTGTTGTTGTTGCCCGAGTTACCTTTGGCTGTGGAGATGTTAGAAGACGCCGCTGCTGCAGCCGTGGCCATGGCCGAGGCAATCTTTTGACGCGATTTCGAGCGGGTTGTCATCGCTGGCGGCGGTGGCGACAAATTGCCGCCGCTCTGTTGATTATCGGTCGACGATGATTCGGTTGTGTCGCGTTGCTGCTGCTGGCGCTGTAGCTGCTTTAGCTGTTGCTTGGTTGGCGGCGGCTCGTTGAAGTTGATCAATTGTCGCAGCGATATTATCTCATCGGTTTGTACGGTCCCGGTGGCATCTAACGAGCTGCGTGTCACCCGATTCACAATCGTATCCACTTTGTGGGCAGCCATTGGATTTTGCAATGAGCTAATCGCTTCGCAGATCTTCAGGGCCGGATAGACAGGACGATGGCTGCCGGATGCTTCACTCACCTGGGTCATGCAATTGAAGTTGACGGTGCACCGCTGCCGTCCAATATTGATATGGAGCCAACGTTCGCCGGCATTGTAGGCGCCGCGGATTAGCTCATTGATCGCCTCAGAGTAGGCATTCCATTTGCCCGTCGATGAATCGTACCAGCGCCACATTTCACCGCTCACCGCACGCATATTCGTTTTGCGCTGCAGTATATGACTGATGCTATCGATGGCATCGATAAGATCCACCAGATTTTGCACCCAACGCGGCACTGTGCCGCGCGCCTGGCTATCAGCGATTTGTGATTGCTCGAGCATCCATTGGCTCATGCAGTCAAGCAGCTTGACCAGGGAGACCATTGCATCCTGTGCGGTTATGGCTTCGACTAGAGGACGATGCAAATCACTGTAGTTCTCCTCGAGCAGCAGCGTTGAGGTCTTGAGCCGTACGAATAGTCGAGTGGCAGTCATGCCCGTCAAACATTCCTCGAGTCGACTAGGTTTGGCTGGTGCTGCAGTTCCTCCAGCTGCCGCTGCTGCTGATCCACTTGGTTGCGGCTCAAAGAGCTGCAGCGTAAAGTCCACCCATTGTATGATGTTGCGTACAAAATTGGTGACAAACACTTGGCGATTCAGCATATTGTGGCGTCTATAGAGCACCGCAATTAGATCGGCGGCGCTCGTTACTGTATCGGGTATGGCTTCCATGAATTCAAAGGCACGCGAAACTGCCTCATCACAAAAGCGATCAAAAACCATCGTTGGCATCAGTTTCAATAGCCTATAATCATAGTTAATCGTTGTTGCTGGTGGTGTTGCTGTTGCCGTTGGTGGTGACGATTTGTTGGGGGTGTCAGGAGAACCCGACGACGACGATGACGAAAAATCAAACATATTGGTTTGGCTTGTGTCCATTGCTGACTGACTTGAGGTTGAGGCGGCAGCGGCTTCATCAACGGCAGCAGCTGGAACGGCGGCAGCATCACTAGTTGTTGTTGTTGTAGCCGGTTGTTCCTCTATCATATCAATATCCATTTCGCTGGCAACGGCAGCAGCAGCATTCGCATTCGGTGCGGATGATCCAGTAGCGGTGACGACGACGACGACGGCAGCAGTAGCTGATGGTGGTGGCGCCTGCGACGTTGTCTGTTGTCCCACGGAACTGTTGCTATTCGTATTGGACAAAGCGCTCGCTTCGGGATTGTTGAGCAAATAATCGGTGGCCTCCTCGAGGGAGGTATTACTACGCAGCGCCTCAATGATGTGATAGTGACGAAAGCCCATGTCGGTCAGGGTCTTGATATGATCGGCATTGAGGCCATCGTCGGTGCTGCGTATATAGAGATTCTCAAATTTGATCTCCTTCATGCGCGTATGATAGCGATCCAGCAGCATTTGATGTGACTTAATCAAATGCTTGAGGATCAATAGAATTGTTTCAAGCATGCTCGCGCCATAATTGGGTATCGGACGACGAAACCAGATGCGTCGCAATGCCTGCATCGCCAGCTGATGAATGTGGATGAGATAGAAGACCGGCTCGAAGGGCACACAATCGGGCAAACTGTTCAAACGTGGACTCATCGTGTAAGGCGAGTCGAGCATCGCACGCGGATTAACCATTTTCTCGAGCAGCTGCAGCCAGGCATCCAGAAATTCACCCGTGCCATCGGGACAATCTCGCTTGTCATCGTCCAGCGTTTGCATCAAATCATCCATCGATGCCCACTGATCGAATTTGAACTTTTGCGAAACATTGTCGAGCGACAAGGCCCAATAGAACATTTCAAAGAATGCCTTCAAACCGTTTTCGGCACAAAATTGCGAGATCATGAGATGAAAGGCGCTGCGCTTATCATCGAACAGCATGGGTCCGGTGAAGCCCACCGAGCATATCAGAAACGTTAGCTTCAATTTGGGCACCGGCTTGGGCAGAATGCTCTCGTGACTGAATCCATTCACCAGTATCGAGCTAAGAATGCGAGCAATTTCGCGTGCCTCGGGCGTAGGAACTTTGTTAATGTTGCTAATCAGGTCGTTGATGCGACGTTGTCGCGTTTGCGGTGAGCCCACCGATAGCTTCACCAGTGTGCCCAGCAGCTCGGCTAAGGCGCGTCCCAGACGCGAGCTCGCCGCCAGTAGCGATTTGATGTAACGGAATTGCTCCTCGGGCGAATATTTCGTACGAAATTCGGCCGCACGTTCCAATTTGCGTGACAATTCCGCCTCGGTCAAAGGGTCGGAGGTGCCAGCCGCTGCTGACATTTGTGCAGCTATTTCATCCCAAATGAGATCTGGATGCTGAGTTGGCTCGTCCGAGCACAGATTCAATAGTATTGTGCTCTCCCACACCAGCGATATATAGAGCTGGACAAGTTGTTGCAACAATTGGACGCCCGTCTCCCGGTTGGCGCCCCAACGCTTGAGCAGCACGTTGCGCATCTCCGTCGACGCATTGCGGCACAGATGCACCAGCATAACCACATAGCCATGCACAAAGCTCATGTTGTGCAATATGGGCGTATATTCGGCATTGGCAAAGCCATCCTCCAAGCGCTGGCAGCACACCAGCTCGGCAAGCAGCACACTGCCGCCCGGAAAGGTGAAGTGTTTGATGAGCGGCTTCAGTTTGGCCACAATATCCGCCAGCTGTTTGAGCGCCACATCCAAGACTTTTGTCTCTTGCGCCTGACTCAAGATCG
The DNA here is from genome assembly GCA_018901835.1 of Scaptomyza graminum. Classification (NCBI taxonomy): domain Eukaryota; kingdom Metazoa; phylum Arthropoda; class Insecta; order Diptera; family Drosophilidae; genus Scaptomyza; species Scaptomyza graminum. The sequence goes on along the minus strand of JAEIFL010000001.1, from coordinate 332,559 downwards.
CTTTGCATACGTTGGCAACGGCCTGAGATGTTGTCGATACGGGCGAATCCACTGGGAGATTGGGCAACGATAGCAATTGCAATATCGGCGTCAAGCCATCCTTCTGGACAAATTCGCGGCAATGTTCGCCGTTCGGACTATTGCTGAATATCGCTTCAATAAACTTCATCACATTTAAAATGTAATCAATTAATGGAATCGCTTCACGTTCCGGTTGTTGTTGGGATTTTGCCTCCGCCGGTTGTGTTGTTGTTGCTGTCTGTTCTGTTGATGTTTGTTGTTCTTGCTGTTGTCCATCTTGTTGTTGCTGTGAAGTCGTTGGCAATTGTTCTGGCTGCTGTTCGGCCGACTCCTGCTGAGGACCAACCACTGCCAATTGTTGCTCTTGTTCCTGCTGCTGCTGTGTTGCACGCTGTTGTTGCTGCTGTTGCTGTTGTTGTTGTTGCTGTTGAGATGCAGAGCTCATTTCATCGTCGTCATCATCATCGTCGCCACTGCTATCATTGTTATCGGCAGCGCTTTGAAGGACTGAAGGACCCGCTGCCACCATGACCATGGCCGAGGGCGAGGGCGTCGATGGTGCCGCACCACTGTTGGCGGCATTGGCGACATTGGTGTCCTTGTTGGCACGCCAGCAAATGAAACTGGGATCGGTGCCGAGACGTACGAGCTCGTTAAGTAGACGGACAATCGCCTCGGTGGCAGCGGCACGCAAATATGGATGATGCTTGATGAGATCATCCATGGCATTGCCCAAATTGGTGGCCGTATCGCCCAATGGATCGGAGCTGCGACGTCGTCGCATTGCCACCAAATAGTCCGGTGAGAGCAGCACTTTCAGGACCTTGTCAAACGGATCGTAGGTCAGGAACTCAAAGAGTCCGCGTTCGTTGAGGCACAGCGCCGAGAAGACATTTGGCAGCGAGCCGAGTACTTCGCGTGTCGCTGGCACATCCTTGTGCAGCAAGGCGCTCAACATCACACTGGTTATGCCCAAATCCTGTAGCGATGACAGCAGCGATGGCTCATTGAATACATAAACCGTGACCACATCGGTGGCCAACAGAAACAGCGATGGTCCATAATACTCGGCATTGGCGATAATGTGACGCAAAGATTGGGTCAAGCTTGTCTCCATAATGTTGCGCATATTGCTGAAATGCGCATGATCCTGAATGCTCTTCTTCAAAAAGTTCAGCATCGATTTCAAGAGGGCCGCACGCTGCGTCACACAAGATGGTTTTTTTGGCTGCAGGCTGCTCGGCTGCTGTAAGGATAATTCCGCTTTGCGCTCGGCAAGTGGACGCGCATAATAGCTATTACGTGGATATTGGATTTGACGTTGTGGTGCATCGGCGGCTGCAGCTCCTGAGGCACCTGCTCTTGCTGCTCCTGCCGCACCCGCCGCATCGCCAAAAGTGTTTCGAGCGGCCGCGACTAGGCTGCTCAAGGCATGAATGCCCGACCCACGCGATCCAATATCCAGCCAACTGGCAATGGTGCTTGTGCTAGCAGCGCCGCCACGTTGCTGAACCCCCCCATTATGCTCCATGTAGACGCGAAAGGCGAGCTGTGCATGCTCGCTGGCACTGGCACTGCCATCACTGCTCGAATTATCGCGACGTGGCGACGCACTATCGCTGGCAACCGATGCATTCTCAGTGGCTGCATCTGGAAAGCAAATATGAAACAATGAATTCAAATTGAAATCAAAATGCTATTCGAGCACCCACCATCATCATCCGCCTGGTCCATCGAACCATCCAGCTTGTCGTTTAGGTTTTGATCGTCGGGCAGCGTCGATTCTTTTAGTGTGATGCCAATTTCGGCAAGGGCGCGACAACAGCTCTTGATCTCCTTCTCCAAACGATCGATAAACACATTCAAACCGTTATTCTGATGAAAGCGTGCAATGTCTATGTTGGTTATCAAATCTATGACACGCACCGCGCGTGTCACAAAGGTGATGTGCTCGAGATCAACGCCTGGCCAACTGATGACACGCAGCAGGGACTGCATCATGCCGCTCTTGACTAGCGCCGAGCCGCCCAGCTCGTAGCTGGCCAAATGGTATAGCAGCGAGAATAGCGATGTGGCCAGGATCAATGGATAACGTTCCGTTAAGCCACGTGTTGTCAAATTATCAATGCAATCGCGCACAAGGAGCGGCAATGTACCGCCCTGACGCTCTGCGCCCGTATAGTGTACAATTTTGACTAGACGGGAACCAGCTCTGCTAGGTATAAACAAATTCCAACAATAAGAAAACGATATTACCAACTTATGTTTATGTTAGCGGCGGGGGGAAAGTGTGAGTGTTAAGTTAGGATAAAGATAGCCCACCACAAAGCACCACGATGGTTAGCCTTTTGCCTTATATAAAAGATAACTCACCTGGGTACACTGGGATTGCGATCAAAGTGCAGCATTGAGGTAAGAGTACGTAGCACAGCGGCACGTATCTCCACCAGGTGGACATCCTCCTTGTCAATCAGTTCACATAGCTCTTCACCAAACCCGGCATAGAGCACCTTGTCCGTGTTATCCTGCAGCGCGTTCGAGTATATTAATATGGATACAGCTTGCAGGCGTGCCTGTACAAATTGCAAACGCAGCTTGTAATTGTTGAAGCCAGAGATAAGGCGCACACGGTGTGCAATGCGCATCTGTTGACAGCCAACAAAATAAAGGATTAAATCGTTTATTCGATACAAAAATCATTTTCGAATACGAACCTTAATGGCCTCACTGGGCTTTGAGATCTGTCCGGCTATTGTTTTGATAACCTCTGGGGCTGACGCTGTATGGCAGAGATCCATCATATCAGGTATTTCAAGCTGTGCCGAATGCCCATGTTCGTCCACATAGTCGATGCACAGCTGATAAAGAAACTCCAGCTTGGGTTCGCCAATGCAGCAGTCCTTCAGCGATAGTCCGTAATTTGGATCGCCCCAACGCTGAAACAAACATCGTTAAATTTCGATAAATTTCGAATCGATATGATCTTACCTCGGCGATATTAAACAGTTTGACAATCAGCAGCTCCTTTTTTTCGTAGGGCAAGCGTGGAATGAAATTGCTGCGCTTCGAAAACATATACAACAAATTGAGCACAGCGAGGACAATGTCCATGTTTTGTGATGAAAGCAGTTGCGTCAAGTGTTCAATTGAATTGTACAAATGGCGCGAAAACGAGTGCTCAATAAGCAGTGTTGTAAAATTGAGTACGTGCAGCAGCAGTGTCACATCCTACAGAAGAAGAAGAAGTAAAAAACAAATAATAATAAATGCCATTCAATACGCACCGCTTCGATAAACGCCGTGTCGCACTGCAGCACAAACTCATTGTTATCGACATGGCGCGCCGCCTCCTCCAGTATTTTGTCGAAGCGATCCAATATTTCAATCCAATGATATAGCTCACATTTGCCGTAGATCCAAACGTGCACTTTGTCCAAGAACTCGAGCAGCTCGGGACGTGTACGACGTTTGGTTAGTTCATCGATGAGTTCACGACATTCTGAAGTTAGCTCCGAAGAGCCCTTCTTCAGTTTAACTGTATCTACCTTCATGGCTGACGTCTGCTGCTGCGGCAGCTGCCGACGCCGCCGTGCGTAGGTGGTTGGTTCAATCAAGGCTGGTGTTTTCTTTAACTTCCGTTTTGAATAATAACTAATTTATTTTGTTGCAATGCGTTTAGGTGTTGGGTGGCCTTTTTGTCTATCAAAATTCTACTGCATCAGAGTTGTTTTTCAAACTGAATAGCGACGGATAAGCTGTGGAATGGATTTATAAAAAAAAATATATATACATATACAGATTGATTTTTCATATAGAAAATGTATTATGATGAATTTGTATGTGTAAACGAGAAACTGAAAAAATATGTATATGCTTTCTCACAAAAACTAACAACAGGCACGCACTTCACAAAAACCGAAAACTAAACCCGATTGGGCAGGAGAGCAAATAAAAATGAATGCGAAAAACTAACTGCGCTTCACCGATTTGTCGCTCGTCAGCTGTCGTACACGAAAGCAATAACTTCGCCTCCGGCATCCCTGAAAATCTCTCGAATTCGCTTCGTGCTCCGCCGCCACACAACAAAACAGAAGGCAATTAAAAATACGAATACCACCTTGCAACTGTTATGGCGAAAACGAAAATGAAAACAAAAAGCATCACAATTTTATAGCGCGCGCGCACTAACCAATGCATCCTATAAATTGCTAGAGTAGCTCGCTTTGATGGCGCTGCTCTGTCACTTTTCTGAGAAACTTATGGCAACGGAATAAAGATGAGTTGAATCCTACTAGATTTTGGCACAGATAAAAATGTTGTTATCGATAAATGTCAGCTGTTGATGGCGGACATTGCTTTCTAATGTCTTTTTAAGTACATTGCTTTCTTTCTAATTTCTTTTTGCGTTGAACACACTTTAGAATAAACAACGAAAGTCTAAGGTGTCATCTTTGTCGCCGCGGTCTCAGCAGCTGCAACCACACATAAAGCGAATTCGCCGAAAAAGGGCACCAGCACACGAGCACCAGCAGCAACAGCAACAAATATACATATGCGTGTATGCATTTGTATGTGTCGCTGTGTGTGTATGCATATTGCACGAAAGCCACTGCATACATGATGAATGTACATATGTATGTATGCAAAAGAGCGTATGGGCAACAAAAATATTTTGTTGTTGGATTTTCAATTTAACCAGCAACAAATGCCTTTGATCTGATATATGTATATCAACATATACACATTTTCACATATGTATGTACATATATTATGAGGCAAACACTTGACAGCGTTTCGTACAAGCACAGAATAATTATTGTTAAATTCTTACATTTTAAATAGACTTAGTGGTCCTTTGCGTATTTTTTCTTCGACACTTACGCACACACACACACACGAAGTGCGAAAAGTACCACAAGTGCCGAAGAAATATCAAAATAATCGTGCAGTCGCAAAAAATGTAACAAAAAGAAAAAAAAAAGACTGCCACAGACCACACAATGCAGCATATGCATAAGTGTGCGTAAGTGCATTTATATAAAAAAAAACTTAGTAGATAATACTTACGCTCACGCTAAAATGCAGCATTTTGCCGCAATTAGTGCTATCTAGTATGTGATCTTAAAACGTTCTTATTTGGTTTGACAATTGTAATTTTAGTTTTGATAAAATTTACTCTGCACGCACTTATACACTTACGCTTTAGAAACAACACTGTCGTCTTCTGTGGCTCGTGAACGACTCAGTTCACTATTGAGTGAACTATTTAACTGTAAACCTGCATGGTTCGCAACGAGATGTTTGTTCTTTCTTGTGTGCGCTTTATGTAGAAGCTACATACATATGTATATGTATTTACTTCTATCCCGAACGAACCATAAAATAATTAAACACTGAAATTTATAAGCACTTTCTAGAAACGTGACAAACGATAATAAGCATGACATGAATGGACACGTTAGTGTAGGCGACAACGAAATCTAAGGAATTTATAGGTGACTGATGAATGTGCAACGCAGAAAGTTGTGTTCAAGTCAAACGCGTATTACTACGATTATTTAACCAATGCGAGTCTCCTCCAACCGAATAAATTAGTACTTACTTATTTTATTTTAACTTACTCAGTGTAACGTTCAACCAGAAGAACTGTGCAAGTGGCAAAGTTCGCGCTTCTCATTAAAATGAACAATTGCCGACAGTGTTTGGCCAGAAAATTAGGGATACTCAAAGCGGCAGTAGTGCTATTAAAACTAATCGATGTGTAAATGCATAAAATACGATACGATAAATTTATTTTATTCTATCTGTTGCGAGCGCAAATTTAATTCATCTAAAATATATTTTATTCTAACTGTTAATAGATTCATAGGCTGCTCTTTTTTTTAACTTGTTGGCTGGGGTTACTCCATTTACTATAACTAATGTGTATTTGTGCGATATTTTACATGAAATGAAATGTGTTAAATCTGTCGATATATTTGCCATCGGTAAAAACAGCGGCATTTTCTTTTTTTTTTAGCAAACAATCAAAAAGTCTAAAAATAAAAGGAAATATCAAAAAAAGCCCTTTGAGCGCCACAAAGTGGCCATAAAAGTTTCTCATTTCTGTTAGAGATGGCAACGCCGACGCTTTTAAAGCTAATGTCAAGGTTGCACTAAAGCTAAACATTGAACACATACATACACAATAGCTAAACGCAACCCGGGTAAAATCAGCAGTGGGCAAACGCCGTAACTGCATTGCCATTCGGGCATTGGGAAGTGCAACAAACAGACCGGAAAGAAAAATGTCGTCCACATCGTCAACGGCGGCTGCAGCCGTCGCCCACACTTGTGGCCTTGGCAAGCAGCAGCGCCGTCGCCTGGCTGCATTCGATTTTGATCACACAATTGTTTCACAAAATACAGATACCGTTGTGCGCGACTTGTTGCCCAACGAGCTGATTAACTCTAGTGTGCTCGTCGAGCTTATGGAAAACGATTGCTGGACTCAGTATATGTCCGAGGTATTCCGTTTGCTGCATGTGCAACAAGTTCCAGAATCGCGCATACGTGACGTCATACGCTGCATACCCGAGGTCCCGGGCTTTGTGCGCCTCATCAAGCATTTGCACAAGAAGCTCAACTTTGATTTAATTATCATCAGTGATTCGAACAGTATTTTCATCGATGAATGGCTCCGTGCGCACAACTTGTTGGACTGCTTCAGCGGCATCTTTACCAATCCGGCCGAGTTCAGTTCGAATGGCCAGCTGCTGGTGCGTCCGCATCATCAGCAAACCGATTGCAAATTGAGTGCCAGCAATTTGTGCAAGGGTCGCGTCCTCGAGCACTTTGTCATCGAGCAGGATTTACGCTATAACATCCGGTATGATCACGTTTTTTATGTGGGCGATGGCAACAACGACATTTGCCCCGTGCTGCGGCAGCGTGCTTGCGATTTTGCCTGCGCCCGTCAAGGCTTCGCCATGGAGAAGCACCTGATCAAGAATCACAACAAGTTGAAGTTGCGTGCCAATCTGCTTGTCTGGCGCAGTGGCTTCGAGCTGCTCGACCAGATGTGCATGTTGCCCCAGCTCCAGGGACCGCCGATAGGCTCGGGTTCGCAATCGATGTGCTTGGATGCCAACTGTAAGGTGGAGATTGGCCGACGGGCATCCACCGTTGCCGGCCCTGCCGACCGGCAGCAGCCATAAATATTTGAAATTTGAAACATTTGTATACCAGCCCGTTGGTGTTGGCGCCACACCAGTAGAGATGTACACCGGATGTGGGCTACCAAACAATCGTGGTTGAAGTCAATTTAGTTGCATTCTACAGTGATCGCTCGCTAATCGACAACGCATCGGTTTCAGTGAGTGCATTTTGAATACGCTCACAAATAATTCCAATTTCGTTCGTCTTAAGCAAAACTCAAATATTTGTATCATACTTTATTTTTAAGTTAAAATTTTATATTTCAAATCTTATAGGTTATTATTTAAGTCGTATTTGTGTTTTGATGCATTTAATAGCTCCAATTAATTTTTTGTGCTGGAAAACTTTTTCAATTCCGATATTCTACTAGTACAAAACTTATTTATTGTAATATTAATTTTTTCTACTTAGAACGAATTCGATGAACGATTCTCGATTTTCGAAGCGTCTACAATATGGAAGAATAGTACCGTTAAGCCTAATGTTTGAATTTTTTGATTGAATGTTCCAAGCGAGCGAGCGATTACTTAAGTGTGACAATGAGAATTTATTTTGTTTTTTGCAGGCTCTCAAAAAATGTTGAGGCCAAAACCGTTTGTTGCAAACTCACGCGTTGAGTCAAAAGAGAAAAAAAAAACAACAATTGTTTTGATGTGATTAATTACATAAACGATTCTACCTGCGACTCCTACTATATAATATTGATATTTCAGGCTCGCAAATATCAAAACAAACACAAAAAACGAAAAAAGAAACTAAACACAAAAATGGCAAATGTATATTTCTATGCCCGCAGCTGTTGCTACCTGTCAAAACTTTTATTATATGTGTACTTGTAATGTTGTAATTAATATTGTTTGTATGTATATATATACAAATATATACTACATGTTAATGTAAATGTCCAAAATAAATGAATTTAAACGTTGCAACACACAATTCTCATTTTTCGATAGGGCAGCTTTTTTTTAATTTAATTTACAAATTTTATTTTCATCTTCAATCAATCAATTTTATATGTATATAATATATATATTTTTATTAATTATTAGCGTATCCTATTTAATTACTTAACCACATGTAAATTGTGTTGAAAGCAAAAAAGTTTCCATAATGATTGCTTAGTATTTTCGTTAATTTTGTTAATTTGCAAAGGTTTTTTGATTAGCTTTTTGATACGCTTCTGCTTTTGAAATATGATGCATATATCTATGTAAATATATATGTATGTATGTAAATGTTTGTGCATTTGTATATATGTATGTATGTTTGTTTGTAGTTTAGTAATGCTTCTGTGGAATGCAGCGCATTCGATTTAACAAGATTCGTACAACAAGTATGTGCTTAAAGCTAAATTATGTAATTGTGTAAACAAATCTTAACTTTTTTACAGGGCCAGGGCAGTAGTGGTGTTATGGTGGCTGGGGCGCTGGAGGGGGTGCGAACTGGCGGGCTTAGGGACCCAACGGCGACATGCCAATTTGACGCGGATCCCCGCCTAGAGGCTGCGATGCACCCGGCTCCAAATTTTTGATTAACATTTGCAGCCATTGCTTTGTTGATTTATCATTTTGTAGGCACTCGGTAAAGGTGCCATCGCGTAGCTGATCGGGTAAGCATTGACCAAGCGCTTTACGTGCGCTGAACACACGAGAGAGAAAGAGAGAGTCATTAAACAGTTGTGATACGTGTTTATTATTAACTAACTAACCGAGTATTGTCGGAGAGGCGCAGATAACAGCGTACAACATGCTTTAATAGGCGCGCACACGGTTCCTTCGAAAGCTGTATTACCATTTTTCCCTTCAAATACAATGAGAGAGACATTAGAAGAGCGGCTTAGGATGCTGTCTTTGGTTTGCTTGGCTTACCAGTGTAATGGCAACGTGTGAGAATCGCTCGTATGTTTGGCATATGTACGACAATCCCGACTCGTCAAGCAGTATCTTTTGTATGATAAATGTGGCGACAGTTTTGCTCAACTCGGAGCCACTGTCCATGATGGTCAGGCATAATGGTACAATTTCAGTTGTTAGTAAAAATGTGATCACCTCCTGCTCATCGGTTTTGACCAGAGCACCAATAACACCTAAGCTGGTCAGACGCAAATATTCGAATGGACGTGTCTTCGATATGGTCGAGAGAAATGGATACAAATAGAGCGGTATTTGAGCCTGCAAGAAGGCCGTTCGTGTCTCCGGATGTGAGGCGACACACTGCAGCAGCGCCAGCGCATTGCACACTCGATTCGATTGATGGGCCGTCAGCGTTGGCGGCGTTATCGATGGGTAAATGTTAACAATCTCTTGTAGCAAGGCGCAGGTAGTGCCAAAACTGTTCCACAGCATTGGTGCTAGATCGGTTTCCCGTTTTTTGCTTAACTCCAGCAACGCTGTCTCTCTCGTGTCCGGATGTGTTAGCTCGTTGATCCATTGGTAGACCTTCATGAAAGAATAAATACATACATATATAGACGCAACACACACACATACATATATAATATGCACATAAACAGCGGTGCCTTACCTTTTCCTGTTCTGTAGGTTGTTGTTGCTGCTGCTGGGAATTCATGCATGGACTTGGCTGTGCGCTCATCGTTTGCTGGCTAAAAACACAAGCTAATAAACTTAATCTTAAGCTTTTCTAAGGTCTCGTTAAAGTTTTGTTGCTTAACTTAACTTTTGTGTTTTTTTTTCGTAACTCTTTTGAGCGCGCAGCCCTGAGAGTAAAACACTACTTACATCTGAGCAAAAAAAGGTTAAGCGTAAATTATTCACTTTGCTTTGTCGCTTTATTATTTTTTTCGTTACGTTACAAATTATATATTTACGTATATGGTAAAAATGACAAGAAAATGCCGACTGAAAAATAAGATGTCGGCTCAAACTGCTACAGCAGCTGATATATTTACCTAAATCACTCTATCTGGCAACAATACAGCACAAAGCATCTCTGTTTTTGACATTTCGACGTGGACAGTTGTCAAAACACATTCGTGTTTGTAGTAAGCTGCACGATTTGCACGAACGTCCATTCGTCTAAATACTTTTAAAGCAAGAGGAGGTGCGTGTGATAATGGTTTAAATTAAGCTATAAAAAAATATTGAATTATTTTATTAGTTGTTTTCTTATTAATACAAATTAAACCAACCAAAAGTGTAAACCCGCTTGAATTTACAAATACATCTTATATCTCATATATTTAGCTGTTACCACTGCTGTATATGACACTTTGCGGTGCCGCAATTATGTTTTATTTGCAAAACACGACAGTTATACAAAAATATTTTGAGAAAAATTTATAGTTTATCTGCCGAAAAGCAGCGACAAATTAAATTCAGTTTGCATGCTTTCGTGTAAACCAAATCCAATTTCACCTGTGACGTTGCCGTTATCGGCGTCGTGTCGGCTGCCACGTCGTCGTGACGTGACGTCGACTTCGTGTGTTGTGATTGTGAGAAAGTTCTGCTGTCCCACATATTTTGACGTTCGATTCACCATATTTTGCATATAACTGTTAGCACTTGTCTAAAACTCTTTATTTCTGCTTGCAGCTCGCCTATATTAGATATTTTAATCATCATGGACAAAGTTGTGAAATTCGCTGAGCCCGGTCGCGCTTTCGCTAAGGACTCGATCCGTTTGGTCAAACGTTGCACGAAGCCCGATCGCAAAGAATTTCAGAAGATTGCCATTGCCACAGCGATTGGCTTCTGCATTATGGGCTTCATTGGATTCTTCGTCAAGCTGATACACATTCCCATCAACAACATTATCGTTGGCTCGTAGATCCTAGCCGTTGTCCAAAACAGTTGGCAATAAGCGATAAGAGGGAGAGAGAGTTAACAGAGAGCAGAACAATAATATTCATCAGCCTAAAATAACAACAAAAAATATTTCTCTTATCTTTTTTTTTTGTATAGTTAACATGCATCATGTACAAATACATTCAACGAATGTGTTTTTTTGCAACAAAATTTTCCTGTATGTGAAATGTACTACAATATATTGTTCAAAATTCCATTCATATAAGCACGAACGTTAGTTAATAAGTAAGTGTCTTTAATTAAAAACCGAAAAACGATTGAATTTGCCTAATGTGTTTTGGTTTAGTTGGGGGGTGTAATGGGAGGTTAATTACAATATACTGAGGTATCAGATTTAATTTAACAGGGTGTCAGATTTTTTTGGACGAATGGGCATTTGTTGCATGTTTTGCATATATCGATAGCTATCGATGACAGGTTCGTGCTCGTGACGTGGAACGCGTATGCAATTGTTTTGACATTTCATTCAGTGTGTTGGTTCGTTTGTTGCCGTTTCTTTGGCTGCAGACTTGGTGGTAGCTCAATTTAGTGCTTAAATAAAATGTTAGACTTTGTGGTCGTATTCACAAAAGGAGGCGTTGTACTTTGGAACTCAAATGAATCGGGCAAAAACTATTCCATCTTCATCAACAACTTAATACGTGGCGTCATTCTGGAGGCAAGTCTACTCCACAAAACTATGTTTATTTCTGTTATTGTTGTGGTAACTTATTATTGTTATGATTCAGGAGCGGAATACAGAGTCCAAGTACTTTGAGGAGGATCAACTTGCAGTGCAATTCAAGCTGGACAATGAATTGGACGTCGTCTATGCCGCCGTATTCCAAAAGGTCATCAAGCTCAAATATTTGGACAACTTTTTGGTGGATATGCAGGTGGCGTTTCAGGAGAAATATGGAGACATAAGTAACCAAGAGCGTCTGGGCATTGACTATGATTTCGAGGAGGAGTTTCGTCAGGTGCTGAGCGCCGCCGAAGAAGCATCCATGAAGCAGGGCAAAGCGCCAAAAGCCATGCGCTCCTATAACCAATCGCAGAAATCAAAGAAAACCGTCGCATCCATGATACAAGATGACAAGAAGTCATCATCGTCTGGCGAAAGGCGTGTTAACATCCAGGAGAGCCCGCCCCCCTTATCCAAATCACCATCATCCTCCCCGCCACGCGACGGCTGTGATGTCATCGAGCTAAATCGCCGCAAGCTGCGCGAGAAGTTGACGCCAACGAAAAAAGCGGCCGTGGAAGCGAAACCACCCTTCAAAGCAACTGTCGCATCGGAAAGGGAGAGGGAAAGGGCGGGCAAGAAGCCGAGGGTATGGGATTTGGGTGGCAATTCAAAGGATGCAGTGCTGCTTGATCGTTCCAAGGATACACCCGAGGATCAGCAGCTGCAGACCATTAGCAATGAGCTGGTGGGCACCATGCAGGGTAGCATACGAGATTTGGATGTGGACAGTGGTGACTCCGCTGTTGAAGACAGCGATCCCAGCGAAGAGGAAAGCGAGGAAGAGGAGGGGGAGGAGCAACAACAACAACAACGAAGTCAACAGCAGCAGCATCGTCGCCAACTAAGTCAAAAGAGGCCCAAAGCCGGTGGATTACTTTCCTATTTTAAGGGCATTGTCGGAGGCAAGACGATGAAATTGAGCGATTTGCAGCCGGCGCTGGAGAAGATGCGAGACCATCTGATATCAAAGAATGTGGCGTCGGAAATCGCTGGCAAGCTGTGCGATTCCGTTGCCACCTCGCTGGAGGGCAAACAAATGGGCACCTTCGATAGCATCGCGAATATGGTTAAAGAGGCACTCACCCACTCCCTGGTACGGATCCTGTCGCCCAAGCGACGCATCGACATCATACGCGATGCCCTGGAATCGAAACGCAATGGCCGACCCTACACGATCATCTTTTGTGGCGTCAATGGTGTTGGCAAATCAACGAATCTGGCCAAGATTTGCTTTTGGCTTATCGAAAACGATTTCAATGTGCTGATTGCAGCATGCGACACGTTCCGGGCCGGTGCCGTCGAACAGTTGCGGACGCACACCCGCCATCTCAATGCCCTGCATCCGGCGACAAAGCACAATAATCGGACGATGGTTCAGCTGTACGAGAAGGGTTATGGCAAGGATGCGGCCGGCATTGCCATGGAGGCCATCAAGTATGCCAGCGATACAAAGGTCGATGTGGTGCTGGTCGATACCGCTGGACGCATGCAGGACAATGAGCCCCTGATGCGATCGCTGTCCAAACTAATCAAGGTGAATAATCCGGATCTGGTGCTCTTTGTGGGCGAGGCGCTCGTTGGCAATGAGGCCGTCGATCAGCTTGTGAAATTCAATCAATCCCTCGCCGACTACTCCTCGAATGAGAATCCACACATCATCGATGGCATTGTCCTTACCAAATTCGATACCATCGATGATAAGGTGGGCGCTGCCATCTCAATGACCTACATAACCGGTCAGCCGATCGTTTTTGTCGGCACCGGCCAGACCTATGCCGACCTCAAAGCCATCAATGTGAATGCCGTCGTCAATTCGCTGATGAAATGAACAACGAACTGCTGCTGCCGGAGCCGGAGCAGCACCTGCACCAACACCAGCTGCAATGTATCCCTATTTTTGTTGGTGGATCATCCCTTTTAAGGATTGCAGCTTGCAGCTGGCAATGGATCATGCTGAAGTTTATTCTAATGCTAGCATTTTGTGTTTTTTTATATATGTACATATATATTTTTTGTGTGTCAATATATACAATACATATTTATGTAATTGCTTAATAAGTGCCTAACGGGCGCTCCGAATAAAGTGCACTTTTTGTCATTTGTTATTGGGAACGTCGTCGAATCGAAAATTTTCTTTTGTTTTCATTTTGTAGTATATATATATTTTATAGGTTTACAAACGAGTATGAAATATTATGCGAAAATATGTGTTTTTTTTTTATTTGTAGAACTCATGCTCCTGTTCGTCCTTCTTGATATTGTTCTTGTAGCCCTTCTCAAAGTCCTTGGCAAGGACAATATAACGATTTTCGCGCACCGCATGCATACCAGCCTCCTGGCAAATGGCATTGATATCGGCGCCCGATATTTTGTCGGGACGCGCGACAAACTCCTCGAGATCAACATCCTCGCTGAGGTTCATCTTCGAGGTAATCGTCGAGAAGACCAACCGCTTCTGGCGACGATCGGGCAATGGGAACTCTATTTTACGATCCAAGCGACCCGGCCGCAACAAGGCTGGATCTAAAGTATCGGCACGATTGGTGGCCATGATAACCTTGACATTGGTCGTCTGATCAAAGCCATCCATTTGGTTGAGTAGCTCGAGCAGAATACGCTGCACCTCACGATCGGCACCAGTTTGGGCATCGAACCGTTTGGTGGCAATCGCATCGATTTCATCGATGAAAATAATTGCTGGCGCATTCTCCTTGGCCAGACGAAAGACGTCGCGCACCATACGCGGTCCTTCGCCCAAATATTTCTGCACAAACTCAGAGCCAACGACGCGTATGAAGGAGGCTGTGGTATGATGGGCAACCGCCTTGGCGAGCATCGTTTTGCCACATCCGGGCGGTCCGTACATAAGGACTCCGCGTGGCGGATCAATACCAATCTGTTTGTAGAGCTCAAAGTGGGTGAGCGGCAGTTCAACTGCTTCGCGTATCTCCTGCTTTTGCATATCCATGCCACCAATATCTGCATAGCTCACATCCGGTTTCTCATCCGGCTGCAGCATGGATATGGAGCTGTCAGCTTCTGGTGGCAGCACATCGACCAACGCATTGCTATGCTTGTGCAGGGCCACGGAAGCGGACGGCTTAAGCAGCTCACGATCAATAGTGGACAGGATGCGGACGTAGTAATTTGAGCCGGTGGTGGAGCCAACAATGCCCGTATTCTGATCAACAGCCTCCAGGAATTGGCCAATCACAAGCGGCACAGATTGTATACGTTTCACCTCCTCCTGTGCGTGCAGATACTCTTTCTTTAAATTTCGCTGCTCATCCTTTATATACTCCTCCTGCACTTCAATGAATTCCAAAGTTTTTTGCAATTTCTACAAATATGTTTTGTGAGTAATTGTTTGTGATTGGGAAAATTGTTTATAATACCTTGTAGCGCACGTACAAATCATCAACGTCCAATTCGTCAAGGGAGCTATGTGCGTCCTTCAGCTTCAATTCGATCTCATCCTGCAAAAAAACAATTATTAATACTTTTGTAATTAAAATATTTGAACTAGTTAATTACTTTTTCAGGCATCGCAACATCCATTTCCTTTTTGTTTTTTTTTTTTAAAAGGTTTTATTTAATTATAGTTTGAGTGCAATTATTGACAGTTGTATTGTTTTAATGCCGCCTCGCTGTTAATATTACAAAAATCGAGACGAAAAGCAAATGACTCGTCAAAAACAAGCTGACAATGCAGTGATGGTGCTCGTATCGATATTTCGGTCTCAGAATATCGATAGTTAGTTACCTTTCAAATATTGGTTGTTTTATATGAAATTGTAAAAAAAACAGTACAAATAATTCCATTATAGCACTATTATAGCGTTATTATAACAAACAACATCGGACAGTCTAAAAACACAAATATTTTCTTCATTTGCGTGAATATTGTAATTGACAGGTATCGATACCCAATCAGATAGTTGAAGCAGTTAAAGTATCAGTGTGTACACACTGCTCTTGCTTTACGACAATTTTTTTGAGACGATTTCGATTCTTCTCATAAGAAAACACATTTATTTTGGGGCAACTGAATATGTGTGTGTGCCGTATGCATGTGTGTGTGTGAAGAACTAAAAATAATAGTTAATAGTTGCCGAAAAAACAACAACATTTAGTGATTAAAATGCGCATGCATCAAATGGGTTAGCATTAAATGCGGCAAGTGAAATGGACTGTTTCAAACCCCATACGCTCGTGCCAGAGAAAAATCGTTCACCACCTCTAACTCAGTGTCCTGTCGCCGTTTCCTCCGTCGCCTTCGTCTCTTTCACCATTGCTTCTGGTTGGTGCTGCTGCTTTTTGCCTCTGCTTCTGCCTCAGCCGCTGCCTCTGTTTTCGTTGTACGCACGCATCGATTTGGGCTAAACGTTAGATACCTCCTAACGCAGTTGTTAGGGTGGAAAAATAAGAACATAATAATAAAGAAATGCTGTGCATATTTCAATTAATACATGGCCAAGCATATGCAATTGACGTTACAACAACGGATTCAAGTGCAATAATATTGAACGAACTAACAAATACATTAATAAATACGCCAACACTGGCGTAAGTCAAGCAGCAAAACAAAAGGGACAGCATATTAAAAAAATATTCTATGAAAAAAAATCTCCCAAAGGCGGCAGCAGCAGCACAAGCAGGCGGCAAATCAGGAGAGCAGTGTTAAACGCGGGGTAAACTAACTAAATAATAATGACACCAAAAAAATAGTGTGTACAAAATGTTTATTGTATAATTTTAATTACATACACAAGCATCTGTATGTACTTATATGTATGTGTACATGTGTATGTGTGCATACATAGAAGAGGAAAGTGTCTATGTGTGTGTGATTTTGTGAGTTCGTGTGCGTGTAGTTTTTGTTTATTTGCTGTTTTCTAGTTCTTTTCGCCTAGTCTGACACTTTCCCGCACATTCGTCAACAAAATGTGCGCTCGGCTTAAACTTTGCGTTCTGTCTATTGCTTTCTGGTCCTTATTGTTTGTTCTGTATTGATTTTAAGATGCTGCTGCAATTGTGGACACACTGAAAAAAAAACAACCAGACACACACAAATACAAAAGCACACATAGATACGCTTGCACGCACACTGACAATTTTTGAAAGAAATTAATTTGATTTTGTTTTTATTTTGTTATTTTGTTGTTGTAATTATTACAGAAGCTAATAAGCAAGAGTGGCAACACTGAAAATACAGCTTCCACATGAAGACTATGTCTCGCTTTGGCCTGCGCCGTGGCTTCAAATTCTCCGAGGAGCAGCAGCAGGTCAATGGGAGCACCAACAACAACAATAACAACCCAATTGGACCAACCACACACAAGCTGGCAACGCCGTCGCGTAAAAAGCGCAATCACAGCCAACCACCTAGAGAGCAGCATCAGTCCGAAGAACACCAATTGGAACTGATTGATGTTGAACTGGAGCTGGACAGACAACAACAGCAGCCGCCTTCACTAGTTTGCAGTGTGCCGCTTGACCGTTTGCCGCGATTTGTCGAAAAGCTGCAGCTGCTGCAACAGCAACAACAACAGCAGCAAAAACAGCGCGAACTTGATGATTATTCGGCAACAGCTTTTATCAAAGTTTTATGCTTGTTCTGTGATAAAAAGTTCGCATCCAGCAAGCTGCAGGCAAAGCATGTGGACAAGTTTCATACAGAGCGCAAGGAGCGGCGCTGCAGCAATCGATCAATAAACAATAGCAGCAGCAGCAGCGGAAGCAGCAGCAGTAGCACCACCAGCAGCAGCAACAACAATCACTTCCCTGGCTGCCAGTATTGCACTAACAGCAGCAAGTCTAAGCCTCAGGCCATAACGCCACCAATATCGCTGCCCACCAAGCAGCTCCAGCAGCTGTTTGCCCATTTCACGCTTAGCCATGCGGACAAATATTTTGGGTGCCAGCAGTGTCAGGTGCGCTTTAACGATGCGTCCCAGCTGTACAATCACAAGCAATTGACGCATCAGCAACAGTTGCCGTCGTCGCAACAGCAACAGCAGCAGTCGTCTATGATTGGCGCCGAGGAGCCGGTGCTTTTTCGTTTGGGTCTCACACAGAATCGCTTGCCTGGTCAAAGGCAACGCAATCGCAGCGCACGCCAACAGCAGCCGCAGCCGCAGCGGGATGACAGCAACAATGTGACCACGCCCAAACGGCAACGTAGCAGCAGCCGCGCTGCACAGCGTCAGGCTGCTGCAAATGCGTCAATGATGAGCAATGCACAATCAACAACACCAATAGTATCAGGAGCAGCAGCAACAATCAGTGCCACTGCAACAGGCACAGCAACAACACCAGCAGCTGCAGCTATCTGTGCTGCTGCCGCCACACAAGTCGATGATGCACTCTTCCGCATGCCTGGCCATAGTCATGTATTCGATGACAACTTTTACAAGGACGTGGTGCTCAATGTGCGTCACAATTTACAGCACTTCCTCGATGGCCGACTGCGTAGCGGCCCGGCACCGCCGCAGCCCCTAAGCGATGCCGATGTTGCTGCTGCAACTGCAACTAGTGGTGGCAATCAAGTAGCCGCGGTGTGCAGCGCATATCCCACCTTGCTAACAGCCGAACAGTTTGGCGATGTATCGGGTTTGTGTGTGGAGCAGCTACAGCTGCCGATGGCGAAAGTCGGTCGGCGGCCGCACACGAAGCACAGCTGGAAATGGAAGTGGGATTATGTCAAGAAGTTCACCGTCACCAACGAGGGCGGACGGCTGGTCAAGAAGCTAAAGCAGCCATTTATGGGTTTGCGCGATTTGTCGCGTTTGGACATGTGGACGCAGCTGACAATGCGGCAGAAGCATGATCTGGAACAGGCACAGCAGCAGCAGCAACAACAGCAGCAGGTGCAACAGGAATGGGAGCAGCGTTTGCAACAGCTGCACTTGCTGCTCGATCGCCGACTGTTGCCGCACATAATGCTTGAACAGAACGAGCAGGCCATAATCAAAGAGGAGCAGCCGGAGCAGCTGGCGCTAGAGTTGTTGCCCCAAGACCAACATCAATCATTGCTGCCTGCTGATCTGTTGCCGCAAACATTTGCCGATCAAAGTTTTTTGACGTTGCTGCAGTTGCAACCGCGCAGTCGACAGCAGGAACAGTTGCAACTACGCCAAACGACAACAACAAGCACAACAACAAAATTGGTTCTCAGCGGCGAATGGGCACGCCCACGTTTATATCTATGCATCTGCTGTGGCGCCAAATTTGAGCAGCGCAAATCGCTGGAGGAGCACAAAACATTTCGCCATTCGCACATTTACGCAACGCACTATGAGCTAGTTGGACGCGAGCTGCTCGCCGGAAACTTGTTGCGCCATCTTTTCATGCCCAAGCGTGCGCTTAGTCACTATGCAGCCGAACACCACCACCAGCAGCAGCAGCAACAATTGCAGCTGCACAAGCAGGAACGTCGTACTACTATTGTTGAGGATGAGTCGATAAGTAGCTCTTCGAATTGCTCGGCTGTCTCGTCGGCCTTTGGCCAGCTTACCAATGTTACAACAACAACAAACGACAGCACCAGCAGCAGCACACGCAGCAGCAGCAGCAATAGCAACAGCAATAACAATTCAATTGCAACTCTTGTGGATGACAACGACAGCAGCGATATTAAAGCGATGCAACCACAATCCACATCGTGTTCGCCAGATAGCCTCAGTCACAGCCATACTAGTTCTAGCTATAATTCCAGCTCCACAAACACTTCGAGTAGTTGCACGAAATGTGGTCGCAAGTGTAGCGGCCTCATGGATCTCTATCGCCACATGTTGGACTGTTCGGGTGATTATGTTTGGTCTTTGGCCAAGAAGCGTAAATATCGTTATTATTGTGGCTCCAAAAAGCGACGCACTGCCTGCAATAAGCCCGCCAAACATTTTGCTCAGCTCCTTCGCAAAAATAGCAAAAAAGTTAAAAAGCAACAACAACAACAGCAGTCCGACGATCAACAACAACAGCAGCTTCCCAACAACGATGCTTCCGAGGAGAGCGGCTCCAATTGCTCCAACTCCAATTTAAATTCGGCTTCCAATAAAACTAAAACGCCGCAACGTCAACGACCCAGCGATGGTGAGTCTAATTGCCCGTTAATTTATATTTAAAATTTCCAAATAAAGTTAGAAATTATTTGGGATAGATATTTGGAAAATAAGTTCGATCGATAACTGTTCCCTTTTTAGCGCTGAACCGCATTGAAAATATATCTTTATAAGCATCAACAACCGAGTCGGTAAACCATGTCCATCTGTTTATCTAGAGACTATAGTAGGTTGAGAATTCAAAAATAAATTAACCCCAGCCATAGGGAAAATAAGTTTGCTTAAAATTATCGATAATTATCGATGTCGAATTTCCAATGTTTCTATTGTCTATATGCTTTTATTTATTTCAGCTGAATCCATACGCAAAATGTTAGAGAATTTGCCGGCAAAGCGTGTGTGCAAAAAGATCTTCCCGACGGATAATAAGAAGCGCTCGAAGAACAAGCAGGGCAAACCCAGTAAGAAGCAATTGGTTCGCGGGGCCAAAAAGCTCTACAATCATCATCATCATCATCACCACCATCATCATCATCATCATCATCAGCATGCGCTACGCAATACGCGTTCGCGTCTGGTGCGTGCCAAGCCAACATCGGGATCGGGATCTGCATCAGCGTCGGAAACAGTTGCTGCGGAACAACAACAGCTGCAACGCAATCGTCGCAAACAGCGGCAGCAGCAGCAATATCAGGCAAAGCTGTTGCCCAATAGCGACACCACTTATGCAACACCTACAACAGCGACAGCGACAGCAACAACATCACTAGCATCAGCAAAAACACCAACACCATCAAAAAGCATCAGCACTGCCATCGCGGCTACAGCAGCAGCGACAACATTTGCAATAATCGATGTAACAACAACAACAGCAGCAGCAGCAACAACAAGAACAAATTCGACCTCACCGACGCCCAGCAACAAACAGCAATTAATGCCAACACCGCCGACAACGCCAGCGCCAGCAGCAACAACGCCCATTGCAGTTTCAGCAGCAACAACAACACCATCGACACCAACTGTTGGTGCAAACAACCGGCAGCAGCCAGTTAAACGCAGCAAACGTATAAGCGACTGCATTGCCATGCTAACGGGTAAGTTGGAAGAAAAGCTCAAGACTGAAAAACAACCGTTTGTAGAAAAGGACAAATCATTGCCGCCGGCGTTGCCAGAGCAACCACTGCAATTACAGCTGCCTCCACAACCGCAGCTAAAGACGCCCAAGCGCAAAGCCATCTCCCGACGCATTATTAAGCAGCAAAGCGAATCAGCAGCAGCTACAATGCCGCCGACAGAAGCAACAGTGCCATCAGTAGCAGCAGCAGCAAAAGTGCCAGCCACAACACCAACAACAGCAACAACAATAGCGACAGCAAAGGAGCTACCTCTGATTGAAACATTAAGAGTGCCACCAACAATTGTTTCAACAGCACCAGCAGCAGTAACACCTGCAGCACATACAATAGTTGCTGCTGTAACACCTGCAGCACCAATATTTGCTGCTGTATCACCTGCAGCACCTATAGTTACTGCTGTTGAGCAGCCGAAAATGCCGTTGCATGTGTCAACGCCTATGGTGACGCCGCAGCGGCGTGCAACTCCCCCCACAAAGGCGGCTACAAAGCAAATGGTTGCACCATCACCACAGCAACAGCTGCCGGCAAAGGCTATGCCGTTGCCAGTGTTGTCCCTGCCAGTGTTGCCGCTGCCAGAGCCCGTGCCCGTGCCCGTGCCAGTGCCATTGCCATTGCCAGTGCCGATTGCCCTGCCTGTAAAGCCGCCGCCACCACCAACACAGCTGCCACTGCCAGCACCTCCACAGCAGCCACTGCCTCATCTGCCACTGCCAACACTGCTAGCAACAGCACCACCCGCAGCAAAACCCGCAGCAGTAGTCGCTCCGCCCACAGCAGCAGCAGCAACACCAATGTTGCTACCAAAATTGCCATTGTATTTACCACCAATGCCTGTTGTGCCATCCAACTATGTGCTGGAGCCACTAAATCTCAGTCATGCTAGGCAGCCGACGATCGATGACCAACATCAATATCAGCAACATCTGCAGCAACAACACCAGCTACAACACCAACAACAGCAGCAGCAGCAACAACGCACAGCATCAATGCCCGCGCGTCGTCAAACAATATGTGGCTTTGAGGGTCGCAATTTGTTGCAACTGGACGAAATGCAGCCACTGGATTTGTCCAAAAAATCCCAACGCAAATCATCGCCACCGCCACAAACTGATGTTGCCGCTGTTGTTTCTGTTGCTGTTCCTCCCAATGCACACAGTAGCAATCTAAGCGCCGGTTACCAGGAATTGCCGCTGGGGTTGGGTATGCCGCCGCTGCCATTACCGCTTCCGGCGCATTACTATTCCAACTTGGAGCTGCTTAAAATACCGCAGGTTCGTAATCCGGTGCTACCGTTGCCGCTGCCAGTGCCAGCGGTAACAGTGGTGCAGGCGGTGCAGGCGCCGCCAACCACAAAAGCGCCAGCCAAAAAACGTGCCACCCAACAAGAGTTGGCCAGCAAAAAGGAGAAGCCATGTCAATCCACACGCATGGATGAGGTGATCAATAATCATATTGATGATGCCATCAACTCGGTCATTCTTGCTGTGCACGCCAGTCTGCCGCAGGACGAGGAAGTGGAGCTCCAACAGCAGCAGCAGTTGCAGTTTCTTATACAAAAACAACAGCAGCAAGCAACATTCAACCCAACAGCAATAGCCGCCGCCGCCGCTGTGCCCGCTCGCAATAAAGCACCAAAGAAGCGCAACATGCGCTCCAAAACCATTGATTGCCGTTCAGCATTGATGCTACTGCCAGCTGCTGCTGTTGCTACCGCACAGACTCAACAGGCCACATTGCCCATGCCCATGCCGGCTGCAGTGATGCAGTGCATCGAAATGCCACCAGCTGTTGAGCAGTCGCTGCAGAATGAGGCTATGCCCCTGTACCAGCCAAAGGCTGCCACTCCCGCGCCCGAACTGGAAAAGGAGACGGAGCCGGAGCTGTCGCAGACAGCAACAGCAGAAGTAGAAGCAACACTTGCAGCAATAACACCACCAACAATAGCTACAACGGCAGCAGCTGTTGCAGAAGTACCAGCAACAGCAACGACAATACCAACAACAGCACCAGCAATAGCAGTAGCAGCAGAGATTCCAACAACAACAGAGGCAACAGTTGCTGTCGAGCCCAAACCGAAACCGGCTATGGCTGTGTCTGTCATCTCTGTGGCACCGCCGACCACTGGACCAATAACAGCAATGGCAATATCACCACCACCAACAACATCATCTACAACAACAACAACTACAAATTTGCTGTTGGTGGAGGAGGAGGAGGAGGAGCATAACAGTAACATGAACACAAACAACAACACGTCCTCCGGCTTTTACAGTCTGGCACCAGCAGCTGAAATTGATCGAGAACCGGAACCGGAACCAGACCCCGAACCGGAACCCGAACCAGAACCAGAGCCGCAACCAAAGTTGGAGTCCAAGCGTAAGCCAGAACCTGAACCTGAACCGCAAACGGAAGTTGTGCCGGAATCGGAGCCAGCGGAACCAGCGGAACCAGCGAAACCAGCGGAACCAGTCAAGGAGGAACTAAAAAGAAGCAGCGACGTCGGCGCAAAAACGAACTGGCAGCAATTGTGGCCGATCAGCTGCTGGAAAGCTTCAAAATCGATAATGCACGACGCGACAATCTAAAGAAGCTCGAGAATCTTGCATATGAGAAGAGCGAGGATTTGTTGCTCACCGGTATGTTGCTGATGTCAAGCACAAAGCGCACTGCGACGTTGCACCAGCAGCAGCTAGCAACACTTGCTGTTGCTGAGTCAAAGCGCAACAAAGTGGACAAAGCCGAACAGACGCCAACAACAACGACGGGACGTGGTCGACCCAAGCGACGGCAGAGCTGTTACTATAGACGCGGGCGTGGCAAGGCGGCGCCAATAAACGCTGAAACGACGAACATAAGTGCATTAAAATCATCGCTCGAATCCTTTTCCATTGGCATTGAGAAGCAGCTGTTGGCCAAAGAGGCAGCTGCAGCAGCAGCAGCTAAAGCAGCAACAGTTGCTGCCTCCTCCGCCAGTTGCATACTGCGTCCTAGCATTCTATGTACGGCGGCCAAGGAGCACCAGCAGCACCAGCTGCAGCAACAACAACAGCAAGAGCAAAAGCAACACAAACAAC
Source organism: Scaptomyza graminum (assembly GCA_018901835.1). Lineage (NCBI taxonomy): Eukaryota > Metazoa > Arthropoda > Insecta > Diptera > Drosophilidae > Scaptomyza > Scaptomyza graminum. The sequence goes on along the minus strand of JAEIFL010000001.1, from coordinate 308,514 downwards.
AACAGCAGAAGCAACAAAAACAAAAGAAGCAGCAACAACAACGCGAGCTGAAGCAACAGCAGCGGGAGCAATTACAGCTGGAGCTGGAACTGGAGCTGGAGCAGCTAAAACACCAGGAGGAGCAGCATCAGTTACAACAGCAGCAGCTAGAACAACAACAGCAACAACAATCAGCGACAGCAGCATCAGTTGCTGCCACCTTCAGTCGAGATCCACGATTAAATAAAAATATACATACTCAACAGGAGCAGCAGCAGCAGCAACAGCAGCAACACGCCCAACAAAAACATCAGTCTCAGCGGCAACAGCAACAACAGCAGCAGCAGCAGCAACAAAAACCACAACAACAACAGCAACAACACCAGCCGCCACCTGGCGTCGATCTGGAGGAGGAGGACAACTATTTGACGGAAATTGCCAAAAATGTCAATGACAAAATCATGTCGGCCAACAACGAAGACTTTGAATATGCCAACGATGAATTTGATCAGGAGAAATCGCATGATAAATTTTATCGTCCGCCGACATCGATGAGTGTCCGCAGTGCACCCAATCTAAACGATGAGCACTCAAACTTTGGCTCCGATGACGATGAGAATACCAACACTGAGATTATGGACATGGATCTGGACGATGAGATGAGTGTATATACCAGCTATTCCCAGGATGTGGGACGCAATGGACGACGGCGTCGTCGGCGGCGTCGCAGCGTTTTATTAACGCGCCGTCCAAAAAAACGGACAACTCGCAGCAGCCAGCAACAGTTGGAGGATGCGGAGAAATATGGTTGCCAGCTGTGTGGCAAGAGTTTCTTTACATCCACCTCGCTGTCCAAGCACAATATGACACTGGCTCATGTCTCCAAATTGTCCGAGCTGGAGTATCTACAATCGAAAAGTAATGCGCCGCCAAGCCCGCCAATTGCCACGGAACAAGTGCAGCAACTTCAGGAGCAGCAGCAGCAATTAGAGATTATGGTGGCGCCACAGCAAGAACAACAGCTGCGCGCATCGGTCCTCATATCGCCAGTGTTGCAGCCACAGCCACAGACAATAGTTGTGCCGGCAACATTGCCAATTGCCACTCATCATGTCATCACCGAGGAAAGCCTCCGCCTGCATGACAATCAGCAACAACAGCAGCAACAACAACAACATGGTAGCCAGCTATCGAGTCCAGTTCACAGCGCCGCTCGTCTTAATCTCAATCCCGATGAACGACTCTTCTACGAGTGCTGCAACATTTTGAAGAGCGCCGAAACGCCACGTCTGCCCACAGCAAATGCACCGCCGCACATGTCCATTGTGATGCCAACAGTTGCAACACCATCGGTGATTGTTAGCGCCGGAGCACGCAAACCATTGACGGAACTAACGCCGCCAGTTGCAATCATAGCGGAGTTACCAGCTTCGTCGCCGCCACCAACGCGTCCTCCACGTCCACCGCCGCCAGCATCGCCGTCGCCATCGCCATCACCACCTCAATCACCACTGCCAACTCGAATTGTTTCTGATGCAGTTGTTAAGGCTGTTGCCAAGGCTGCTCCTCCTCCGGCTGTCTCCCATCAACCAGTCATCCAGCAAACCTTTCGTAATCCGCACGCGACCGCGCCCACATCAGCGCCCACGTAAGTGTTGTAGTACATGAAGATTAATGGTTTTTCAATACTACCGGCAACATGTATATAATAGAGAGAACACCTTGCTTTTACCGGATATATATACATATGTATATATGCCCTGGCTGACAACCTACAGCCTAAACAATGATAGCTACAAAGCTGAAATTATGTGTTGAAACTCATATATTTAAGTTCAGTACACGACCTTATCGAGCTTATTTGACTAGAGTTTTCTAACTTGTTCTTATTGATTTTGTTTTTCTTTCCTACAGCAATCATCACCAACAGCAGCAGCAACACCACAGCCAGCATAACCAACATCATCATGTACAGCAGCAGCCACAACAGCAGCATTACCAGCAACAACACCACCAGCACCACCAGCAACACCACCAGCACCATCATCATCGCCAACATCATCATCATCAGCAGCAACAGCAACACCATCATCAGCAGCATCATCATCAGTCGCATCGTTTGTCGCCAAATTATTCGGCAATGTCGCAATTTTCATCGATGACGGCGACAAATCTGACACAATCCCGTTTCAAGACCAAAGCCGCAATGAAGGGTTACGAGACGAATCTGCAGCTGGACATGGAATTGGCCAAGTCGGCGAATCGTGCCATTTGCAAGCTAACTGAATTGGCAGACATTGCGCTGGGCAGCGAAAAACCACCAGGGGTCAACTATAGCCCCGCTCAGGTGCTAGAATCGCCGCTCTCACCTGATCCTGAACCTGAAACAGAGCAACTGCCGCCAAATTTGCAACGGCAACAGTTGCAGGCGACCGCAGCAGCAGCAGCATCTGTTGTTGTCGTCGAACAGAGCTCCACATCCTCGAAGACTATAATGCATGCCTCCTCCATTATTAAGGCAACGGCGGCAACAGCTGCCGCCAGCAGTGCAACATTGCCACCGGCGTCAGGTCGAATTATTATACCCGAACGTCCTTTCAAGAATATTGGTCTGGAGGAGAAGGCGCCCATAACGTTCCAAAAGCCCAAGACGAGCGTTCATCTGCTCACCGAGGATAACAACAGTGTGTCCACGGCTAGCTACTCGGATCGCGATGATTATGATTTCGGGACGCTAAGCTGCGAAGATGTCGACGTGGATGCCGAGACTGATGCCGATGCCGTCGCGGAGACGGTTAAGCTAGCCGAACAACAGCGGCAGCGGCAACAGCTGCAGCTGCAGCAACAACAGGAGCAGCAGAACCTCAAACAACAACAGTCAACAGCGTCTGGCGTCGTCGCGTGTCTGGCAATCACTTCGTCTACATCAAGTAGCTCCAGTTCGTCGGCCTCCTCAACGCAGCAGAGTAGCAGCAGCAACTCTAGTCGTGCCACAGCCAAAACGTTTGAGAACAAATCTCTTATTATGGGACGCATTTTCAAGGCAAAGGCAACAACAACAACAGCAACAGCTGCAGCTGGAGGTGGAGCAACAGCCGCAACTGGAACGCCCGTTAAGAGTGCGCCCAAGGATAAAGCACAGTTGGATCAACTCTTTGATGAGTTGCGTGGGGCAACCACTAAGCCACCGCAGCAGCAGCAGCAGCAACAACATCAGCAGCAGGCCAACAATGCAATAGCCCAAGCGCCCCTGGCGGCATCAGAAGCTTGGTCAGCGCCTGCTGTGCCAGTTCTGGCTGCAACAACCGCTCCGCCCGCCGCTGCGCCCAAGAAAAAAGAAAGCGCCTACCAAAGCTGTGGCAGCACCAACACGTAAGAAAGCTGCTGCAAAAACAAAAACAAAAGCAAAAGCTGCTCGAAAGCCAGCTAGAAAGGATATATCGAAACTGCAATCGGAGCTTGGGATGAGTACGGCCGAGATTGAGCAGCTGATTGATGAGGGTCAGCGCAAATCGAAGCGACGCTGTGCAACAAATCGGCCCAAGAAGCTCGTGGAGACATGGAGTTCGGATGAGTATGAGGAGTTCCTCTCAACTAAGGATATTATAGCTTTAATCGAACAAAAGGAGCAGCAGGAGCAGAAGCGTAAACGCAAGACCAGCGAAGCCAACGGACAGCAGGAGTCAAGCGAAAGGTCCAAGGTCCAGCAGCCGGTGAACAATAATGCCAAAAGCAAAACGAATTGCAAGGCTGAAAAGCAGCTGGAGCAAGTGCCACTGGTCCCAACGCCGCCCAAACGAAGCAGACAACGTGCAGCAGTTAAGATTCAAGTGGATGTGGTGCCATCATTGCCGCCGCCTACAAAAACAAAAACCGCGCGTGGCAAGCCAGCAGCTAAGCAAAGCAAATTGACACAGGCGTCCAAAACGCCCGCTCTTGTCGGCCGGAAACGTGGTAAGCAACTGGAGGAGCCACCCGAACCGAATCCGACAATAGAAGCTGCGGGTGCAGCTGCATCGACGCCGACAACTCAACGCCTGGAACGTTCTAGTCAGCGCACCCGCCGCAGTCGACAGCAGCAGCAGCCGCAGAAGGAATTGACTGCGGCAACTGAAGATCAGCAGCAGCAACTAAACAACGACATGAATCACTCTCATCAGGAGAAGGCGGTGAGCAGTGTCAATGTCAAGCAAAAGTCGCGTGGAACCTATAACAACGCTATTAACAACAACAATAATAACAACAACAGCAACAGCAATAACAACAGCAATAACAATAACAACAATAGCAATCGCAGCAGCAGCATTGCCACGACAACAACAACACCCAATAACAACAACAATAGCAGCAGCAGCAACAAAAACTTAAAAACCAAACGCAAATCGCAAACAAATCGTTCATCGCCGGCGCGCCGGAAGCGACCGGCGAGCGAAAAGCAGCTGTATTATTGGAGCAGCTCCAGCGATGATGAATTTGGTCGCATCGATACGGATGTGGAGACAGCGGAAGCGGCGGAGCCGGCAATACAGGCAGACGCTGCTGCTGCATGCGTTGCTTCAAACGATTCGCATCAGCAACAACATCAGCATCAGCAACAACAACACCAGCAGCAGCAGCAACAGCTGCAGTTGGCGCCAACGAAGCATTTTGATGATAGCGAACAATATCAGAAGCATGGCTGGATCGTTGGAGATTCGCACAAGAAGCTAGTGAAGCTATTGGCCATCGCCAAGGGCAACAAAAAGGTCGAGAACTGCGGCGTAAAGCGGCGCACACCCAAACGAAAGTGCTAATAATCGCTGACCATGAAACACTGCCAACACAACGCCTGCGCGAAATCATCATCATATAATTTCTCAGATGACAAAGCTTATTATGCATACGCGTATATTAAAGCGGCAAACACAATATATATTTTACTTTCTTTAAGGAGTAAACATTTAAGCGTTACATTATTTAGGTTTTTTTTATTAAATGTATTTATAATTAATAAACAAAAATGCGCAAGCAGCAAATAAATATTTGAGCACAACAATTAAGCTATTGACTTTAACAAGTTTCTTTAAATCTTTTAAATTTCAAATTTTCACTGCACCTAAAAGTGTTACCATAATCCTCTTGGACCTGTCATTGTGCAAACTCTAATTATCGATACTTTTTCATAGCCGTCATCGATGGCCAGTGCTAAAAAAGTGAAATGCAACTGGGCATCGATAGTATCGGTTAGTTGCCATCAATTGTATTTGTACCTCAGATTGTTTTGCAGATTGAATTTCGGATGAAGAATATATAAAAAAAAATAGTTTTTAATAATTTTTATACCGTTTCATAAACGCATTGGAGCTGTGTGAGTGCAATAATTGTGAGTAAATAAGTAATGGTTTCATACAGAACGTAATCACGAAACAATTTAAAACTGCTGTTTACACCTCAACATTTTTCACTTGCGTCGGAAGTTTTCTTTCTCTCTCTTTGCTTCATTTTTTTTTGTATATTACGATGCTGATTCGTAATTGTCTTCTTGTATATACGCTTGCTGTCACTGGTCTGCGCGCGTGTGTGTGTGTTTTTGTGTAACTGCTGCTATTGCTGGTCAGAAAATAATTAAAGCAAACAAGTGTACAACTCCAATTTGTTGCATATTTAATCTGTAGTGCCTAATTGCACTACATGCATGTACCAAACATAACGAAATCTGTGCCTATCTCTGTGTGCGTGTACCTGTGCCAGTCCTGTGCCTTTGTATGTGTGTATGTAGTATGTGCATGTGTTGGTGGTTGCTGTTGCTGCCAAAGGAGTATTAGAAGAAGATTTTTTGGATGCCATTCACAGCATCCACATTCACAAATCGAAGTCAAGATAAAACGCACACGACGACGGGAATCGCGAAGTGGGAATCGCTGAATCGACGACCATTAGCGTCTTTTTGCTCGTTTCTCTTGCTGCCCACTCGGTCTCTTCTTTGTGCGCAACTGCAGGTAACCACAGTGTGGACCCTATCAAACCAACCCCCCCTCTCTCTCTACCCCTTTTCTTTCTGCTTCAACTCGACGGCGGCAGCTAATCGTAAATTGGCTAAGACTCAATAAAGTTATTGAAACTGGCAAGTAAAGTAAAGAAAGCAGCAGGCATTGAGCGCATTAAAGATTCGCTGCACATTCAGTTTAACAACTTCCCCCAACAACAACAACATAAACGCCCTGCTGCTTTGACGCTTTTTCAATCGACAATTGAGACAAATCAAAAACAACACAAAAAACAGAAAGAGATAGAGTTTGTTTTTTTTGTTGTTTTTTTTTTTTTTTGTTGAACAAGGGTCGTCGTCGTCGTCGTTATCGTAGTTGTTGCTTTTGTTATTGTTGTTGTTGTGCAGCCCGGGAATGTACATATTGTACAGGAAATCTGTTGCTGGGAAACTTGAGCACATCTCAGTAGCATGTACATATGTATGTACATTGATTCTGCGTGGTGCACTTGTGTGTTTTTGCTGTTGGGGTGCCGCGAGGTGGCAACTCTGCAGCAGCTGCAACTGTGCCGCATATTTGTAATTCTTGTATAGCCGGAAAAACTCAATTTAAGTTGGAGTGTTGTTACTTTTATTGAAGTACACACCCACACAGGCGGACACAAGTACACACACACTCTCACACACACGATTGCAACTGCTTGTAGGATTTTTGTGTTCATTCACAGTCCCACACACAGAGAGCAAGAGAGAGAGAGGGAGAGTGAGAGCACTCACTGCGCTGCAAACGTGTTGGCTGGCTGAGCCAACTGAAAAGAGCAGGATAACAGCGACAAAAATGCACAGAGCAACATATCAACAACAACAACAATATGCCACCCACATTTGACATAACTAAAAAGTGACTCGCCGCTCTCTCATGGCCGTTCGTGCTTTCGCTCTTCTACAGTCGGTCGCTCGCTTACTCTTTAAAACACTCTGGTCAATTGTACTCTCTGTTTCTAGCTTAGTTGCGATTGTCGCAGCAGCAGGCGAAAAGGATTTCAATTTGTTGCAGACATTTTTCATTCAAAAAATACCAAAAAATATTCATATTTAGATCGAAATAATGTTCGTAAAATAAAGGTGTGTGTGTGTGTGTGTGTGTGCATACGTTGACTCAAAACATTCAAACAAAATAAAAATCCAATTTAAAAGTGTGTGTAAATCTCATAAGAAGGCTTGGTAGCGAACGGAGAAAGGCGGCTGGTGGTAATTTGCATTCGGCTGCGCCGGCTGTGTGTGTGTGTGTGCGCTTAGCGCAGCGCAGACTCTCTGCTCTCATCTCGGAGATGTGTGTCCACCCGTGGATGTATCCCTGTGCTGCCCAACTCAAAATTGCGTAGCTCTTGTGGTTGTTGTTATTGAAGGTTTTTTCTTTTTCCTTCTATAAAACCCTGTGACCATAATTAAAACCAAAAAGACAAGACACATTTTATCTGTGTCTAAACGCTAAAAAATAATGTTTTTAAACTAAAGTGTCCTGTCATCCTGTTTGAGTGAGTAAAATATCTCAGAATAGCCTGCAAGCTGGAAGCTCGAAATAATTTATATATGTTTAATAGTCGGTCAATGCATGAATAAATGAATATCAAACAAAAAAAAGAATTAATTTCGGAAATATGGAATAAAAAACTTTAAGCTAATTGAAAAATGTCAAAAACGCATTGTGTATAATTTGTAATTACTATTAACGCAGGTACAACAAAATGCGTCAATTTAATATTTCGGTCATTGGACTATCCGGGACCGAAAAGGATCGCGGCCAAGTTGGCGTTGGTAAATCATGCCTGTGCAACAGATTCATGCGGCCAATGGCCGATGATTATTTTATAGATCACATATCAGTGCTAAGCCAGAGCGATTTTAGCGGTCGCATTGTGAACAATGATCACTTTCTGTACTGGGGCGAGGTACGAAAAACAACGGAGGAGGGTGTCGAATACAATTTCAACATCATCGAGCAGACCGAGTTTATGGACGACTCCACATTCCAGGCCTTTAAGGTTGGCAAAATGGATCCGTATTCGAAACGCTGCACCGCTACTAAAGTTTTCTCCGCCGAGAAGCTAATGTACATATGCAAAAATCAATTGGGCATCGAGAAGGAATACGAACAGAAGGTGATGCCCGATGGCCGGCTAAGCATCGATGGTTTTGTGGTTGTCTTTGATGTGAGTCCGGTGCCAAATCGTAGCGTTGAGAAGCAGGTGGAATTCGTGCAGAATGTTATTGCCAATATAATGAAGAACAAAAAACCGCTCGTGCTGGTGACCACCAAGAATGACGACGCCTATGAGCTGTATGTGCGCGAGGCGGAGAAGATAAGTCAGCGCAAGGATTACAAGAGTACGGTGCAGCTAATTGAGACATCGTCGCACGAGAGCATTAACATCGACTTGGCATTCCTAATGCTCGCCCAGATGATTGACAAAGTGAAGAATCGGGTGAAGATTATTTCATATCACGAATCGGCCAAATCGCGTAAGGAACTGCTCGATACTCGCTCCGAGGCCGTAACACGGCTAATACGAAATCAAATCACCGATTATCACATATTGTGGTCGCAGGGCTCCAAGATGCTATCGCAGTATCGCGAATGGAACGAGTTCCTCAACATATTCGGGCACGAGGCCGGCCAGAAGCTATTCCGTCGTCACATGAAGAAATTGCGCGACGATCATCTCAACAAGAAGCTCCATCAGTACTTGGACAAGTTCGGATTGGCACTTGAGTATTTGCTACCCGACATAAGTGTGCTCAATATTATTGACGATGATCCATGGGAATGTGCCCGCAACTATCTACAAAATCACATGGAGTTCGAACAGTATTTCTTTGAGTGTCCGCAGGCCACCTGGACGGAACTGCTCGACATGGATGAGGCTGACGATGAGGCACGTATACCGTTCGATGTTCTTGAAACCAACGAAGCAGAAACCGTATTCCGTAACTATTTAAACTCCGTACAGCAGGATAAAAAGAAAATTGGGTAAGTTGCAAATTCGCCTAATTCAATCCACTTAATGTGTTTGCTTATGGTTTCTCTGTCTCTTTTCGCTCGCTTTGCAGCTGGAAGCAGCAATTTAAGATGCTATTGGAAGAATCTGGGTTTGTGACGCCCGGCAAACAGCTGTCGGAGGTGCGTGTCCTTTTCATGGGCAGGGAATGCTTCGAAGCACTATCCGAGCACGATTGCCAGCAGATCTATGATATACATCAGGACGAGATCATTGAGAAGAGCAAACAAAATTTTGTTGAATTGCTGCTGGAGCATGCGCAATACTTTCTGCAATTCAAGAATGTCGACATCATCACACAGGAGGATGTCAGACAGATAACGGATGTCATTCAGGAAGATTCGCGTTACAAGATGCTCGATCGTCTCGATCAGGAGCGTCGTGTAATGCTTGTACAGCATTTACGGTTCATCCACTGTCCCATACGCGATCATTGTCCGTTCTTTAACAATTGTGTCGATAATCTGATCGAGGAGGTTCTCTCCGACAAATCGGCGGCCAATCACAAGCCACTGGCCGGTGGCACTGGTAGCGTCAGTGCCGGCTGGAAGGCAACTAACAATGGCAGTGAACGCACATTGAATCTACTTATTGTTGGCTCCGAGCATTTGGCCAGTGATCTACTCAACGATATACGCATTTGTACCGGCAGCAAGGGCGAGTACATCTATGAGAATCAAACATATTATCTCAACTATCGCATTGCCAATGGTGACATGGAAGCATTCAAAGCCATCGATGTTTACTCAAGCGGTATGTCAAATTAACTTTCTCATAAATACTTCGTATGTTTGAATGGTTTTTATTTATATTATCATCATCACCAGGTCTCATTTGCGTCTACTCCAATCAGCAGTCGTTCGAGACGCTCAAGGATAATTTGGAACGCACGCTTCTGTGCAATCTGGAGCTGGAGGATAAATTTGAGAATCTACCCATTGTGCTGGTCTATCAGCCGCAGGATCTCAAAGAGAACGAAATCGAATATCTGCGCAGCGAGGGCATGCGTCTATCCGAAATGTTGCATTGCGATTTTATCGATCATACGCAAAATCATCAGAAATATGTGTACGATATACTTAATATTGTTATATTATCGCTTAAATTGAGTGCAATGAAAAGCTACGAGCCATATCCATCGTCCAATCATACCGATCTGCGCATCCTTGTCTGCATCTACTGCGGCGATCAATACGACATTGAGAACATTGTTCAGCCCCTAATCGCCGAATCGACAATTGTCAAAGCCAATGAGCATAGCATCATTGTCGATGTCTTTATTGGCGATGCGAAGCGACGGGTTGAATTCATATTGTCCTCGTATCATGGCACCAATCAGTATCGAGATGAGCTCATTCACGGCTACATCTATATCTATTCAGCCAAACGACGCTCCTCACTGGCCAATCTCAAGTGGGTAGACCAAATATCATCCATCCATCCGTCATAAATAATACAATTCAAAATTCTCTTGCAGCATTTTGGCCGCCCAGAATGCCAACATTCCATTGCAGTTAGTCGCGGTCACTGAGAGTGGCGGCGTTAATGCGTTCTTCAATAACGAAATCTGTCAGTTTCTCATTACCGAGGGTAACGCATTGGCCGATCGCTACAAGGGCAGCTTTATGACCTTCTCGTCCGATCAATATGTCAAATGTAAATACCTTTAATTGTTTGTTCTTTTTATGAGTTATTTTTATTAATCGATGAGCTCTTATTGCTGTTACAGTTGCCTTCTATAATCCATTCCTGAAAACCGCCTGGGATAACAAGTACGAAGTGGAGAATCTGCATGTGGAGGAGTCAATTACTTTAGATTCGGGCGAGGGTACGCTCGAGAATTCAGTTAATCAAATGCCGCGTCCGCCGCCACGGCACGAAAGCTATATGCTATCAAATACGCTTGGCACCGATGGTTCCGGTAGTGAGAATTACGAAATGCTTCCTACACGATCTCTCAACTCATTAAATGGTTAGCATATCATCATAAAAGAAGACCTCACCTTATCATATTGTAATATATATTGCGTTATTTTGTGTTACTTTTTGCAGAAGAAAGAGATATATCACTCGATGAAATCTATGATGACAACAACGAAAAACCCAAACACCTGCATCAAAGTAAGTTTTATCCTGGCTGCCCAAGTCTCTCTCTCTCTCTCTCTTTTTCTCTCAATCTCTCTGCCCGCTCCAAAATGCAACCAAACTGATAGGTCCCCAAATACCAACTGCCCAATATGAATATCACAAAAACCAAATCAAATCAGTTAGCATATGTATGAAACATATAACATACATATAACTATGTTCTATGTTAATGATTATTCATTCTTGTGCATTAAAAGACTTTAAGCAAGCTTGTACCCTGTAATTAAAGCCACTAGCGGGCTGTCTGTTGGACACTCAGAACTTACTAAGTGATATAAACAAAGCAATCAAATAAAAGAAATTAAACGTAAACTCTATGTAATCGGTTTTGATGTACTTGAATATACATAATAAACAGCTTTTCACCATATTTTATTAATAATTCCCAACTGGTTACAGCTAAGTGTTAAATAAAGATTATTGACTCCGCCACATTAATACTATTTACAGGGTATTTGCCTAGTCACGGTGCACATTGAATTCAAATCGAACATTAATTAATCTTCAACTTGCAAAATCTAAAAACCAATTATCCAGTTTAATCATTATCATATATGTATCAAGTCCCTTCCTACATTTAATAAGTACAAACCATACTCTTTAAATACTCTACTATAACATGAATTCATATTATTAATGATTAATCATAACAAATGTTTTTGTTTTGTTTTTTTTTATATATCGATTTACCTCTGTGTGTGTACTCGTTGTTGTCATTGCCTAATTGCATACCAATAATTATTACTTATATATATGAAAACCAAAAAAAAATATTTAAAAAAAAATCTGAAAAACCAAAAATAAAAAAAACAGGATTCCAGATATTCCCTCCTCCAACAACTCCTCCAGAGCCAGCCCCTCCAGATCATCAGCTCATTACATGCACATATAAGAGTCAATTCGTTTCGGCTTCAGAATCAAGTTTGGAAGAAATAACATGTAATCTAACTAATTGAATATTTTCTTATATACTCGCTTATATATCGTATATCGTATATACATAACAATTTACTAATTTCTTTTAGTAATATCATTTCTATTGGGTTTTTTTTTTTAACTTTTATTTGTGCTTTTATTCGTTTTGGCAGCCAAAACGTTAACTGTAACTGTTGTTTGTTCGTTCATCCATCATCATCATCATCTTTAAAATTCCCTCAAAACCTAGCAAATAAAATGTTACCCTATCGATTCATGCTCTCTCTCTCTCTCTCACTGTTATGTATGCACATATATATGTCCTCCCGTTTCCCAACCATTCTCACATACATACATCATCAGCTCATATGAGTTTCGCTCTGTCTGTCTCTCTCTCTCTTTTTTGTTGCTGATTTCGTAACCGTCTTACATACAATGTAGTACATACATACTTTATTATGCTGTATTTTAATGTATATATACAGATGTACGATATACCATATAAATATTATACCAATTAACATTTGGCATCGACTGTAAATAGTTTTTTGTTTTCGTTTTGAATCGTTTAATAGATATTTTTTTTTCGTACTTATTTTTTATACTTTTTGACTATCTTAGCTTCGATAACTGGCTTAAATTTCGATGCGTATTATACATATTTTCGTTCTTGTTCTTGTTGTTGTTTTCTTTCGTCCTTTTTTCCTTTACAATTTCTCTACTCATGCATTTCATAAGCAGCGGATGTCAGCGGGTCAAAGGATTCATTGGCCACCCATGATGCAGGTTAAACTTATGCTCCACTCTTATCTTAGTCGCTGTCTTTCTCTCTCTATCTTTCTCTGGCTGCCAGCCGTACCTCCCAACAACCAAAAAAAGTAAAACTCCTGCACGATCAAATTCCCCCCTTCTCTCTCTCCCTCTGTCCTTTTCACTCATACACACACACACACCAGAGCATTGCATTGAGAAAGTTTGATTAAGCGAATCATTCTATGAACTCCATTCTCGTCTCGAAACGCTGTGATCGAACAAAACCGAATGCTGCAAAATAGTAGGGTATCAGGTTTCCGAAAACAAAATAGAAAACTAGCTGAACGCTAAAGAACCAATCACCAACTTCGCTTAAAATATGTATTCGTTTATCTGCTGCAGGAATAGGTTTCTAACATTTGTATGTATGTTTGTTATTTGTAATGTAACATAAGTATATGTTTGTTGCTTTGCTTTGTTTGCCGAAATTTCAGCAAGCATTCGTTTGGGTTTCAGTATACGCAACCCGAAAAACAAATCCAAGAGAAGTGAAACAGTATAAAGTAGTATTCGGTTTTGATCGTTTTTGATCCATTGTATCCATTGAAACGAAGGTTGGGAGATGCTAGCGCGCAAAGAGAACAGATTGTGACTCGTTTATGCTTCGGAATGCGGCCATGCAATGCTCAGAGACACTAAGACACTTGAGTGTTGTAGTTTTACTTAAAAAGACACAAGCAACAATACAAAGCCTCATTGCAACACACCCCAGCGCCTCCGCGCCACCCGCCTCCCTTCGTCCTGCACTGCTTGCAAAATATACAAACTATATAGCGCTTAGCCCTGTTTCTATAGTGTTTCTCTCATTGTGTGTGTGTGTGTGTGTGGCAATTTTTTGAGTGGAAATCAAATGATGAATACGATTCTCGCTAATTGCAGAATGGCTGGAGGATAAGAACGATGCCCGTCGCAATATGAACAAGAACTCAATCTGGAACAATTTTAGCGGCTCAACGCATGCCTATACAACTGGACGGCGGCATATTGATTCCAATTTGAATAAGATCAGGCCCAAGGGGCCAAGTCAAACATTGAAAGTAGGCGAGGCGCCCAGTCGTAACTGTGCCATGAGCTCCTCAACTTTCACGCTACCCACACAGCAGCCGGGCAAATTGAATATGAAAAACTTTCAATTGGTCAGCGATGCGGTTGCTAAGATGAACTTCAGCAGCAGCGGCAGCATGGGTGACTCCTATTTGGCGGGCTGTGAGCCCGTTGACAAGGATGCCGCCAAACGCTATGATCATGCTCAGCTCGATGGCGAGGATGAGGATTCCGAAGAGCTAGCCGAATACGAACAAATCTATGAAAACGAAGGTGCGTACAACACTCAAATTGGACTCCCAACTTCTATATGTAGACAGACATCATCGTCAGTTGATTTAGTTCCAGACTTGATTCTCTATCATTCGCAACTTTTAGTTTTAGATTAATTTTGTCTTTTTGTAAGTTAATTTTTTTGTTTTTTTTTTGTTTCAATCTAATTATTGTACATCTGTATGTATATACCCTGTGTACCCTGTGTCCAGTTCCACTTTTGTGTCTTGAAGAAGTAGCTCTTTCTTGTCTATTGTCCGATATGTGCTTGTACCATTATATATCATGGCTTAATTCATTATAAAAACTTTATCTGTGTCCCGATCCCTTTAAGAGCCAAAAAATGAAAGTAAAAAGTTGAAAAATGATATTTATCAAAATTAATGGAGCGGGCAGTGTTATCGAAAAGCCGGCTATATCAAAAATATCAAAATAAAATGAAAATGTAAATTTTTTCAATATCAAAAAACAAAATCCCTATTAACTTTAACCCCCCCTTTTTACAACAATTTCACAACAGTTTATTGAACAATATAATTGACAATTTTCTTCTTCTTCTATTTTATATTGCCGCCCCACACAGACTGTACCGAGTCGGATAGCTGCGCCAGTTCCACGGAGCGACGAGTGCGTCAACAAAATGCATATTTTAAGGCCAACAAGAAGGCAGCCACAACCAAGAAGAACAAAAAGAAGAAGGTCGCAATACCGGTGCAAACGCCACGCGTTCCACCATTTGGTGCATACGTTAGCCCGCCGGAAATACCGTTGCACTACCAACGCATGGCAGCCGTTGCAGCAGCAGGTGAGAAAAGTATGTGTCGTGATTTACTTTCTTCACTTTTTGTGTTTAATAATATCATTTTATGTTTTTTTTATCTTTTGTTGTTTAAAGTTTTTGCCATTACAAAGTTTTGTAAACACTGTTTGTGGTTTTTACTTTTATTTGTTGGCCAACACTAACCAAATGGTTCTCAGCTAGAGTTTTCGTTTCAAAAATTTCTCAATCCTCACAAAAATTAATACATCAATAAGGTGTTACATCCCAAGATCTTAAGGGCCAATTCTGGTCAACAAAATGTGAGACACTTCACTTTTGGGACACCCTTTATTAACCCGAAAAGAGAATGGAGGGCACAATCTAGTCTTTAATTCAAATAAATATTAAGTTAACAAATGATAAAAACAACTTAAAAATAATATATTATTTTTTTACTTAGAAAAAACAGAATCCGGTGTTGTGCCTGAGTTTATGAAAAGCGACAAGTCACCAGAGGTAAATCCTAAAAATGTACAATACAATGCCTTGTGATCTAACTTTGATTTCTATTTCAAACATGATATGTATATATATAGTATTCAATGGTGCCAGAGCTCACAGCAGCTGGAATATTTGGGGCAGAGAACTTACCCGAATACAATATGAATGCCAAATGCTTAAAGGACTTTGAGAAGTTGGAGAAGCGTCGTCTTAAAGAAGAGGCGGCACGACAGCGCAAATTGCAGGAAAAAGAAAAGGAGCAGGAGAAGAAGCTCAAACGCAAGCTCAAACAGAATGCCAAGGGTTTAACCGAGACAACTGAGGCCCAATTTGGCAAACTAATGATCACATCCGATAAGGACGAGATACCCGTTTTCCTGATCAAATGTGTGGAGTTTATTGAAAAGGAAGGATTGGACTCTGAGGGCATCTATCGTGTGCCAGGCAGTAGGGCGCATGTCGATATGCTTTTCCAACGTTTCGAGGAGGGTAAGTTCTAACTACTTCCAATCCAATCAGTCCTTTGACAATCCTAATTATGGTTTTGTTATAGATCCAAATACAATTATTGATGTGCTGGACATTCCAGTGAATGCGGTTGCCACCGCATTAAAGGATTTCTTTTCAAAACGCTTGCCCCCACTCTTCAGCAAGGATATTATCAAGGAGCTGGAGGAGATTGCCGGTAAGTCCAGTAAGAGACCTTTTTCTTTATACCAAAGGTATTAAGAAGCTATGTTAATTTGGTATATGTGACTTGAACAGTTTATCACTTTATCATAGCTTCTAATTACTATATACATATATATTTATTTATAAAAATGTCGTTGCATAGGATATGGTTAATATTTTGTTTGCTTCTTCTATTTGATTGAAGGATCTCGCGGCGTCGGCTCGTCCAAACTGAATGTGGAGGTGAAAACGGATCGCAGCTGCCGTTTGATAGCTTTAAAATCATTGCTCCAGAAACTACCACCCATCAATTTTGCCATACTCAAATATATATTCCAACACTTTGTGCAGTAAGTTTTTCCCAACGGCATTTCACACACACTTTATACTAATTTGTTTGTGTTTTTTTCCGTATTAGCGTCTCGGATAACTCGAAGCTAAACAGCATGGATAGCAAGAATTTGGCCATTTGCTGGTGGCCCACATTGATACCCATTGATTTTACGGACATGGGACATTTTGAGCAGCTGCGACCATATCTGGAGGACATTGTCCAAACGATGATCGATCAATTCCCGTATCTATTTTGCGGCAAAGATGCTTTTGTTATGGTTTAGGCTAGTGTGTTAGATAGAGAGGTGGCAATTAAGACAAACTAAACTCAACAAACCGACAGAGATATACATACATATATGTAGTAGATGATGATGAGGCAAACAAGAACCCATCGATCGATTTAAAGATCGTGCAACAAAAAAAGAAATTATGTAATCGAACCACAGGCAGAATGTCTCGATATTTGTTGCATTTTTTTTGTGCAAACGCAACAGTATGAGAATGCAATAGAATAATATATATAGTGTGTATGTACATATATGTATTTATGCATCGTGCATAGTATATACATATACATATTTATGTTTATGTTTATATATATATATATATATGTACTATGTCTGTAAATTATTTGGTATTGCAAAAAAGTATAAAAACCAATTAGTTAAGTAGGGTATATATTTATTTTTTTTATACATACATACTACGTGTATGTGAGTGTATTTCATTATGTATGTATGTCTTATAGTTTTTTTTTTATTATAGACACATACATATACATATATATATAGATATATACATATTATATTTTGTATTAGTGGCTTTGTTGTGTTTCCGTGATATATGTGAACGCATAGGGTCTTGCGCCCCTTGTGCCCCGCCCATTAACTTAATACACACATAACTATATATATAATTATATATATATATACATATGTATAACAGTGTATTTGAGAGGCAGTGGTTGGGGGGCGGTACAGGGCGTACAGAGTTAATTAAATTAATTGATTGTGTATTGTATTGTATGTTAAACGTGTATGTTAAAAAACAAAAACAAAAAAAAAACTAATGCATTACAAATATCCATGTATTTGTATGTATTCTAATTTTATATACGCATATTTGTATGGCAAAACGAAAAAACAAAAAAACAAAAATATTAATATTAAAAAGCAACAACAAAAGAAATCCAGCTACTAAATGTGAATCTCCTTATACATATGCATATGTATGTGTTCGCGCGCGAGTGTATGTGTGCGTGATTGTGAGATTATGTATGCGAGTGCGTATGTATGTTTGTCATTGTATGCTTGTTCTTTGATGTGTAATAATATGTATAAGAAAATCAAAATATATACATATACATATATATTCATACATACATATATAAATATATATATATGTGTATAGAATTGTGTCTAAAAGATAAAATGTAATAGTGCTAATAATTATGGAACTCCCCCAATTCGACAAAAAACAAAAACAAAACCCTTTACATTCCCCCAACAAACCCCTCTCGCTACACCTCACGACCGCCCTCCCCCCCAACCCCATAACTTACAGGATCAAAAATCCAACTCTTTGTCTCTAGCTCTTATACCATTTATAAATGTGTGCTCTACCCTACATATGAATAATAATAATTATAATTAATTATAATGCATTAAAAAACGAAAAAAAACAAACAACATTTATATTCACGATATACATATATATGCATACACTTATATTCATGTATGTATCGATATACATATGTGTGTATTTTGACTAAAAAAAAAACAAAAACAAAATGGCGAGCATAAAGCAGCTAAAAAGTAGGCAACATAAGCGTAAGTGTTATTTCTTGTAATTGAGCATTAATTTTTTATAAACTTAATTATATAATTGTGTATCTTGTGTCTGAACGGACCTCAAACTTAAAGCAAACAAAACAAAAAACAATGAAAAAATCATTTTAAAACAAAAAATGTGCGGAAAACTGAATGCGCAAAAACAGAGAAAAGAGAATGAGAAACTCAAAGAAAAAGAAAAAAATAATTTATATAACCAATATATAGTATAATTTGTATAGATGTGTGTCTATTGCATTATTTGTACTCAAATGTACATGCATATATACATATATATATATATATATGTATATATATATATAACGGTGTATATGTGTATGCATTTATTTATATATACGCTAAAAGTGAAAAAAAAAAAAAAAAAAAATAATGTCTCAACAAAATGTAATTCGACGTGATGTGTAATGATATTTTTAAAAGCAAATTTTATGCCCTGCCCCACCCCCCGTATCCTCTAACCTCTAACCCGTGTGCACCCGCTCTTACCCCCATCCATCAGCCAAGCAACTATGGCTCCCAAATCCAACTTTCTCTCACGCACAGATATATAACTATATATATGTATATGTACATCTGCATACATACGTATATACAATGTCAGGCTATGAAGTGTGAAAAATAAAATTTGTGGGCATTTTCCAAATATTTACGAAGCATTTACATTTATTGTATTTAGTATTGGATAAGAAAACTTTCTCGAGCATAAATTAACTACAGATTTATTGAATTAGAATATTTCTAGCTGGCGAGCAAACTGGCTGCTATTACCTCGGTGTCCAGAAGCGTTAATTTTTGCGTTATTTTCGACTTTTTATATGCAGGCTCATCGTCATCGTCATCATCGTCGGCATCGTCGTCGTCATCTTCGTCGTCATCATTTTCATCTTCATACTTTTGATTATTATCTTGCTTTTTATACAGCTTATCCGGATCGGGCAGCCAGGCCAAGTCCACTGAATGATCCGATTCGCTGTCATCCATTTCATCCCGCTGCTGCTGGCCATCGTTCGGTTCATCCTGCTCCTCATCCTCCTGATCGCTTTGCTGTTGCTCTGCCTTTTTGCGAAGCTTTTCGCGCTGCAACTTGTGCCGCTTCTTGACCAGCTCCCGAAAACGCTGCTTATCATATTGATCCTCTTCGTTGAGCAGTGCCTTCGAAAGCATTAGATTAATGCCGCCATCATCGTCTTTCTGTTTCTTCGCTTTGCCCGTTAGCGCCTTCATCTGGTTGCGTTCGTGGGCCAACGTTTGGCCCTCCTCATCGAACTTTAGCTTGGAGTTCATTTGCAGATTCTTTTTGAGCGCCTTCTTGGCCAGCGCCGCTTTGGTAACCAGCTTCTCACGCTTTGGCACAACCAGGGGCCCTTCTGTATCTGCATCACCATCGGAATCTGTGCCTGGCTCGACAATTCCACCTTCGACATCATGATCGCGACGCTTAATCTTAATAAAATCCTCGTCCTCTTCATCACTTTGATCGTCAGTTGCGTCACCAAAGTTACTTGTTATATTCTGATCCGGCTGATCTTCTTCTTTTTTATCTTGCTGCTGCTGCTGCAGCTTGAGCTTCCACTTGAGCTTCTCGAGGAAGGGCACACGAGGCGTGACTGCCAAGCCCAGTGATTGCGCATAGGCATCCAGGTCAAGGCTGAGCACATTGAAGAGCCGCTTGTTGCGCTGCAGGAAGACCGACTTAAGATAGGAGAGGAAAGCACGCTGTGCCGAGGCGCGCAATTCGGGGAATTGGGCAAGGAACGCCTCAATTTTGATGCGTGGCGAGAACAATTTCTTGGGATCAATGTGCACCGAACGTATCTCAACGTTGAGCTGTTCACGCAGTGCGCCAATCATGTGCTCCTCCTCGCTGGGCGTCAGCACCAGGAGGCATTCGCCACGCATTTTGTTGCGCGCCGATCTGCCCGCTCGATGGATATACTGTGACACATCCTCGGGACAATCGAGCTGTAGCACCCAGTTAACGGCGGGAAAGTCCAGGCCGCGTGACGCCACATCTGTGGCAAACATGACAACCTGACTTTTGCGCAGAAAATCCTCGTAGATGGCAATCCGCTTGTCCTGATGCAGGGTGCCGTAAAGGGCGAGAAGGCCAACGCCTGGACGCAGTTTGCAAAAGATTTCGTAGAGGTATTTGGCCTGTTTGCAGCTCGATACAAACACAATAATCTTTTGCTTTAAATGATTTTTAATGAATGACCAGAGCATGGTGATCTTGTCCTCGATCGGCAACACCACATAGCTCTGTTGCAGCAGATCCGGTAATGCCAGAATGGCCGATTTTGTTGGTGTAGCCGTAGGATTCGTTGATCCAGAGCCAACATAGACGGGCTGCTGCAAATTGAGACGTGCCAGATCTTCGAGCGTGTTCGTTTGTGTTGCCGAAAACAGCAATGTTTGACGATCCGGCGGAAAGTTCTCAATAATTGAGTTGAGCGCCTTTTGGAAGCCCATGTCCAAACAGCGATCGGCTTCATCCAGCACCAGCATCTCCATTGTACTAGTATTGAAAAGCGGATTCTCGTCCATGTGCTGCAGCAGCCGCCCCGGTGTGCATATCAATATGTTGCACTGATCCATCCGAGTTCGCTCGAACTTTAAGTTCTTGCCGCCAATGATGAGACCGGCAGAGAAGTCATGATGTTTGCCAACCTTTTTCAGTGTTTCAAATATTTGGTACGCCAGTTCACGTGTTGGCGATATAATGATGGCGCCCACACCATCCGAACGTGACCATTTATTCATATACAAATGCTCCAGAACCTGCCAAAAAGGGTAAATTTAAAAACCAATTTGATTTGGGCACAACCAGAAAAACACTTACCGGTATGAGAAATGCTAACGTTTTGCCGCTACCTGTTATCGCCGCGCCAATTACATCCTTGCCCTGAAGCGCTGGCCCAATGCTTTGTCGCTGCACTTCTGTCGGCGTTGTAAACTTTGACTCGGCCAAGGCCCTTTGAGTTTTCTGAGACAGCGGAAATTGTGCAAATGTTGTGATCGTGCTGGCATCGATGTCATCGTATTTTGTTTTTAAATCTACAATTTCGGATTCCGTTGCGGCAAGTTTTGAATGTGAAATCTGCCCGAAGTTTTTCTGTTTGTGGAATTTGCCAGATTTGTCGTGGCTGTTTTTCGTCCTTGGCTTTTGTGGTCCCCGTTTACCAGGACCTCTGGGTTTTTGTGTTTGCATGCCTCAGCTTTAAAAATGGTTTAGAAACCAAAACACGTTTAGCCAAATGGGTTGGTGCACGCATGAGGTAGGAATTTATCTATGTTTTCATTGCGATATTTCACGATGTGTATGATGATATCGATGTTAAGCGATGCATCGATGTTTTACAAAACATCGGTTCTTTAATTTCACAATAAATTGTGTATTTCTCCACCGCTCTGCACCTTCAATGCGCTCTTTCTCCACCTTAAAAGTGTTTTATAATTATTTGACCTATTTTTGCTATATCAAAGTAAGTAAATTTTTGAAAACCGATCAAAGTTATAATAGTAATAATTATATAAATAATAATATACAGATGGCTAATGTCTATTCGAATATTAAGTTCTCATCAAAAACAATTCTTCTAGTTTTTTTATATTGGCTGCATTCATCAGGAAGTTTTGCTCCACGATAATGAATCAAATACAAGTAATTGGTATCAAGTACTAAGTAGCCAGTGACTAAAGTCACAGCAGCATCACTAAAGCCGTAGCAACTAACAGGTATGCTTTGAATGCAAAGTATAGTTGGCGCGCTGAATACCACATTTAAAAAATAAATACATCTCTCAGCGTTGTGAGTGCCATTCGATGCGTTTGAACTTTTAGAAGATCACTTTGCGGCAATTGGCGGCAAGAGCACTCGATGCGCTCAGATGGATTCTCGTACTGTAAATTGTCGGCATCAAAGCGAATATAGTCAAAGCACAGCTCCTGAAATTCAACGCGGGACTTTTGGCCAATTGTTTGTGCAACTCGCAACATCCGACCATTTCACAAAGAATATCGGCTCGCAATTCAAAGCTTTGACGCGCTTAATGCGCTCCACACTCTCGCTGTTTTTGTGGCGCTTTGGGGCAGGTCCAGCTTTAGCTAGACATTTATTTTTAAAATTTTTTTTTAAAATCAATTTTTATCTGTAATAACAAATTGAATGAGATGATAACAAACTCACGGAAATAACTGAAAACAAAAACTAACATACAAATTTAACTGTAAAAGTTGAACTCGAATGAGGTCTTAAATATAAGTTCATTAAAAAAATGGCTAAAAATAACGACTCAAAAATAGACAAATTATATTTATAAAAATGTTATAAATAGTTAAAAAAAAAAACAACAAATTTTTAACGATTAAATAGTTTTCTGATTTAATCTTTCCGTTGCGGCGGCGGAGTGTTTTATTCAAGCATTGTTATTCACACTTGCAAGTAAACATACATATGTACATACACACGTACATGAATGACGAACACATACAGACGTAACAGCAACAACATGCATATAAGAGAAGAACGGCGACACCAATTTTAGGGTTGCTTACGCTATCGGCTATCGCTTGCAAGTGTTGCCCTCTAACTTCGATTAAACCGCCCAACCAACAGCCTTAGCAAAAAGCCGCAATTTTAAACTTGCAATATCTTCATACTGTGCAACTGCCCGCCGCACTATTGACCCAACTATGTTTCTCGTATGTTATAAATAATATCTGTACATGTTTTTATTTTAAAGCCTGTACGTCCATAGTCGTTAGTGTATATAATACATATGTACATGTCAAATTATCCATATGTTGGTAAATTTCTGCTTATTTCTATAGCATTCATGTGTTCATGCATTGACAGTAAAATTGGAAATTTTTCGTTTCGTTTGTTCGCTTTACAATAGCGCTGAAAGGCAACATGAAGATGACGACGAGCTAGTCGCGAGCAACAGTCATTAACATGCACGCAGCGCACAAGTGCGAGCGGGATAACCATTCTCCGCTGGCAGCTATTAGTGTCAGCTATAAGTATGTACATACATACATAAGCGATGTATACATATGTGTGAGTGTGGGATAAAACCAGCAAGGCAGCGGCAGCAACAACATGCAAGAGCATTGAAGCGCGCCCTGCCGATGACTAATATTTCAGGGCTGCCAGATAGTTGAACAGACTGTGCTTTGGCAGGGTGTGGCAGTTGATATAGATTTAAAATTGATCTCAATATCATTCATTGAATGATTGACTTTATTAAAAAAAAATTACTATTTCATCTGCGTTAAATTAAATAATATGCATATTAGTACAACGTGTTTAATATTATTTGTATAGGGATTTACAATATTTTCGCCTTAAAATTTACCCATTATTAAAAAATTACTGCCTCATGAGGTTAATCAAATCGGGCTTAAATTAAATAATATGCATATTACTACAACGTGTTTGATATTATTTGTATACGGATCTACGATATTTTCGCCCTAAAATTTATTCATGATCTATTTCGTAAAATAAAAGGTTTTTTAGTATAATAATAATTTAGTTTTCCAAATACTTGTACGACCATGTACTTCGAACTTGGGAGCAACGCGCCAACCATAGTCTCGCAAACCCGTCATTAATAAGTAGAGATCTCGCCTCACCACCGCAACCCTGTGTATCTATTAAGCAATTTCACAATTTTTTGTTCTCAGCACATCTGGCAACCCAGGCAGCAACAGCAGAACAACACAATTGCTCGACCGTTCGCATACAAATGTACATGCATACCTACATACATACGAACGGATGTATGGATGTATGTACATGTTTATATACCGTATGCGTGTGTGTATCTGTGTGCCAGAGTGGCCTGCCTGTTTAGCGCCCGCTTATTTTGTGAGTTGGCAGCACAAACAAGTCGCAGCGCGCTGTTCAGTTGTTTTTTCCCCGTCAAACTTACGCTACTGCTACAACTCTGCTGCTCTCTGTTCGTTCGTTCGCTTGCTTTCTATTTGATTTCGTTTTTGTGTTATTAACAATTTACTGTTGTGTGTGCGTGTGTGTATACGTGCTTGTGCTCATTTTAAAAATATTCTTTCGAAAATGGACGCGAACACCAAAAACTGCCGATTTAAAAAGAATGAGTTGTGCTGCAACGGCTTTAATAACAACAACAACAACAACAAAAACTAAACAATTTAAAAAGAGGCTGCAAACGAGTTTTGTTTGCGTTCGCAAAGCGCGCGCATAATCCAAGTTTCCATCAAGGTGAAACCGTAACTGGCATTGACTCTGCTCATTTTCCACCTAATATTACTCCAATTAAGAATTAAATACAAACGTTTGACAAGTGCAATAAAACGGTAAAAATTGGCGGCGATTTCCAATACAAAAATCAAAATACCAACAAAAAAAAAAACGGAAAGAAGAAGGCAAGCTGCTATACACACACACAGATGCAAAGCGACCAACGTGAATACTATAAAACGCACACACACATGCAAGCACATCCAGCAGCGTAGGCAAACAAAGGGCGAGACAGCAGCGCGCTCGCTTGCACACATTACGTGCGCGATTGGCGTTTAAGCGAGACAGCGAGTAATATTGGAGTGCGAGTGCCAAATGTCACATGAAATTACAACACTGCAGTGAAAGACGGAACGCAAAAACAACAACAACAAGCAAGAGCAAGTTAGCAAGAAGAAGCAGGAACATAAACAAAACCAAAACAAGTACAAACGGGCGCCGGTTACGAACTGACCCCCGCTACCCCCATCCCCATCAATCCCTCACTAAATGCAAAAATGCTGCCAAGCATGCCGACAACAACAACAACAACAAACAACAGATGTCTTGTGGAAACGGAACGGGATGTCGCCTATGTGGAATACGATGTTATAAATTATTACACCGATGCGAATGTCAACCCAAATTTGAATCCCAATCCGGATGCGGATCTGCTGTCCCAGCAGCAGCAGCAACGCTTCTCCCGGCTCAACAACAACACATTATTAGATGTTGTTGTTCACGCGAGATCAGTGTTCAGCGAGGATTCCATGGCCGCCACACCTAGCAGCAGTAGCAGCAATAGTAATAGCAGCGGCAGCGGCAGTTCAACACCCCCAATGATGCGTATTAAAAGTGTCGGCGGCGGCGGCGCAAACCGGCGACGAAGCACTGCCAAAGAGAGCTGCTCGGCCAGCGGCAGCAGTAGCTCGACGACAACACCCTCGACCACACCAACATTGGGTGTTAATATGCGTGTGACCGGACAGTGCAGTCAGGGCGGTCGAAAATATATGGAAGATCAGTTTTCGGTTGCGTATCAGGAGTCGCCGCTGACGCACGAACTCGAATACGCATTCTTTGGCATCTATGATGGACATGGCGGCACCGAAGCGGCGCTCTTTGCCAAAGAGCATCTCATGCTCGAGATTGTTAAGCAGAAGCTGTTTTGGTCCGATAACGATGATGACGTGCTGCGCGCCATACGCGAAGGCTATATTGGCACACACTTTGCCATGTGGCGAGAGCAAGGTGAGTGTGAGCGAGACGACTACATAAGCTAAGTGAATGGTGAACGGTGGGCAATGTAACAATCGTTTATCGATTTGGTTCGCGGCTCACTGTGAGTGGAATATTCCAAAGGCATGCAAGAGAGAGAGAGAGAGAGCGGGAGAGGGAGATAAAAACATCATTGCATGTCTGCACGGTGGGAAAGGTTAAATATTTTGCTTGTCTAGTTTGACGTCACAAAATTTATTATTTAAATTGTGCTGCACTTGAACGAAAAATCGATTTATTACATTTTATTTTCTGTTAATTCGAAAAATATTAATAAAAACAAACTCTTTTAGAAAAATGGCCACGCACTGCAAATGGACATTTAAGCA
Source organism: Scaptomyza graminum (assembly GCA_018901835.1). Taxonomy (NCBI): domain Eukaryota; kingdom Metazoa; phylum Arthropoda; class Insecta; order Diptera; family Drosophilidae; genus Scaptomyza; species Scaptomyza graminum. Next base: position 282,330 of record JAEIFL010000001.1, on the reverse strand, counting down.
CTGCTGGGACGACAGCAACCGTGGCATTTATGCGCCGCGAAAAGATATATATCGGCCATGTGGGCGACTCGGGCATTGTGCTTGGCTATCAGAATCCCAATGAGCGACGCTGGCGAGCCAAACAGCTGACAACGGATCACAAGCCCGAATCGTTGGCGGAAAAGACGCGGATCCAACGTTCCGGCGGCCAGGTGGCCATCAAGTCGGGTGTGCCCCGCGTCGTTTGGAATCGTCCGCGCGATCCGCTGCATCGTGGCCCGATCCGGCGACGCACCGTTGTCGATGACATACCCTTCCTGGCTGTGGCACGTTCCCTGGGCGATCTCTGGAGCTACAATTCGCGCTGCAAAGAGTTTGTCATTAGTCCCGATCCCGATGTCAAAGTCGTTAAAATTGATCCCAAAACATTTAGGTAAGGTCGAGACTAAAAGCTAAAGTTTGATAAATAATCTTTAAATTTTGTTTATATTTTGGCAGATGCCTGATTTTTGGCACTGATGGCCTGTGGAACGTTGTGACGCCACAGGAGGCGGTCGATTCGGTGCGGGAGAAGCATTTGATTGGCGAATGTTTGCACGAACAGGACGTCATGAATCCGAGCAAGGCGCTCGTCGAGCGAGCCCTCAAAACGTGGGCAACCAAAAAGATGCGCGCAGACAATACATCGGTGGTAACTGTGATACTCACGCCGGCAGCAGCAGCAACAACAACAACAAATGGTATCGGGAACAGCATGGATTTGCTGTTGGATACGGAGAACAATGGCTACGACGATAAGGAGGTGGAGCACCCGGATCTGGAACTGGATAGCATTGAGGAGCTGGAGTATCGGCATGACATACCCTACAGTGCCTTGGCCAAACGGCATTTGCCGCCAGAGCCATATCGCCATTTCGACTACTATATGGAGGATGAGCAGCAGCATCTGCAGCTACAGCAGCAACAGTTGCTGCTCGACGGCGACGGCGACGGGGAGGTGGTGCATGAAGAGGAAGAAGACGAAGAAGAGGAAGAGGATGATGATGATGACGATGAGGAGGAGGATATGGATATGGAGCAGGAGGAGCACATAATACTGCAGCATAGCCATAATTGGCGCAAATCCTTGCAACAATCTATTGCCAGCTGGCAACAAACGGATGCCTTGATGGAGGTGTCCTCGGAGGAGGAGGAGGATGCTGAAGAGGAGGTGGTGACAGCACCAGATCTCTATACAACAGATCTGGAGCAGAACTATGATGGCGGCTGTGGCTATGGGAACAACGCTTCGGTGAGCGTCAACACCGAATACACTTTTGCCGAATCCTACAACACGTTGCTCAACGAGCAGCAGCAACAACAACAACAGTCCCATCATCATCAGCAGGAACAGGAGCAGCAACAACAACAGCAGGAGGAGGAGCAACCCGAAAAGGAGGAGCAACAGCAGCTGAGGAACAGCATGCAGGAGATCCTGCAGGAGCAGCAACGTTATCAGCAACAGGAAGGTTATTCTCTGACACAGCTGGAGACACGACGCGAACAGCAGCAACACCAACAACAACAACAACAGCAGGAGCAGCCACCAGCAGCAGCGGCCGAAGCAACTTATGTGGAGCAGCCGGCAGAGTTGTTGGCGTTGAATGCCTTGCTGCAGCAGGAGCGGGATGAGGAGCAGCAGGTGGCATTGGAGCGAGAACAAAAGCAGCAACAACAACAACAGCAGCAGCAACAGTTTGCGTTGGTTGAGGCTAGCTCGGGTTCCAGTTCCAGTTCCAGCTGCAGTTCCATTTTTGTCTATGCCTCCGCCTCCAGCTGGAATGCCAGCGATGTGGCAACGCTGCAGGATAACGAAGTTAGCTCCACGCTGCCAGCGACGCCAACGTCGACGCCGACGTCGACAGCCATAGAAACTCAGCCGCAGCAACCGTCACAACAACAACAGCTGCCGACAGCGCATCCACCGCGTAGCCGGCGACAAATGCGTCGATATCGTAATGTGCCCAACGAGAATCACCAACACATGCAAACGCGACGCCGCCAAATATTTAAGCACAACAAAAGCAAATCCCTAATCGCCGCGGCATTTGTCACCTACAGCAGCAGCAGCAGCAGCGATATAGCCACGACCAGCAGCAGCAGCAGCAGCAACAACAACAATAGCAGCAGCAGCAGCAATAGCAAGAGGCGTCGACGCAGCGTCAACGTCAACGCGGCAGCGAACAGCAGCAGCGGCGGCGGCAGCGGCGTTATGATGACGCGTCGCAGTCACAGCCTTAGCTTGGCCAGCGGCAGCGGCGTCAGCAAACGTCAACTGCGCAGCAGCACCTGTCATTTGGGCAATTTGGATATGACAAAGCGAACGCTGCGCACGCGCAACGCGACTCCAGCAACATCGAACAGCAGCAACAATAACAACACCAATAATGCTAGCAACAACAACAACACCTCCAGTCGCACATTCAATAAGCCAGCAACGCCAGCACCAGCAACGCCAGCAACAACAACAACAACACCATCAACCGTTCGACGTCTGCGTCGCAGCAACGAGGAGCGCGAACAGCGACGCAGCCTACGACGCAGCACCCTAAGCGCCGCCAACTCAACGCAACTGAGCAGCGGCAGCAACGTCGGCGTCAGCGTCAACGTCAACGTCAGCAGCAGTCCATTTAGCAAGCCGACGCGACTGCAATCGTGCAGTGGCGGAATCGCAGCTCGTCCGCCGCCATCGCCAAAGAAACTGAATGCAGTCGTGCCGACGCTAGCGATTGGCACGAGGGCGTACACAGCGGCGCTGGCAGCGGCAGCGGCAGATATAAGCAAGCGCTGGTCACTGCGCAGCAGCAGCAGCAGCAATAACGGTAACGGTAATAATGCCAATGCGATCGCAACGCTTGTAACGGCCATCAGCTGTTATAGTAGTAGTGCGCGCAGTCGAACGGCAGCAGCGGCGGCGGCAACGTCGCGTCGCCGCTGAGTGTGAAAAAGTGAAGCTGTTTCAAAATTTCAAGTACAAAATGTTAGCAAAAAAATAAGAAAATAGAAACCCAACAAAAAAACACAAATATGTATATTAACAAGAGAAACAGTAAGTGCAAGAGCGAGAGTGCAATTGGTTAAACTAAATAAAAAAATAAGCTAAGTAAAAAAAAAAAAAACACAATATACAGACACAAAATTAGAAATGTATATAAGAAAAGAATAATTTAAGCTACTAGTACACATAAATTATACTTATATATATATATATATATATATATATATATATATTCCGCTCGCGACGAGCGTGTCTGGAATTTATTTTTGACTTTGTTCTATGATAATGTAAGCAAATTGAATGTAAAGCTGCATACAAACACACAAACATTATGAATCATTCATTGATTTAAAGTTGCCCACATTCGCTGACCCACTGATGGGCAGACATTTGTTGCTAAATTGTTATGGCGCCTGCGCGACGCCCCACGCGTTGTCCCAGTTCAGATCATCATTCAGTTGGTGAAGATGTCACTCGGTGGGGGCCATGGGATATCGGCTGTTCTACAGATTGGCGGAATGACAACTTGATATACATATACATATGCATAAATATCCCCAACGCATCTTTCTCACGGTCTGCTCATCTTCGAAAGAGATGTTTGCCAAAGTTTGTGCTGGTTTGGGGTACGGTATTGACGGGGGGAGAAAACGGAGGAGCCCCAGTGTCTGACAAGTTGTCAACAGCGGTGTTAATGAGCCGCCTGTACGATGAAACACAATCTTTGGGTTGAAACTTTTTTCTGCTTTTCTGCTTTTGATTTAACAAATTGTTGTTATAAGTATGCAATAAACGCCACTGAAGTACTCGGGTTAACAACTTTAAAAGAGCTTCGCAAGTTAAAAAAAAATATGCTTCAATTAGATAATACAATAGAATATAAAGATTTACTTAATGGTTATTTATTTTGATACAAAACTTGTTTTATATATAAATTATTTAATTTAATGCTTCATTCATTTCATAACACAATTCATTTATCAGTTTAGACTTTGTGGCGTGCTGTTATCAAATAAAATCGCGTGTGCCGCAGCTGCTGCTGTCGATATCGCAGTTGCAAATTCGTTGCAAGCCTGCTGCTGTTGCAGAATTCATCTGTGCGCAATCAAGCGCTGCCTCAACACAGTTGAAAGTAGGGTATGACTTTATCCAGAAAGGCCATGATAACCTTTTTATCCTGCTTTAGAAGTTTATAGTTAAACTCATTGAGTACCTCCAGAAATAGAAGGCGAACTGAATCGTCTGGCTGTTTATTGGCGGCAAAGTAAATGCCCCCACGGTTTATCGCTGCAACCGAGTCCCGATTTTTAAGCGCATCAAATCCAAATGTAAGCGCAAAACGTTTTGCCAACTCCTTCAAATCGATAAACTCCTGTGAACTCTTTGACACAACACCATCGTCGCATCAAGCAGACTCTTAAATACGGTTATGAGACTTAATAGCAGCGTCATGGCAAAGTTGACCTTGTTGATTTCGCGTGCCTTGCCCAAAGTGGCTTTAATAATATCACCGTACTCATTATAGCACTGAAAAAAAAGAAAAATGATAAGAAAAGACGGTAAGCTATTTGCATATATCTGTTTTATTTGAATTTTGTAAATAAACTATTTAATAAACGAACAGCTGTTCGATACTTAAATGCCACACTGTTTATCGATTGCAAGCCACTCAGTGCAAGTGCTCTTCTTGTGCGTGCTACCGCATCGCTGTGACTGGCAGTTTAACAAGAAGCAATGCATTTTCTATCGGAAATGGGCAAATTTATTTGTACAAATTATTTGTAAAAAAAACAAAAAAACAAAACGAATATATCAGACGACGACGACGTCACCGATAGATCAATAAGACGGCCAGCATGGATGAGGATGACAACATATCCAATGCTGATATAAGTATCGATGACGATGAGCAACGGCCACCACCGCCGACGCCGCCGCAGCCAATTAATTACATATTTATTTATAAAAATATACCATATACAAGAGGGTATATCTTATAAGAAGAAAAAAGAAGCTAACCGCAGCAAATCTTAAATTATTCTTCTCTATGCTAATGAATTAAATAAACTAGTAGATATTTATATTTTAGGCAAATGCTCTAATTTTCAACGGAATCTCATTGTTATTTAATTTTAGTTTTCGCAGCGTAAATAGCTAACATATGTCCGAAAACACAAGCGCTGTGACGTATGCACTTTGGTTTCACGGAGCAACCTTACCCTTAATATGAGCATGAAAGAGCGCGCTCTCTTTTAATGTTAAAGTCGCATGCGCTTTACTCACAAGTAACGGTTCATCTGCAAGTGCGTGTGACGGATGTACGTACGTGTGACGGATGTACGTACGTGTGCATGTATTGTACGTCAGCACCAGCAGCAGCAGCAGCAACTTAAAAAGAAATTGTTTTCAGTTTCAGTTGCTGTCAGCATTTGACGCACAGCACGCAACCGCCGAAAAAACTGCATCGCTCTTTGTAAGGAACAAGCAAAAACACAAAAAAAAAAACTGAGTTGCAAAAACCACAAGTGATAGAAACGAATTGAACAATAAACGCGCTGCAAACCGCAATGGTAAAAGAAAAAAAAAATAATGCAAATAAATACAAATATGCAAGCAAAAAACCGCAGATAGTTGTCGAAAGTGTGGCGGCGATTCTGATTTTTGTGTGTGTTTGGGCGAATGTGTGCGTGTGTATGTGTGTAGCATATGGCATGAAAAAAATTATATTGAAGTTTAAAGTACGGACGTTGGAGCGCAGTGCACGTCCATCCATCTGTATGTGTGTGTGCTTGTGTGTTTGTGTATGCGACGTTTAATGGACGAAAAGTTTTCAAGGAAAACGGATACACACTGTTTTGAGTTATATATATGTACATACATACATAGTATGTATGAAGGTGCAAAGTGTAAGAGTAGAGCTTCACTTCTTTTGTGTATTTGTGTGAATACATATGCAAGTGTTTTGTTATCGCTTGGGTGGGCGTGTGACTCATAAGACTTGCAAGTGGTCGCCAAGAGCAACAACAATACATACATACAGTACATATACATACGTGCAATAAACTTCACACACACACAGGCCTATTGTCAAAATTAACAATATGGATACAAAGTGCCGTTAGAGTGCATTTCGTGTTGGTTAAACTTTTATTGATTTTACTCCAATCTAATAAAGCGTATGTATTTTTTTTTGTGTTTTTGTTTTTGGCAGGCGCTGGCGCTAATTGAGTTGATGTTGCTGACGTGCAAGGGCGAAACATTCGCGCCTGCCTGAGTTACAACAACAACAACAGCGAAGGCAACTAACAACAACAAGAAAAACTACAGCAACAACAGCGGAGCAACTTCGAAAGCAACAGCGCCGAGCGAAAGTGACAGAAAGAGAGAAGCAGCAAATCAAACGACGAAGTAAAAAGTCGCACATGTGTGTGTGTGTTTGTGTGCAATATGGAAGACCTTTTTCTGCTAATAACCAAGGAGTCAACGGGCACGAAGCACAATGCGTTGCGACAAACGGCGCAAATTGCTTACGGTAAATCATTGTGTGTGTGTGTGTGCGTGCGTGCGAACATAACAATAAAATGGCAAAGCAATAATATGCGCATTGAAAACATGCAAGAACGCAGTTTCCTTTTTGCTGCTGCTGCTGCTGTTGTTACCCTTGCCATTTCCCTTGTTTTTGTATTCATTACCAGCCTTACCTTTTCCAAATTGACCGCAGCGGCAGCAGAAAAGTAGGCAACGATTTGCCTTCGGGTCAATTCCACGCCACCATTCCATGTAGTTTGATGATTATCACTCAGCCTGTCCCCTTACACATTTGTACTATTTGCAGATAAACTTTATCGACAGCATGGCATGCATAGGGATCCGTCGCACGAGCTGCGCTCCGTTTGCTTTACAGCCCTGCAGATGGCCTTGGACACGAAGCGGCCAAAATTCATCACAATGGGTCTCAATGGCCTCCACGTAAGTGCTAAAGACTAGAGGAACTAAGAAGGTAGATTCCAGCTACAGATAGAAAATCAATCATAAATCTTGACTCACTCTAACTTTGCTCAAACCGCAAAATGTATATACCCTACAATACAATACCCTACATACATACATAAAGGAGACGGACGAGCCAATTATCGAACGGGCGGGCTACCAAGCAATTGTGCACCTTGTATCCGTACCGGAAATGCTTAGACTCACGACTCACGACAGACAGACAGACGGAATTGTGGAAAATTGTAAAATGGGTTAGCTAATTGCCCAAAGGGCGGGGAAGGAACCCGACTTGCCTTCTCTTTCTCTCACCCAGGCATCCCCATCAAAGCAAAAGAAAATGATTGAAAAGCTGAGGCCAAGGCTGAGGCTATTATAGTTTTAGTTAGGGGAGCGGGGACTTGGGGACTTTAAGACGCGCTCCTTAAGGCAATTTCTAGATCGATAAGACATTCGTTGGAATGAAATGGAATCGGAACACGTGACATAATAATATCATATATTATCTTTTGACAGCGCGTCATCAAGGATGAACGCTTCTACATTGGCCTGGAGCCGGAGGATGATTCGGTGTGGCTGCCATCGCAACTCCTGCGTGCCACAAATGGTATCCTGCCGTCGACGAGCACCGAGGATACCGTTGTGAATGTGCTGCGCCTCTTCTTAGCCATGGCCTGCTCAACGGCCTGCACCCTAAATGGCCGCCTGCTCATCGAGATTCTATCGCGTTGCGGCGAGTGCTGGGAAATGGGATCGCGAGCGACCAAGGCGGCATCATTGGCAGCGGCATCACAGTGTCTGCGCACATTTTGCGTCTTCCTCATCGAGGAGGCCGAGGAGGTGAAGAAGACAGCGCCCGCCGGTTTGATGACCCAGACACAGGCATCGGCTGTCTACAATGAGGTGATACCGGTGATGCAGTGGCTCTGCAGTCGGCTCGTCGAGCCCAATATCAACAATGCGTCACCGAATCGCAAATGCGAAAATCCCAGCTCACTTTATCTAACCGAATGCATACTGACGCTCAGCTCAGCGCTGCCCCGAAATGTCCATGCCAATCCACATTTCACCTCGTTCCTTTGGCAAAAGTTCTGTCCAACACTGGCCGCCGCACTTGGCTCGCCGGGACGCATTAATCTGGACAAGAAGTTTACCTACAAGTAAGCGAGAATCCCACCCCGATTGTTTAATCTGTTAATTTTTTCAAACAGGGACGCTTTGCATCTGATTGAGAATGAGGCGCGTGGCTTTTTTACCGGACCCGGCTTGGATGGGCCACAGGCACGTTGCGTCTACTTGACAGCGATTCAATTGCTCCGCATTGCGGGCGCCCATGGATCGCTACGCCCGATGCTGGAGGCCCTCTTTCATCGGATGGTCCTATTGCCTGCTCCACTCAATCGCACCGAGCCGCTGCGCTGTGTGCGCGAGATCTTCAAGAGTCCCGAACGCCTTATAGATCTGGCCGTCATTCTCTATGTGGACAAAAATACCGCCCAGGGTTGCAGCGATGAGATGGCCCTCTTCCGACTGTGCGTATTTACCTTTAAAGTGGTTGCCGGCTTCTTCTTTTGGCAACGGGTTACATTATGTTTCCCATAGGTTCATAGGTTCAATCTCTCACGCTCTCTCTCTCTCTCTCCCTCACTTCAGACTGATCGATGCAATGGAGGAGTGTGCTTATGGAGCAAGTGCCGGTAGCGCAACCTTGGCAAGTCTGCAGGCGAGCGTGGAATGCATGGTGGCGCTGTTGGACAGTCTTCAAGTGTTGTGCAGCGGCGAACTAACCGAATCGATGATCAGCGATCAGATTGTGCATGTAGTAAATGGACGGCATGATCTGTTGAAGGATGCCGACTATTCGGGACCCTTGACATATCAGAGCATGGCACGGCTGCCAGCTCCATATCGCGATGCGATTGTCGAGTTCCGGCAGAATGTGTTTGAGACGTCGTCGGGATCGGAGAGTGAATGTGAGCCGCCGCATGAGCACGATGAGCAGGCATCGAATGGCTCGGGCGATACCGAGGGACCCGAGGACGATGAGCCCAGCAGCAACTCGAGCGATGAGACATCGCGCGTCGAGAATCGCTGGCCCTACTCTCATCTCGAGGCACCGGTCATGCCCATACGCACCGACAGCGACAACGATCGGCAGCATGCCAGAGACTTTGCACGAGCGCTGCGACAGGATTTGGTGCCAAAACTTTTACGTTTGCGCAGCTGTATCGAATTGGACGAGGCGATGCAGGAGTTTGCCTCGGCTGTTTGCCAGGAGAACAGCATGAACTTCTCCGATTTTGATTACAATCTAACCGCCATCAATGCGGATGGCATCTATTTGGCGATCTATTCGTCATTGCTGCTGAGCCTGCAGCTAATGCGTGCCGGCTTCTACGAGCATCAGCCACAGCCGCCGCAGCAGCAGCAGCAATCGGGAAAGGATAGCATTTTGGTGCCGATGTCGGAGCAGCAATTTGTCACATCCGTACAGAATACAGGCGTGCTTGTCTATCTGTCATCGCCGTGGCTCTGCGAACTCTATCAATCGGTCATTGTCTCGAATATTATGGAATCGATGTCGCGGCAACAGCTTGAGGGCAACGGAGCACGTTGCGCCCTTGTCGATATGTTGTGCGATGCCGGCGGCTTGGCCAGCACACAAATGCTATCCGAATGGCAGCGCCTACAGACGGCCACAGTGAAGAAGCACAGCGGCGGCGATGATGATGAACAGCATGACAAGCGGCGCGAGGCGGCAAAGAAACTGTGCCGGCGACTGTTAACCTGCTGCTGGGACTCAATGGTCATTGTGCTTAGCTCCGGTTTGGGTGATCTTCAGAGCACTGCATCTAACAAACTTGTCGCTCTCTCGAAGCGCACGCTGCGCGTCAAGGCTAAATCTAACAAGTCCAACGGTGAGGCTCTCTACGCCATGTGTCTCGATGGGCTGCATTCGGTAAGGCGCAAACACACACACACACACATATGCATACACATACATATCCTTGACTTATTTGCTTATCTTCTGTCTTCCCAAAAGGCGGCCACATTGAGCAACAGCTTGAATCTGCAACATTTGGCTGGAAAAATACTTAATTTGTTGGCCTCGAACGTGTGTCGAACGAGTGGTCCCCGTATCTCGGCTAGTCAAGCCATGTCCATGGATGTCGTCCTGACCGGTGGCCTCAATTTGGGCAGCTACAGCGCCGATTGCTGGCCAAGCATCTTTGCTGTCTGTCGCCATGTAAGCCAGCTGGAGCATGAAATATTTAGCATGCAGAATCCATCGATAGCGGCCTCACCCGGCAGCAGTCGTCGCGACTTGGAGACGGGCGAGAAGCTCAACAATGGCAGCCATGCACATGATAAGCTTAATCTATCCTCTATACCCATTGACGATGATGAAACGTGGTGAGAGCGATGCAATTGTATTCCATTAACAAATCCATTTTAATCTACTTTTTGTTCAATTTGTAAAATGGGAATTACATATTTGTACAACCAAGCAACTGACAGTTTTCTTTGGCCCTTCTCATACAGCGTGGATGTGTATAGCTTCTTGCAGGCACCAATGCAGAGTCCCAACACGAACATCACATCCATATTGAAAGTCTATTCGGGCACCAATGAGACGGTGCTGCTCAGTCAGAGTGATACGTCGAAAGTGCTGTGCGCTTTGTCGCATCAGGCCGAGAATCTGTTTAGCGATGCCGCCGAGCGTTTGAGCCTGCCATCGTTGTGTCAATTCCTTAAGCATTTGTGCCGTGCCTCTCGCGATCAACTGTACAAAAGCCAGGCGGCACGCAAGGGCGGCAACAACGGCACTAGTGGAACTACCGGAACTAATGGCGCCAATGGTGGTGGCGGCGCCAGTGGCGGAGGCACACGAATTTGGTGGCCAAGCAAGGGATGGAAGAAGTTGGATTCGTTGCCCATGTCACTGTTGCTGCATCGGATCGGTGATGTTACGCTCAAGGTATTTCGCAGCTCGCGTCCACTGTTGCATGTTCTCAAAGTGTGGGCCATAACAGGACCGCATCTAATGGATGTAAGTAGACTTCAATCACTTCCCTTATATAACTAATCCCTTATCTTTGTGACTTGCAGGCTGCCTGCCATCGGGATCGAATGATCTCGAAGCGTGCCATCGAGTATATACATGATATAATAACGGCACTGCTTGTTGAACAATCAGAACTACCGTATTTCCATTTCAATGAGGCGCTGCTTAAACCCTTCGAGAACCTACTGAGCATGGACACCTGTGACGTGGACGTACAGGATCAGATTGTTGCGTGCCTCTATGAGATTGTTGAGGCGCATCGCACCGAAATTCGCTCGGGTTGGCGGCCGTTGTTTGGCACGTTAAGGAACGCTCGCAGCCGTATGCTCAATATGGGCAACATTATCGATATATTTCGGGTGTTCCTCGATTCGGATAATACGCTGGTCTTTGCCAATGCTGGACTCGATTGTATATTGTGTCTGCTCTCGTATTTGGAGATTTCGGGTGGCGGCGGCGGTGGTGTCGGATCAAATAATAATGCTTGCGGCGGTGGCGGCAGCGGCGGCGGCGATACCGATAACAATGATAATAATGCATTCCGCCCAACGGATTTCCTACATGAAACGTTGCGTTTCCTCGAACGCTGCTCAAGCATTTTAGGCTTTATGTACAGCATGCCCAAGTGCCCGAACTTCCATTCGACATACAAGATTAAGGGGATCTCGTATACGCATATCATTGACGCCAACATACCCAGCTCCATGGAGAACTTTACCTATTTTGGCAACGACTATTTGCAAACGAAGAACGAACAGTATATGATATCGTATCGATCGCTGCACATCGACAAGGATACAATTGTTAAGATCGATGAGATGGACAAGCCGTCGGGTGTGCTCAAAGTGTGGTTTCTGTTGCTCGATGGTCTTACCAATTCGCTGATCGTTTGCCCCTATTCGCATCAGGCGCCCATCTTGCAAACCATATTCAAATTGTTCAAGAATCTTTTGACCAGTCCGGGCATCGATTTTGGTTTCTATTGCATCAATCATCTGCTAATACCAATGATCCAGGATTGGCTGCGCTACATGAACAAGACCGGCGCCAGTTGGCATCTCATTGAAAAGAATTTCAAACATTGCTGCTGCATGACAACCGATCTGGTTGTTGAGTTTATTGAAAAATCGGTGCCGGCGGCGGCGGAACAGCGACGTGCTACCAAGACACGTCTCGCCCAAATCGTTCATCCCGCCGATAATCTGTTGTATTCGAAACTGAAGTTTGTCACCGAGCCGCTGGAGCAACAGCAGCAGCAACAGAACAGCGGCTCCTACGACAGCGGCTCCTACGACAGCGGCTCCTCCAGTTCGGCCAGCGATGAGCACAATAATCCTGCAACCAACAATCAACAATCCGCCGCCAACAATGTAAATATAAATGTGAACGTGAATGTGAATGTGAATGTTAATCACAATCTAATTGAGTCACCCACAAAGATCTCGAGCTCGGCAACGTTGGCGCTGAAGCAGCTGTTACTTGTGCTTATCGAATGTGCAGCACAATCGCAGGAGTCGATTGCCAGGATATCGGTGTCATGCCTCAAGCATGTCATACTCTCGACCGGCATGCTGTTCAACGAATCGCAATGGATGATTGCCTGCTCGGCCATACATCGGGCATGCACTGTGACCATTGCCCCACTGCGTCAGCTATCGTTTGCCTTTCACGAGAAATCCAATAGCTTCTACGGTGATTGCGCCAATGTCAAGGTGGCGGCACGACGCGACTCCACCTTGGACGAACTGGCACGCATCTATGCTCTCGCCCAGCAGGTCTTTCTCTCCGACAATCAACGTGATCCGAACCACCAACAAAGCACACCAGCTTCCGCATCAGCTTCAACGCCAACTGGCGGCTCCTCTTCGGTTTCGGCCGGTGCAGCTGCCGCCGCTGCTGCTTCAGCTGTTCCGCCACCATGCAAGATCAGCAGCTCAACATCATCGCAGCTCACCGATGATCGCAGCTATTCCTTTTTGCTCTATCCATTGAACAATGGCTTCAATTCGAATCTGGATAACTTTGTAATACGCATACCGTTTAAGAATCTGGTTGTGGGTCTACTGGCCAATCAAATGTTGCTGCAATTGGTTGCCAAATTGCTGCTGTCGCGACTCAAGTGCGTGCCCCAAGCGGTCTCCACATGTATCTTTGATAACTATGCAGCATCGGCGGCGGCAACGCCCAGTCATGATTATGATTTGGACTTTCGCTCCAAGGAGATTCTGTTGCGCTGCGTCAAACAGTATTTGATGTCCGCCTTGGAGTTCGATTCGCGTCCCGGCCTCAAGTTTCTCATGCAGAAAGTCTCGAATATCGACTATGCTGCCAATTTGTACAAGCAAATGACATCGTCCTGGATGATCTACTATATAGCTCTGGTCGATTCGCATCTCAATGACATCGTCTTCTATAATCTGGGCGCTGAAGATTTGAATTTCATATTGGAATCGTGCTCGCGCCTCAATACCACAACCGTCAAAAAGAAGGAGAACTTTGTGCGATATTTGTTTTGTCTGCAGGATGCATGGAATCTTGTTTGTGAGCTCTATCTGAGCAATTCGGCACTGCACGACATCGAGAACAATGGCGGCAAGCTGCGCAATGGCCAGAAGCTGCCCATGTTGGCCATGTCCACAAAGGCCACAATGTGCCTGGCCCTCAATGGCAATCACGAGGCAGCAGCAACCACTTCAACGGCATCCGATCTGTCCTCTAGCTCCGGTTCCGATCCAGCGTCCACGCCCAGCAAGACCAGCACACAGCAGCAGCAGCAGGATGATGATAGTGTTACGACGATGACGACGCTGATCAGTGAATTTCAGCCCAAATGCCGCAGCAATCCGTTCGACACAAATCGCCAAGCGGCCAAAACCGAGGCAGAATCCATCTCGCCGGAAATCGAGCAGCAGCGAGCGACGAGCATTCTCAAGGATTCGAACTATAAGCGTGCAGCACTCGCTCAATTGGTTGTCGCATCGATGGAGCTACTTCGCTCCCTGCCCAATGAGGCCGAGGAGAACCTTAAGCTTCTGATGACACCCACCATACGGGAGGCATTCCGGCTTGTTCAGCTGCAGGGCAATGAATTGAGGGTTAACCGGTTTTAGGCAATGCTTGTTGAGTTTTATTTTGATCTGTAGGCGCAGCTAAACCGGCCCCTACACCCCCTACTCTTTACACAACAACAATACTTTGCTCTTTCTTTCTCTCTCTCTCTCTCTCTCACACAATCCCTTTATAGTATAAATTTAACCTAACCTTAAATCGATGATTAAATCTGTTCTTAGTTTAACCTAACCTTTGTAAACAGAACCCAGTAAATTATCCCTTCGCTTGGTATACGTTCGGACTGACTTCGGCCCATATACCGAATGGAGGTTTAATGCCTAACCTCAAAGTTCAGTTTAACCTCAATTCTCAACCCGAAACCAAAGCTAAATTTAAATTATGTTCGACTCTGATTGTTTTTTTGCAATAAGCTGTGTGGCTTTGCACATAACGGTTAATCTCAAGGCTACGTTTAACACTGTACACTCTCTGTCTATCCCTCTCACACACACACACTCACACACCACTACTCGCTCCGCTTCCTTTGCAGGAGAAACCATTTCAAAATAAAAGCTCAACAGGTCCAGGCAAAAGAAAAAACAAAAAAATAAAAAACAAAAGCAAATCAACTGTAACGAAAGTACAACTCGAAAGCTGCAATAAGAAAGAAGAAGATGAAATGATAAAAAAAAAAAAAATAGTAGAACAACTTTAGGTCAAAATTATGACAGAAATCAAAACAAAAAAAATAGTACAGAAGATGATGCAGCAGAACGTAGTCTTGTACATTGTAACTTTAACGTAGCAAACGTACCCTTTTAGGGGAAAAGGAAAAACAAACTAGACTACCACCAAATCTCCAAAAGCTCCCGCTTGAAGCCCCCTAAAAAGCAGCCCACAGCACTTGATCCCGGATAAATTCCATTATAGTCTTTCTCTCTTTGTCTTTGTCTTTTTCTATCTCTCTCGTTCTGTCTCTCTCTCTCTCTCTCTCGGCACTTTGCTGTAAACTTTGGTATTTTTCATAGGCTTTAACCTAATTTTAAGAACTTTACCAATACGTAATGTAAAATCAAAATTAGCATGCAAAAAACCAAACAGACGATTTTGATGTAACTTAAAATACAGATATACATATATAAACTGATCGCTAATATATATGTTGTGGCTATGTAGCTAACCTAACAAAAACCAGGAAATTCAATATTTTTGATTGCCTTTAAGCGTAGAGCAGCGCCATAATCGATTCGAAAAACTATATGTATGTCAGACATAGTATTATAAGCGCTTACAAAAATATTTAAATATATATCGAATATATATACTGCGAGCCGCCTAAAAACTTCTGTATATCTTGGATAGTTAAGTAATTATTATTTTATTAATTTTTGATTACTAAAAGATATAGTATTATGTAAAATTATATGGGCATATACATACATATATTTCCTACAATGAACAGTTATCAGATTTCAGCTCAATGTTATAGACGTATACTATATTTATATCCTAATTGTAAAAGGACTAAGTGTAAACTGTATTATAGTTATAAATTTGCCTAATATACTATATGGAGAATATTCCATCGACATATTATAAATGCAAACATACAAACGTACATATAGCGAATGTTAACTAACACAAAATCAGTGCCGCCCATTAATCCACGATTACCACCATTAAGAATTAGTCAAACACACACACACACACACACACACGCACGCATACACATACATAAACACCTAAACAACCCTAGAGTACTTTATGCATATGTACATCTCACATACTACATACATACATACATTACAGTGATCGTTAGAGATAGTTGCAACTATCGAGTGTCCACTGTACTATATATATTTAGTATGTGATCAGTAGTCCCGCGCTGCCTTTTAACTTAGCATACATTTTGTACCAGTGTGCGTACCTAAGAGAAACTATAACGAACCTTAACCCCGAAAATTTGAAAAAGAGAATTCTCAACTTAATTTTTTGCACTAACTCGTCGCTTCTTAGTCTCTTTTTGAAACTTGGTCAACATTTAATAGCTTTACAAATTTATTTATGCACCACCACCTCCCCCCGCCCCACTCGTCTATTCATATACCTACATATATACAGATTCATATACATACAATATACATAAGAATATTATATTATGGTGATACTACTAACAAGGTGAGCTCTTTTTTGAAAAAGCAAACTATTGCCATCCTTTTCTCATCCACGGGTTTTTGCAAGCGGCACCTAACGGTTAAGAATGACAGCCGCCTGCCTTGTTAGTTCCACCATGATATGTATAACTACATATATTAACCTAAATACTAAATACCAATACATATAAAAATGCATGTATCTAAGCTATATGCGTATTTGAAGAGCTAAAAAAATATATACATACATATATTATATATAAATGTACTTAAATGTATTATAGTTGCCTCTTGGAAAATATACTCAATGTTGTAAATGTCGAAAAACAAACTCAAAAAAAAAAAAAAAACGGGAAAAAACAAAAAATCATTTTTATATATGAACAAAACTATATACATACAATACATATATATATTGAAAAAAAAAAAAAACAATAATCTAAAGCGCTACAAATCTATACGTACTTATTTACGAGTACTATATACATTCTATGACTAATATATATATACATACATATATGTATATTTTTCGCTTCCTATGTCGTATGTACTCGAATTTCTATCTCTATGTCTCAATCTGTATTAACTTGTAACCAAAAACCAACTCTAATGTGCAGCAATTCAAATGAGAAACAGTAAAAAGGGGAAATGACAAAAGTATGTTCTATATACACTTACACTTCGATACTCTTTAAGAGTGCATTTGTAATTTGAATGAAAATGAAAATACAGAAATAAACATCGCTTTCGCAACTTTACTAAAACACAAATATAACTTAAAGACTTTTCCTTCGTTAAAATGTTGATAGAGCTAAAAGGTAAGATCTAGATCGAAATAGTAAAAAAACAATATTTTGTGTGAAGTTTTTGTTTATATTTATGCCACGTTTCCGCGCATTATATTATATTTGTCATATATATGTTAATTTATTGTATAAGTATATTTTATATTAACACCTTTAATGGATAAACTTAAATTAGTTATTACAGATAAATGACCTTAATTTCAAACTGCAGTTTGACTTTTAAACTTAAAAAAAAATGCCTTAACTTGCTTGTGTTTTTTTTCTTTAATATTAACTCTTTTAAGTGTTGGGATCTGTTAATATTTTTATTTTTTATATTATATATTATTTGCTTTTGTGTATTATTTTTTTTCTATTGTTCTATTAAAATCAAAGTCCGAAATAAGATGCAGAGGGGAGGGAGGGATTACGTACATACTAAATGTGTATCAATAAATAGTTAACTTTTGCTTGTGTTGGCATTCTATATACTACTTTAAGTGCGTGTGTGTGTGTGTGTGTACTTAAATTAATTAATAATTAAATTATCAAGAAGAAAAGTCCATATAATAAGCGTTTTCATTTGTTTTCACTTTATATCCTTTTTTTTATGTGTGTGGTTTTTTTGCTTTTCGTTTTTTGGATGATCAATGAGAGAGAAGCAAAAAAATTAAATTTTTCGCATTTGCCCGTTGCGTTTCATGATTTTGTTTTTGTTTTTATAATATATAATGACTCTTGTACAAGGCGATAAATTACAACTAATTCCACAGCATTGTTATAAAGGGATTATGGACAATGAAACTATAAACTTAATTTTCAATTTAAATAATGATAATTAAAAGTAAAAATTAAATCGAAGCAGAAAGCAGCAAGGAATAGTGAAACAACTTTTTGTTGTTGTCGTTAAATGGAAGAGTCCAGATGTTCTTGTTGTTTGTTTGGAGCGCCACAAGGTCAATTGTTGTTGTTGCTGTTGGTGGGTGGTGGCTAAATGCTTTAATAGTTGAACTCCTCGTGCTTCTCCGAATCGCTGCGCAAATCGCTCATTAATGGTTCGAAGCATGACTTTGGTATCATTGTGCCGACTATTTTCTCACCCTCCGTTGTCTTCATGCGTATCACCTGCATCTTGCTATTCGAGCGGGTATTCAGTATATGCTCGACACGTCCCCACACCGACAACACCGATCCGGCCAGCACATAATACAAACGCTGACGTAAGCCAACCTATTACAAGTTTGTTGAACAAGATTTAATGAAGGTTGATTCATAAGAGGGGGATTAAGAAAAGATCGAATCCTCACCTCGCAATCATTGCCAACACTGACGTTGCGACAATTGCCATTCCAGTAGGCGTGGGAGCATGTCTGCACCGATGCATCATACTGTTCGGTCCAATGGGGCTCGGCCTCGTTCAGCTTGACCTTGCGATACTTTTTCTCGAGCTCGGCGAGCGATTCGTGTCGCACCTGCAGTCCAGTATTGGGTCGATATATCTGGCACATGATTTGGTTTTTGCTGCGCGATTTTTTCTTTTGTTTGTCATCTTTGCAGTTGCTGCTGCTGCTGCCGCTGCTGCTATTGTTATCCGGTTCGGTGGAGCCGCGAGACGATTGCTGTTGTTGTTGTTGCTGTTCAATGACAACGACAAGGATTGAGGTGCGCTTCGAATTGCGCAACTGATGCGAAGTGTAGAATCCATCGTGCTCATTAAACAGATTCGCATATCTAAGGCAAAAAGAGTAGAAGATAGAATCGTTCAATCAGTATCAAATCCGTAGACACTTACTTATCCATGGCCTCCTGCCAGATCATGCCACGTTCCACACGCACCGTGTGCAATTCTGTTGGTGCAACACCTGTGGCATGTTTGCGCATAAACCTCACCAAACGCACACGCGTTACATTCTCTCCGGCAGCACCCAAATCTGCAACGAAACAAAAACAATTAAAATAAAAGCCACCCTTAAAGAAAGATCCACTTTTCTAAGAGTCATTAACAAACAGACATTAAAGTGAAGCTAATAAACAATAATACGAAAGTGCGTCGTCCATCGTTCGTTGACTTACCAACAATGCCCAGATCAAAGCGACCGCCACGCTTCGCCTGGTTTATGATGGCCGTCATGGTGTCCGTAAAGTATTTGAAGAGGCGATTCTGTAGATCGACTGGACAGCCGAGAATGCGATTGAGAAACTTGGATATGTTATTGTAGTCCTTGTCGAGACTGAGCACACCCGGATGGCTTTCCGTATTGACAATGATGCCAACGCCAACCAGAGCGCCGGCAATGTCCTTGAAGAATTCGCCACTATAATCGGTTGGCGGTGGCACCAGCGGCGCCTCATAGCCCATTATAGTGCGCATCACCGTCTCCAGAGCCTGTCGTCCATACTTGTTATCGATATTGAACTGGGAGAGATCACGCGTCTCTGTGGCACGCCGATCGCCATGGGTCAGAGCGCCCAAGGACTCCAAGCGCTTGGCCACGGTCGACGCGAAACGTCGCTCGCCCGCCAGATCCGAAATAAGGAATATGTATTCGGGCGCATTCACCTGATTGGAACGATGCGTGCGTCCAAATTGCTGAATGGCACGATCCGCTGACCATGGCAGCTCCAATGTGATATGAACGCGTCGACGCTGATTGAACACCCTACGATCGCTTTGTAGCGAGATGCCGCTGGATGCGGCCTCCGAGATGATGGCAACATCCTTTTGGCCGTCCATAAAGCGTTGCTTCTCCGTTATGTTTAGAGTCTCGAGCGGCACATCGGCTTCCGTGCGCGATTCATAGTGTATAGAGCCGTCTTCGTTTTGAACGACACGACCGCGTCGTCCGGTCATCTCGGCAACGTTATCGGGGCCGCCAAGCTCATCGATCAGCTGATCGAGCGTATTGGGCGGCAATTTTGAGCCAAGCCGTTCGATGCGTCGCAGCAGTTCCTCCTTCATGGTGCATGCCCGCTCAATAGCATCCTTCGGCGGTGGACCATAATTCAGTTTGCAGCCATTGGCACCAATGGGCGTCACGGTGCCCTTGAGCTCCTGTTTCTTTTGCAGCAGATCCTGGATGCGATCCTGTGTGGATAATTGTGGCGGCTTGCGACTCTTTGCTGCATTCAAAGCTGCAACAATATTGGCTGACATTGATGTTGCTTCTGTTTTTGGTTCCTTTTTGATTTTCAGTTCCTTTTTGATGGCCGAGGCGGCAGCGGCGGCAGTAGCTGCAGTGGCGGCGGCGTTAGCATTTTGGCGTTTCTTTTTCTTTTGGCTTTTCTTTAGTGTCTTTTTGGCTTGGCCACAATGCGACGATGATGACTTTTTGGTGCGGGCATTTACCCAGGGATCGATGTCGCTGTCGCTGCCGCTGGCCAAAAATGGATTGAAGTCCGAGCTATAATCACTTCCAACGACGCTATCCCCATCCCCATGCTTATTACGATGATCGTCATCATTGTCCTCGTCGTCGTCGTCGTCATCGTCCTCTACATCATTCTCATCATCGTTCTCAGCGTCGTCGTCGTCGTCATCATCCGCCGCCGCCGCATCATCATCATCGTTGAAGGCAGCATCATCGCTGTCGTCGCTGTTGTTGTTGCTATTGTTGTTGTCGCTATCACTAAATTGCCACGATCCGCTGCGCTTCTTTTTCTTCGATTTGGTTTTACTAACGTCGCCGCCCTTTCGCTTAGTGCGCCTCATTTTGTTGCTGTTGCTGCTGCTGTTGTTGTTGGTGGTGTTGCTGCTGTTATTGTTGTTGGTGTTGCCATTATTGTTGAGTATTGCCGCCTCCTGCTTGACCGCTGCTCCTGCCTGCATGGTCGTATCATCGTACAAGCCCAATATGCGATTGATGCGATTGCGATCCGGCGCCGGAAAGTGTCGCTCCACAAACGATTGGAAGACGCCTCTGCAGATACAAGAGTTAAAAGAAAACAATTAAGAGAAGTTCTACTAGAAGATAACCCCAAAACCCTTGACCCCTCGGCATGCTTGACTAAACTTCAATCCGACACACACACAAAAGATCAAAACTCACTTGGCTGTGGACACAAAATCAGTTAGTTCACCATCGTCGCGCTCCAACTGATCGAGAGTGCGCGCCTCGCCGGTTGACTGCAGACCGATGACAACGCATTTGCCATATTTGATGGACTCGCGGGCAACGGTGACAGCATGATTGACCTTGGCCGCAATGCACAGGTATTTGAAGAAGCGTTGATGCGACGACCAGAACTGTCCCCACATTGTCTTCTTCATGCGACTCTCGGCATCGATGAGCTCGGCGGCCTCCGTAAACTTTTGCATGGCTTCCACCCAGAGTTCGACAGATTGATCGTAGATACGACGAAATTCCTTTGACAGCGGCACTTCCTCAATCTTAAAGCTAACGCCCTTAAAGCTTAGCTGGCGTGCAATGTACATGCCGCGCAATTTCATGTCCATTGCCACAATTTCCATGGCGCCAACACCGCTGTCATAATAATAATGAATAAAATTAGATTAGATAACTATTGCTTGATCTTGTTATTCGTTTCTTACCGTCTCTCTACCGCTGTTATAAATTCAGCGAAATTGGCAAAGGCCGTGCCCTGACCCCATAGACCCAGACGCACCATATACGCCATATTCTTTGGCTCCGATGCACCGGTTGCCGAGGCATAAACAACACGTGCCTTTGGCAACTTTTGCTGCAGCTCGAGCACCGTTTGTCCGGTTTTCGTTGGCTTGCCGGAGCCGACGGGACACAGATTCTTGGCCTTGTGGCACTCATCGAATATGATGAGACCTTCAAAGTCCTCGCCACACCATTGCAACAGCTGGCGAAAGCGTGAACGATATTTGCCCGTCTTATTATTCGATTCACCAATCAAAGCCGAATATGTGCTAAAAATGACGCCACGTTTGCAATTGCCATTCGTTTGGGAGCTGATCTTGGCATATTTGAACTGTGCGAAAAGAACATGAACATGGGGTTAGGTCCAAAGCAGAACTCGAACAGGAAGTATTTGCTCACCTTGTTGAGAGCATGGACATCGATGCGTGTGGCACCAATATCGCTGAGATCACGCTCCGCATCGTACTTGAGATCATTGGACACCGATATCCAGAGGGCCCGCTTGCGCCCCTTCAGATAATTCTCATAGATAATGCCGGCAATGGTGCGACCCTTGCCAACACCAGCACCATCGCCAATCAGGAATCCAGCGCGACTGCCATCGGGCAATAGATGATCGTGTGCCTGCGATGCATATGTGATTGATTCCAATTGCAATGCGCTCAATTGTCCGCTGTTGATCGTCTCCGTTGGTATCGACATTTTGTAGTACACATCGCACGGTTCGACGGAGCTCAACGATGCTGTTTCCACAACGGCATCCGGATGCTTCTTGCCCAGCTTAACTGTTGTTGCAGAGAGAGGTAAGTGGATTAAGATATTAATGCTAATGTTGTGTTGATTAATTGTTACGTTTTGCTGGCCAATAGTCGGCATAGGTCTCGGCCACGCCCATCTCTTCGTAGTCGACCTCATCCTCCTCTTGTTGCACATAGGCGGACGCCGACGCAGCTGCCGAATTAGCCGAGTTTGCCATCGATGATGCATTCATCTGCTGCTGCTGCTGCTGTTGCATTGGTTGCATGAACAGCTGTGTCATCACATGATTCGGTATGCCACTGGTCAAGTATTCCGGATTCGATGCGATCAACTTTTGCAGCTTCTCCAGCATCATGGTGTTGACCTTTATTCCTCCACCACCGCCACCGCCGCCTCCAGCAGCAGCAGCATTAGCAGCTGTTGCCGCTGCCATCGTGCTGATGCTGCTCTTATTGCTGGCAACGGGACCGGGTTGAGCCAATTTGTAGGGTTGTCGCATTGGTGTTTGGGCTCCCCCCGCATAGCTCACTGCAAAATAAGTTTGGAAATTGTGTTTGGGTTTTGTTCGTTGTGTGTTCGTTTTTGTATGAAGAAAGATAAAGAGAGGGGGATAGATAGATAGAATGTGTTGCTTGTGATTAGTATAAAAGGCAAGAGAATTGTGATTAATTTATAAAGCTGGCATAAATCGCCCTTAATAAAACCAAATCAGGAATCGAAAGAGTACCGAAAAAGTACCTATTTAGAAAGGATTTCAATTGAGAGTTGAAATCGACGTTTTGAGACTAAATTCTCAGCACTTGACAATTGCAGAATTGGAATTATTTTTCATGTGGAACAAAATAAACTCAAAAGACAAAAAAGAAACCTTCTTTAACTTTTCGATAATATATTTTAAGAGAAATCAAGTTTCCTTTTTCTTTTCCCACTCTTTAAGATTGGGATCGACACACACACACACACACACACACACACACACACACACACACACACACACACACACACACACACACAGTAACTGTAGTTGTTTGTTTAACGGTTATTCTTGGTTGTTACCAACATTACAGGACTTACTCTGCGCCAATAAAGACGCGGCCATGCTAAAATTGGCAGAAGCAGAGACGCCCGAAGTTGAAGCGCCTCCGCCGCCACCGCCAGGGCTGTTGTTGCTGTTGTTATTGCTTTGATTGGGCGTAGAACCCTTGGAGGCGACATAGGCGGCGAGATTCATCAGATCGTTGGTACTGAGGCTGTTCAAATAGTTGCCCGCGCCGCTGCTCAAATATGCGCTGGCTGAGTTAAGGTTGCTACTGCTGGCGCCGGGGTTGCCGGAATTGCTGGCGTTGCCACTATTTGCAACGATCCTTGTGCTGTGCGTTGAGCTGCTCGCAGCTGCTGCTGCTGATGGGACCAAAGCAAAAACCAAACCAAACCAAAACGCAACGAAACGAAACGGAAAACGAGCAACCAACAACGAAACGAAAAACCGAAACAAATAACGGTAAGCAATACAAAGGTGAGTGAGTGAGTAAGAAAGAAAGCGAGCGAGTGAATTGAGAAAGAGAGAATCAGAAAGAGAGAGAGAACAACATATTAATTTTATTTAAACTTGAGCTCGTTTTTCTTCTGCTGCCTTTTTGTCAAAGTGTGAGTTATTTTCTTTTGTTTTTTTGCCATTCACATGTAAACGGATGTCTAGGCAGCAAATACAGTTTGTTGTTGCTGGTCAGACTTACCGTTCAATTTCTTTGGCATGTTGCTTTTGTCAAAGGGAACTTTGGCCGTTATTGTTGTTGGCAGCGCTGTAAATTTGCCGCCCGCAGTTGTTGCTTTTGTTGTATGCGTCACAATTGTTGGACGCAATAATGTATTAACGTTGTTGTTGTTATTGTTATGATTATTGTTGTTGTTGTTGTTGATGTTTCTAATATTACTTTTGTTGTTGCTGAGGAGCAGCGATGTTGGCTTGCTGCTGTTTATGATTTTGTTATTGTTGTTGTTATTGTTGCTGCTGCAGCTTGGTAGCTTGACGTTGTTGCGAATGTTTTGGGCATAGGTAACTGCAGTATTCAGATCACGACCGCCACCTGCAACAATAACCAAAAATAAACAAAATAAATAAATATGACGAGGCAATGATAAATGTGATTAAATTATATATGTATGTATACTGCTGATATGTCTAGCGTCGTAGTATTTGTGATAAATAATCGAAAACGGCCAGCAGCAGACTGTTTAACGTTAAAGCTCCTAGCGCCGTTAAAAGTATGCTTTGTAAATTTCACATTTCTGAAAGTTAATAAAAAAGCTATTAAGAAAAACCTAAGCACATCTTTTTTATACCATATCATCATCTTCTGATTCCACTCGTACAATATATACTTCCGTACTGTCACTTAATTTATCTTTTACGTTGTTAACTTGTCAAAGGTTGCGAAATCAATGCACGCACTACTTGCAAATATCTTGTCTGTACTACAAATACCAAAAGTTCAGTAATCAGTTACAGTTACTATATGCATATGCTGTATTTATATGTATGTATGTAGTATGTAACTGACTAATTAGGAATCCACCCACCATTCCCTCCGCTTCACAATTTTGCATTTCAATGTCATTTCATTGAGAGGGAGAGGATTGGTTTGTGCGTTGGATTTTAGGGTTGTGACAACGTCTTAGGCTCATCACCTACTTTAACTGGCCGCCAATGGACACCCCACCCCCCTTAACCCTTGTAATATATGTACATATATCCGTTTATATATATGATGCATTTGCATTTGCTAATTAGGTACTCATTATGTGCACAGTTATGGGGCGGGGACATTATGCCTATATATACATTGTGTTAATATCAAATGCACATGCCACAACTCTAAGCAGCAGCAACAACATAAAGATTCAGGGGGAGGGGGGGGTGGGCGAAAGCAATAGGTGTGGCATTAGCAACGATTCAAAATCGATTTATGTGCTCAACTCAAAACTTACAAGTAAGAATGTTAATCGAAATATACTATATCAAGAAGGATTTTGTTCCATCCCAACAAATCAAAGCTTTTGAGTAGAACCTAGGTCTAGAAAGCACAACTTAAAGATTCCCTGAACCCATTCGTGCTTGACTAAACTTTTATCTTCAATATGTAAGCAGTTACTAAGCCGATTGGGTTAAAAATTTCACAGCTGATCATTATGTGGTGTATATATCTTTAATTAATATCGATACCAAGTGCATAGCGAAGAAAACGTTAAAAGTAATCGATTATTATTTAAAACTAACTTGTTCTGCCTATGGTTGAGAAGAGCTTACTCTGAGATCGACGCGGATGGGGCTATACCGTTGACTCAGCATTTGCTGCTGATCAAGAACATATATGGTATATATATAAAGGCTTATTGGGGTCAGAGGTGCATTTTTCATTTCTATCTTTTTTAATAAGGTTCAAAAGGATAAGTAAGACAAAGGCATAGGTCAAAAAGATAATTTGATATATTGGAATAATTGGAATTCATTTTGAGCTTAATTGGCAACAACATTTCTTGTAGATACTGATTTTGTCGTTTTTGGTAATGTCTTCGGGTTGCTGGGATGGTGTGGGGGAGAGAAGGGCTTCATCAATAATGCGAAATGCAAATGCAAATTTTACACAAAGATGACACGACAACATTGTATGCTATAATTGGATTTGTCCGTTAACAAATATGCATATATGTAAATATGTATTAGTATATATGTATATAATTATATGTATATAGTATAAGACCGATTGTAAGCAAGTGCATTTACATATATTCCCTGGCTGAGATGCCAGCATTCGCATATGGAATCTATACATAGATCCTTGCCCCATTCCAAAGTGTACCATGTTTGTGAAGTTGAGGGTTGGTCCACAAACATTCCATTATTAATTGAAATCCTTTCAAAACCATCCAAATTCTATGCAGGACACTAATTGAACAAAGAGCTTAAGTTAGTCAGGTTGTCGGTTGTCGGGGTTTATCTCTGGAGCTACAGAACCGATTTTAAATATCTTTTTTGCCATAGAAAGCCACGTTCTTTGTGAGTGTCAAAGGCGATATACGTACATATATTAATCGCTAGTCAGAAAGAAAAATAATAACCTAGCTTGTATTGTTGGTGAGAGTAAAATTTGATTAATTTTTTTTGTTAAGATCATCGATTAAATGAACAACAATCGAATGATCTAGGAACCGTTTGCCTTCTTCTTCTCATACCTCAAAACCTAATTACATTAATGTTGTAAGCCCCTTTCATTGAATTATTGGGAAAACTTTGTAAATTTTTCGCCAACCGACCTTTTTACGGCTGGGCTGCCCTATTTTGCCTGACCAAGCAAAGAGTTTTGGGAGTGGCAGGGATGAGATTGAGGGTCGATTAGGGTAAATAAAAGGGAATGGGAAAAAAGGGAATGTTCTTTGTGGTACGGGGTTAGGCGAAGGCCTCTCTAGGTTCCCTTAGGCCTTAAAGCTTATATCAATTTGAGCATTCAATTTCAGTTCAAACACAGTGTGTTGGTGTGTGCGTGTGTTTTTTTTTTTTAAGCTTCAAATTGTCAAAAGTGCTCGAAGATTGATCAAAGTCTGCGGCTCTGAAGGTAATCTTTTTCATATTTTTCATAAATCAACTCAAAAATTAATTTAACTTAAGACGCATTCCAAAAACAGTTTGTAGAAACTTGCTGATATGTAATAATATTATTCGATTCTTGATGCAATTGTTTTAAACCATAAATTGGGAGTATGTATTGTCAGCTTACCTGGCACTTCAATTAGATCTGGATCTTCATCATCATCAAAATCAGAGCCAGAATCGTCATCATCGAAATCGTCGTTTTCATCGGCGTCTAAAAATGATTTACGCTTTTTTGATGTCTGCGAACGAATCAAACAAATTAAAATCAAAATCAAAATGAAAACAGATTTAAAGCAATACTTTTCGACTTGATTTTATTTGTTATACGTTATTAATACACAAACACATCTAATTTCGCGCAGTGTACTGCAGTCAACACTCTAAGAAAAAAGCTGATATCAACAGCAACGAAAAAAAACGCCACAAAAATTAGCGGGGTTTAACTGCCAACAAGAATGTAGCACACTTTTTATAGAGAGAAAAAGGTTGGCGAGAGAGCGCGTGGAAATAAGAGAGAGCGACAGAGCGAGAGAACGCTAGAGTTGTTTAGAAAAAACGGCACAAAAGCACGAGACGAAAGAAAAAAGAAACACGAAAAAAATAAAGGCAAAAAGAAGAGGAAAACAAACAAATAAAAATTGAGCTGGCTGCCATAGCGGCAAAAACTTTGCGTTTCTGTTCTTATTGTGGGTCAGCTGAGGTCAGTTTTTTTTTCCTCTTTTTCGTTTATCTTTTACACTGTTTACCGTTTATCACACACGCATCATTCTCGCTGTTGCAACTGTTGCGACTGTCCTTTCGCTCGTTGTAAAAGCAACTACAATTAATGCGACTCTACCGACTCTCGTCTCGAACCCAGTCAAATTAGTTCGAGCCCAAAATACACACATACACACACACACACACACATTTATGTGTGTAAAGCCCTGCGCTCTGGGGACACCTTCCAAGCAGCAGCCCCTTGCCAAAATTTAAACTACGGCCGCTGTTGCTACGTTGTGGGGCACGGGGTGGTTCAGGCGGTGGGTGGGTTGGGGCGAGGACAAACCACCACTCGGGAATAGCATTCGGGCACGGAATGACATCGGCACAGTGGTTGAAGAATATTAGTTTTCTATCGATATCGATTAAACATCGGTTATTGTCAACTATGTATCGGTTTAGTCTAAAGTAATTTCGATATAATAATAAAATAAATATTTTAGTTCGATTTCTTATCGGAATAATCATGCTGTAACCACTGTGCAGCAGTTCAAGAAAGGGTTGAACAGTAAATCCCCCCGCGAACGCTCACAGGAAAGGAAAGGAGTGGAGTTTTGACATGCGAACAACGAACAGAACGGAATAGAACAGAACAGAAGGGAACCCAACCCAACCGAACCGAACCGACCCGAACCCGAAAATACGCAAACATGTGCAATGTGCCGCCGCCAACCCCCAACAACAAAAGCAACCTTTACCCCCACCACCTCCTTTCGTGCTAAAAACAAAAGGATTGCCTGGATAGCGCTAACTTTGAATAGGGGGTTGGAGTTGGGGGGGGGCATACCAAACGGCGGCCAGGCAAACCGATGCCACCGAAGAGTACAGGACACGACTACGAGTGCCAGCAAGAGCGGGAGGGAGTGAGTGAGAGAGAGAACCGTTGAGTGGGTTTGCACGACTCTGGTTGACGGTTTTGGGTTGGTTGACAACGATTCCTGCGCGCCCGCCCGCCTTCTCCCTTTGGTGCAGGGTGCCCTAAAGTGAATAAAACTTGGCTGTAAGTTGTTGATGTTGACTAGCTATGCCTATGGATCGAGATAAATCAATGACTCGGGAACTCGGGGTAAACAGACCAACCACACCATATATACTTATACATATATATGTATGTATATGTATATACAGGGAGGGGGGACGGTAGAGAGAGGTGCAGTAAGAGGTCAAATGTGCGCAACAATCAACCCTGCCATAAACATCAGTCAGCTACAGTGAACACTCACATACAGTCGAACTTCCATATTGCAAACCTTAAGGGAACAAGGAAAAACTTCATAAGAGAGGGAATTGGGGTTTTGGCTCCGGAAATGGAAATTCGTTAAGAAAGAAAACTTCGTTATATGAAAGTTCGTAGTGGAGAGGTTCGACTGTAAATAAATTAGTTGGGTTTTATTTAAAGAATTTTCTCATACAAAACATACAGATGACAGAATTATAATGATATGTTTAAAGTCGATTCAGTTTCAATATTTCAGTTTTTTTTTTTGATGAGATTATATTGAAAAAACCAAAATAATGAATTTAAGTTGAAAACTATTTTTTTGTACTTGAAGATCTAAGAAAATAACAGTTGGAGTCATTTGAAGATTCAATGTTAATAACATTATGTTAACCTTAACAAATGCAATAGCGGTAAATCGAAGTCGAACTGCCTGTACGAACATGTCCATATAAACAAAACTCCCGTTAGCCCAATACAACACACACACACACACACACACTCGCACTTTGTGGGAAATTTGTTTTTGTTGTTTTTTTTTTCGACTGAAAATTTCTGACACACAAAATAAAATCAAAACGAACGACCTTGGCAAAAACACAAAAGTAAATATGCTCAAATATTCGCACAATCACAAACACAAACACAAAAAAAGAGCATGTGTTTTTACACACACACATACAGTTACACACACGCGCTTTTGTCTCTGACTGTTTGGGGGGGAGAAGGAGGAAATACATCAACACGTTGCTGTTATGCCAATAAAAAAAACACAACAACAACAACAAAAAAAAAGGATGAAAAAGATAGAAATAATAAAGTAAAAGACAATGAAGAAGAAGAAGCAGAGAGCAGCGGCAGCGGCGGGGGCGGGGGCGGCGCCAGAGAGTCGCTTTTAAGGGTTGCTCGACGAAATGCAAAAAAGGCGAAAATAAAAACGTAAACAAAAAATGCCGAATGATTGGCGAACAACAACAACAAACAATAATAAGAGTAAACAAAGAGCGAAACGCATAATAAAATTGCATTTAAAAAAAAAAAAAAAAAATAATATACAGATAAAATCGAATTTTGCTATTTGCTAGTCTATTTGAAGAGCTTGGGTAGTATTAATAATAATGATTTTATGGCTAAAAATTAAGATATGTATGCACAAGTTGCGTGGGGGAGGGGAGGGGAATGCATATGTTTGAGGAGGGAGGGGAGGGGGAGTAAGGGGGAAATGCACATTTAACGCATGCGCCCCAAGCCCCAACAAGGAACAAACAGCAGCAGCGGAGAATGGCAAAACAAAGCAAACAAAGCGATAAATAACGCAAACTGGGGAAATTATATACACTATATACATACATATGTATATGTATGTTTTTTGTTGTACATATGTATATGTAAAACGGGGCGTGGGAGTGACATCAAACTAGCTGCTGCTGCAAGTTGCACACACATTAAACATGCCACATGGTACAGTGAACACACGCACGCACACACACACACACACACACAGAACTTTGACGACAACAGTCTAAGAACTAAGCTCGACTGTACTCAAAACATTAAGTTAGTATTTCCAATTAAATTCTGGACAAAGTTTTATTTTGAGATTTTAGGGATATTTTATCGGAAAATAAGTATTAGAATAAAAGAGTTTTGAAAGTATTATTGAAAGACCTCTACTCTCTCTCTACTAGGATCAATTCTATTCAGGAGCAAATCGTATAATGCCAATCCCCGATTTTGATTTTGATAACATTTTGAGTTGAATTGAAACCAATTTAAATACGGGGTATCTCTCGAAGAGCTTTCGTTTTAAAGCTAAACCTCATTTCAAAAATCCTGATCGGGATCAATCCAAACAATATCTTTATGGTACACGTTCCGATTGACAGAAAACAACAACAAAATTATCAGGAAATTAGCCAAAAATATTTATAAACGAAGTTTTCAATTTGACAAACTGAAACGCGAGTTAAGGATCGGTTACTATGACAACATATACACACACACACACGGCCTTAACCCTAACCTTGCACAAGGCACATTTGCGAAACATGCATGCAATGGAGATGGGCGAGGAGGAAAAGGGTGGGGGGGGAGAGATGACCGAACCAATAATAAAAGCAAAAAACAACAATGCAAATTAATTGACCAAATCGACTTTGCATTTTCTTCTTCTTCTCTGTAAAGCGTGCAGACGCCGCAGCAGCAGCTAAATAAGTTGGTTTGTTGTTTTTGTTATTTTGTTTTGCCTAACCATGTGGCTGGCGACATAACGTGCGCGTGCAAGCGAAATGGCTAGATTATGCACACACACTCAGCTGCTGCTGCCAACGTCGCTGCTCCTGTAGCTATGGCGACGCCGACAGCGGCGGCCAGTGGCCATTGAATGTTGCCGATTTAGCAAAGGAACAACAAAGAAATGCATAAGTCATCATGCATACTTACTACTTACTACTAAAACTCACCATTTTGTTGCTGGATGTTTGTCGTATCGCAATTTCTTCTTATTGTTGGTGTTGTTATGATTTGCAGTTAACTTTAGTGCCGGAAAAGGTAAAAAAGAACGCGCGCGCGTTTAGAGAAACAGAAACAGAGCGGCGGCGGCGACGAAACGTT
Source organism: Scaptomyza graminum (assembly GCA_018901835.1). Classification (NCBI taxonomy): domain Eukaryota; kingdom Metazoa; phylum Arthropoda; class Insecta; order Diptera; family Drosophilidae; genus Scaptomyza; species Scaptomyza graminum. Next base: position 250,640 of record JAEIFL010000001.1, on the reverse strand, counting down.
TGACGACGGCAACAACTACAACTACGACGACGACGACGAAGAAGAAGCAGCAGCCAACAATTGTACGCCTTCTTCTTCTTCGACTGAGCTCTTGTGGCTCCGCGCTTCAGTTCGCGGCTGAGCACGCGTTTTTTTTTTTAGTCGCCCTTCTTTTCGTTTGGGTTTATTTCTTTTGTTTGTTTAGCTTTTGTGCGCACGGCTTATTGCCGTGGATATTCGCTTAGCTTGAGACTTATTGCAAATTTCAGATGGTTTTACGTGATTCTTGTTGCGGCTGCCTGCACGCACACGCACAATAACAACAAAATAAAAGCGAGAGGAATGAAACAAAAATAAAAAAAATTAACAAGCCGAAAACACACGTAACATACCGTTCGCAGTGCACGTCGCACGCTAATAAAATGAATAACCTATCGATATATTTGCAATATGTCGCTAGTACTGCAAAAAAAAAACACACCTTTTGGTATTTGTAAAAATAACTCAAAAATATACCAAGTTTTTGTTTTCGATAATCCTGAAATGAGTTGATACACTCGGTGACTCGACGTCGCTAGCTTGCTTTTCCTAACTCATAAATGCTGCAGCAGATTTGTCAAATATAAAGTTGCAATAAAACATCGATTAAAAACGCAAACTGCAGTTATGATTGCCAGATTACAAAACTAAATTAAATTTTTGTATGCTGTTTTTTTACATGTAATCGAAGTATCGTTTTATTCCATATTTGTGATTTATTATGCAGAGCGATAACTTTTAACAGAGCATGTTAAGTTAACATAGTCAGTTCTTAGAGGTGTGTAAAACTAATATCGTTTGAGTTTTGCAGCACTAGTATTTTGTTGTTGCGGTCGCGTTGCCAGTGCGGCGGTTTATATTTATTAGATATTACTCCGAGAAAAAAAAAAAAACAGTCATTGTTTTCAAGCTAATCGCACAAAATGCGCGCGCCAACCAAATAAACAGCAGCATCAACCGGTAAATAATCTACAGCTTGACCAGGACTCGCACAAAAAAAAAATCAATTCACAATATTCGTGCCGCCTGCCATAAAAACGCACAGCAGAAGAAAAAACTCGAAAAAACTCGTTGGAACATAATTCGATCGATACATTTTATAACAACCTACAACTTAATGTGGCCAGTTTTTTAATTGTTGCCTGTGGTATTTGAATAGCGTCTTTTTTTTTTTGTTTTTCGTTCATTTCGGTTAAGGGGTAGTGAATAAGAAGAAGAAGTGGACGCGAAGAAGAAACATTGAGAAGAGTGCATTGTGCATAAATGGCATGGTAATCGCCGGGTGTGAGAAAGGAGAGGAGAAGTGCAAAATAAATTAGCGAGGCACATTTATAAATATACATAAATGCATATGTCTATGTATGTATGGATGCTAATATGTATGTGCATTGATTTCAATAAAAATCGCAAATATTAATGAATTTGTTGCTGCTAAATTGCTACAAGAGAGGGAGAGACAGACCAGCATCGCATCAGTAACAAGAGAGAGAGAGAGTGAAAAAGCATCCGTATAACACACACATACACTAGCCTCTTTGCTCTTTGGGTGGCATCGATATTCATTTCCTACGTTTGTTTACGCGAGGAGTTAACGGCACACCCTGTGCCTAAAACAAGGAACGGCCAGCACCAGCTACACCCTACATCACTACCGCCTCACCAATCACATTGCCCATTGCGTGTGCCCAGTGTCTGGCGCTTTATTGTATATTGTATATCCTACAGAAAGACAAGAAAGACAAAACGCCATTTACATTGCCATTGCCGACACCGAGTTCCACCAAAAGCGTTTTATGTGCGACCCAACAGCGTGGTAAGTAAATAAAATAAAGAAGCAGAACGTACTAGCATATAAAAAGAGTGAGTGAGAGCTTTTTAACGGGACCCCTGCACCTGCACTCGCACTCGCCGTCGCGTGTGTTATTAACATTAGAACTTTTTCGCGACAGAATCTGGTCATCATTCGCTGAACACAAGGCCGACGCCGGCCCATAAGACTTTATACATATGTATGTTTATTTGTGTGGGTGACCTAGTGATGTGATTTTGTATTAATTGCATAAAATAAAGGCAAGAACCTACATACTTTGTATATTATAAGGTGCGCCCTTCGAATCATTTGGGGTTGGTTTTTTTTAAAGGGACTGGGAGTGGGGGGCAAATTTCAGGGAAGCGAATGCAACACGGAAGTATTAAGTAACGGAATTAGCAATTAGCTGTTGAAATTTACTAAATACCCAGCGGGATTCGATACTTTTGTAACAGTTCCCACGGTTGTTACCCGAACTGTGCGTTTCTCTGTTTACTCATTTACTCAATGGCTTGCCGGTTCTTAGCTTTCGTTTCAATGACAAACTTTTTAAAGGGGGGTGCTGAAAAGTTGAATAGAATCGAGTGTAAACGAAAGTAACGGTATCTCCTAGTCAGTCACTCTTGAAAATACTATTTCGCATGGCCCTGAATATGCCCTTAACAAGTATATAATTTACATATGTTCAATTTTTGTATTTATGATATTTTCTTTCTTTTGTTGTTGTTGTTTGAGAACGACTCTCAACTTTTGCGGTAATCGATAAACCATACATACATACAGTGACGACAACTGATTGTTGTCAGTGTGTGCGTGAGCTTTGTTACTGTTGTTGCTGCTGTTACAAATGTTAGTTATGTACGCTTTATTTGCACGTATAATTAACGTACCTTGATTGTGCTTATCTAGCTAAGCAAACACACACACACACGTATATACATAAATACATATATTCACACAATGGGCAGTGTGGGTGTATATGGTATGTGTGCATGTTTGTGTTTGCACAACCTACTGCGATAACGGGAAGGGGGCGGTCTCTCTTGCACTCGCTAAATGTACCCGAAGCGCGTGACATAGCCGACAACATTAACAACAACAGCAGCAGTAGCAGCTGAAGAAGAAGCATTGGGAATGGCCCACAAGTGGACACCTGTTAGTTGGCGGGCCTAAAAGTAAGGGAACTTAAGCTACATTTATAGAGTTCTCTCTTAGTTAGTGCTAACAATTTAGCTTTTTTTTCGCTGTAAAATCTAGATTTTTGTTACGAAGTTTCGGTTAATACTAGCTGGATTATGCTTAAAGTTGGCAATGCTGCTCTTCGTTTACTATCAAATACATACATATATGTATGTACATACGTACATATGTGTACAACAATGTACCGGCATTCGATGCACAATTGAATATAAAAAGCGGGGCAAAATACAACTTAATAATCACCACAATACAACGGCTGTTGTTCTTTTGATAACGTATTTAATTTATTATTTATGGCTGCGGCTCACAAATACAATTGTAAAATAAATGTGCACACACATACACATATGCTAGCCGATGTGTACACACATGCACAACAATTTAAATGCCGCAGTCAGTCAGCTCTCCCGCTCTTCCTTTCTCGCTCCCTCTCTCTGTCTCTCTTAGTCACTGCTGGCCATTTTGTGGAGCGCTCACTTTGCCGCCGTCTCAGTTTAACGGCTGCCTTCGAAGCTCCAAACAAAAAAAACCAAACCAAATAAAATAAATTAAAATCAAATAAAACGAACGAACTTACTTAAATGTGAACGAAACGCGCGAGAAGTTAACGAAACAATAACAAAAACAACGACAGGCAACGATGAACTGTTAACAACAACAACAACAAATTACGGGTAAAAAAAAAAAAAATACAAATCTTAAACTTGAGCCCATTCATCGATATCCATTTTCAAAGTACTCGAAATACCTAAATATATAAATAAAAAAATAAATATATACTATAGGAACAAAATGTTATGTACATTGAATGTACAAATGTACATTTTAAGTACAAACATGTGCACCGATTACGGACTCCAGTAACTCTCTCTCTCTCTCTCTCTCTCGCACCGTTGATTTAAATTCCGATTCACACATTGTAAAAAATGAACTTTGGGTTCTTACCTGCAAAATGTACATACTTATGTATATATATATATATATGTATATGTATATATTACGATCGTAAGCTATACTTTTCATTGTCCAAGGGCCCCGTTATTTAATTGCAAGATTTTAATATTTTAATTATTAATTAATTATTTAATGACTGCGGGGAATTCCACACATTTCAATAGTACTCGCGCCTATTATGCATAAAACAACTAAAGTAAGTTGTTATATAACCTAACTATTCTAACACTTCTAGTCTTTATTCTACTATTAACAATGATATCTCGCCCGCCCGCCTTTTTTGTTTTGTGTTTCTCTTTTTACGTGCGAACAAAAAAATCAACAACAAGCATAAAAAACAATGCAAACAAGTGCATCATTGGGCCGAGAAGTCAGTGAAGCGTCTCTCACGTTGTGCATAGCCTGCATTTAAAGTATGCACAGGGTATAACGGGGGGTTAACCTAACGAAACTTTGCACGACTCAACGAAGATACTTTGACCGAAACCCCAAAGAACTCTTTTTTAAATTGATTGCATCTAGAGTTTTCTTAGGAAATCTTTATACCAAACAAAAAATACTCAACAAATCTATTATATTGTTACATAATAGTAGTATGTACCAAGTTTCCTCAACAAGCAAACAGCGAAATTGAATTCATGATTTCGAGTTTCGAGGCCCACACAACAATTCGCTCATCTGGAAACCTTTCGATGGATGGGAACAATGAAACGGGAACGACGTTCACAATAAAAAAGTTTATAACTATTATTAGAGATAACAATAACAAACACACTCGCTCAAGGGCATTATTAATCAGAATAATTCCCAAGAGGTGCAGCGCACAATGATAAAAGTCATTTGATTATATGGTTAGGGTATGCACTCAGTCGTCGTCGCCGTTGGCAAATTATTTCGAAACTAACTCGGTTTTTTTTTTTGTTCCTTATCTCTCTCGAAGCGAAGTGATTCAAGTTCACAAAGCGAATGGTGTATTTGGCGGGCGGGCGGGCGAGTCGGGGGTGGGTAGGTTTTTTTGCAAGGGGAACGGAGGGGGGACAGATTCGTCCCAATTATCAGCGGAACACCGGAACTAAGGAACTGAGACGACTGAGACGACGGCGAGACAAGTCGATACAACTGAGTCATCAGTCAGAAATGCTTGAACGCTGTTTGATTATTTTTGGTTCGACTTCGACTCAAGATCTCAAACTATGAACTATAAAAATATACTTTAAGAACTGGCTTGGTTCTCTTAGTTTAAGCCAGAAATGTTAAGGAAAGAAAAAAAATTCGAAGGATCCCTTCCTAAGAAGGGAGGAATAACCCCAAATGGGTTCAAATCGATTTGCCGAAATGCTTTATTCAACATTTTAGTTTCAGTTAGGAAATGTATGAACATATATGTATGTCCCAATATACGTCATTATCATCATCATCGTCGTCATCATCGTTAGCATTATTCGTTGCGCGAATTAATCATAAAATTATAAATATGTACTTATATATATACCAAGGGGCTGCTGCTGCGGCATGAATATATGTATGTATGTACTGTGTATGTATTGTTATCGTAATGCCGCTCAGTGAATAATGCCAAGTAATCGCTGATTCAGACAACGAGCGAAACTTGGAACAGTTGTGCCCAAGGTGGCAAAGCGGGTTAATCGTTTGGCAATTGAATTGAGATACAATCAAGAATCTTAGCAGAAATTCATATCAAAGACTGCAAGGTACTAGATGAACAACAAAAATGCCCGCTGATTTTATTTAAGGCATATAGTAGACCCGAGAAATTCAAAACCCGATTTTTATAACGAACTATTTTCTCTTATACCCTAGAGCTGAGTTATATGGAAGTTTGACTCGAAGTTAGTCATTCCCTGTTCGGTATATATGTATATATATTTCTTTAAGTTTGATATCTTATAATAATATTACTCAAATGTCAATTTGATTAATTTCCAAAAGAAAAATGAATAAAAAATATTAATCGGAGTATTTTAAGCGGGTCTTAAGCCCGCATTAATAATATTATTTATATAGAATAATAATATGAACATTTAACGTATTATACATACACATACATATGTACATACAAATGCTCTATCTTTGTTGTTGTTGCTCTTCGGGGGCTGTCTGACAAATTGCTTCAACCTAAACCATCCCCCAAACATACATACATACATATATATACATATAAACCTAGACAATTTGTATGACTATTGTCATCAAATAGATATAGGTACGGGGGGGATGGGGGATGCAAAAGACAGACAAATTGAAAGCAATTATAATGTGAATCGATGGCATTTGAACTTTCTTAATTATTGGGGCCAAATAGTCGTCCGAGTCGACCCCCAATGTAAATTTAAATATGTACGACAGAAATGTGTGTGTGTGTGTGTGTGTGTGATCGACTTGGAAATTTTCAAAACGGTTTTTTAGATAGTTTTCATAATGCAAAAAAATATAAAAACAAAAATTTTAATTTTATAGTAAAAAGTGGAGATGATATAACACCCCCTTAAGGTGATGTAATTTCTACGTTTAAGCTCTTGTTTCTTTTTGGGCATTATCTAGAAGTAATTTAAAAAGAAAGAAAAATAAATAAAGCCAAAATGTGACTCATAATTATATTTTTTATTTTTTTGAATTCTTTTGTTTTTATCACTAACCGCAACTGTTTGAATACATGAATATATTCATACCAATACATACAAATGTACATATACAGTGGACGCTCTCGGAAACTATAACTCTCGGGAATGAGAATCTACCATATATGTATATGTAAAAATGGTTATTTTATGCGATTTTAATTGATAAAAATGTTGTTTTTTGTTGTTGCAGAAATGTGTGCCTCATCAGTTAGCGCGACTTTCACGAACTCAAGCGTATTATTACTAACGGCAACGGCAAAGGGCAACAGTTGAAGACGAAGAAGAACAAGAACAAGAAGAAGAAGAAGAAGAAGAAAACAACCACAAAACAACAACAACGAAAAGATCAAGTATCTAAAGGAGAGATCTATAATTCGAGATCAACCCCCCAACCCTAAAAGAAACGTAACGAAAAAGACATAAAATTAAAAAATAATAACAAAAAGGAGGAGCGAGCGGAAGCGGGAGTATCATCTTCTGCCCATCCATAATGTTGCGAATGATGATGAGCTCGACAACGAAACATTTGCTGCACTGTTTGCTGCTCTTCACTGTGATAGCGACCTGCGAAGTATTGTCCGGAGGGATCAAGATCAATGAGAACTCCTTCACTTTGATCGATCCATGGACTGAATATGGCCAATTTGGCACAATATTGCTGTACTTATTGCGCTTCTTGACGCTGCTAACACTGCCGCAGGTGATGTTCAATTTTTGCGGCCTCATCTTCTACAATGCCTTCCCCGAGAAGGTCGTACTCAAAGGCAGTCCACTGTTGGCGCCCTTCATATGCATTCGGGTCGTTACGCGCGGCGATTTTCCGGATCTAGTCAAAATGAATGTGCTACGCAATATAAATACATGCCTTGATACGGGACTCGAGAATTTTCTGGTCGAAGTCGTTACCGACAAGGCGGTCCATTTGGCCCAGCATCGGCGCATACGCGAAATTGTTGTGCCCAAAGAGTATAAGACACGAACGGGCGCTCTGTTCAAGTCGCGGGCGCTGCAATACTGTCTCGAGGATACGGTCAATGTGCTGAATGACAGCGATTGGATTGTCCATTTGGATGAGGAGACGCTGCTGACGGAGAATTCGGTGCGTGGCATCATCAATTTTGTGCTCGATGGCAAGCATCCGTTCGGCCAGGGTCTCATCACCTATGCCAACGAGAATGTTGTCAACTGGCTGACAACGCTGGCCGACAGTTTTCGTGTCTCCGACGATATGGGCAAGCTGCGCCTTCAATTCAAGCTCTTCCACAAGCCGCTCTTCAGCTGGAAGGGCAGCTATGTGGTTACCCAGGTAAGTACTTACTTAATATTCCTTCCCATTCAACCATCACTGACACTCGCTTCCCTCTCCTTTCCTTTCCAGGTTGGCGCTGAACGTGCCGTTTCGTTTGACAACGGCATCGATGGCTCGGTGGCCGAGGATTGTTTCTTTGCCATGCGCGCCTTTAGCCAGGGCTACACATTCAACTTCATTGAGGGCGAGATGTACGAGAAGTCACCGTTTACGCTGCTCGATTTGCTGCAGCAAAGGAAACGCTGGCTCCAGGGCATACTACTCGTTGTCCACTCCAAAATGATACCCTTCAAGCACAAACTGTTGCTGGGCATATCGGTTTATTCGTGGGTCACAATGCCGCTATCCACATCGAACATCATCTTTGCCGGCCTCTATCCGATACCCTGTCCCAATTTGGTTGACTTTGTGTGCGCCTTCATTGCCGCCATCAACATCTATATGTATGTTTTCGGCGTTATCAAATCTTTTTCGCTCTATCGCTTCGGCTTGCTCAAGTTCCTGGCCTGTGTCCTCGGCGCTGTTTGTACGATACCCGTAAATGTCGTCATCGAGAATGTGGCTGTCATTTGGGGCCTCGTTGGCAAGAAGCACAAGTTCTATGTCGTTCAAAAGGATGTGCGAGTTCTTGAGACAGTCTAAATTCGGAGCAATCGCAAGTTCCAAACCGGAACAGCAATCGGAACAACAGCTTTTTGGCACTTAACTGTTATTAAAACTAATAAAAAATGCAAAAATCAACAGAAACAAAACCTAAAAGTTAAACAAGTATAATCGCACAACAACAACAAAACAGCAGCAGCAGCAACATCATCATGATCTTCTCTACACACACACACACACACAAACTAATTGTTATTAAGTTGTAATAGGAAGCAAAGAAAACAACTTATTTTATTTTGGCCTGAAGTTTTTTGCTAAATTGTTCATTTAAAAAGTTATATATACCAAACATATATACTTATATATATTTAATATGGCTTAATATATATATGCACACCACACCAACAACCCACCCCTTTCCCCCCGCCCACACACACACACCCACACCAAACTTTAAAAAGAGCAAACACAAATTTTGAAAATCTATTATAAATTCAGCATTAAGTGTAATTTTTTTAATAGTCATTAAAATAAAGGAGTTGAAAGACAGATAAACAAAACAAAAAAAAAAACAAAACAAGCTAACTAAAATAAATATATCTGTACAATATTAATTTTATTATTATTATGTGTAGATTTGTCATTATTATTATTATTATTACACATTATACATTATTATACATAAGTACTATTATTATTTACATTTAAAACTGTGTACATTAATGTATTGTAAATTGATAGCAACAAAACAACAACAAAACAACTGAAAAACTTAAACTGTTAACAAATATCATTCACACCAAAATACCAAACAACAACAACAATCACAACCTTCGACTTTTGTGTACTTACTACAATAATATTTTAGGATTTTTGTTTTTTGTTCTTTTTTTTTATGTGTCCCTCATTATAACTATGTGCTTTATGTAGCATATGATGTGTATGTGTTTGTATTTGTATTTTTATATTTTATAAAAACAGCTATATACATATATAAAGCTTGATCGCGTCGCGCCGCTTTAGCTAATCCAAAGGAGCAAAAATTGCTTTTTTCATTTGTTAAAAATCATTTTTTGTATTTATTACACACACAAACACACATATTTAGCTTAATTAGAACCGATCAAAGTTGGCTAACACACACACACACACACGCCCACGCACACACTGAAACAGACGCACGGTGTGAATGATAAATAAATAAATCGTGTTGTTTTTATTATATACATATAGCATCTGCCTGTCGACTTTTTTCAGTTGCATTCACATTTATCAAGTTTAATTTTGTTACTGTTATTGGTGCTTCGAGAAACACACACACACACATGCAGGCAATCCCACACACACACACACACTTACATATTGTAAAACTGTTTTGCAAATGAAAAAGAAAAACAAAAAGAACCAAAAACAAAAACCGATAATAAATGAGCAACAAATTATTATTCATTAAAACATATTGAACTTTTTATTCATCCCATAAGCGAAAAGAAACTTAATTTTGTGCTTTTTACAGTTTATTTTTAGTATTTAAATAAGATTATTTATGATAAAAAAAAAAATTGATTTTGGATGCATTTCAAATGATTGGAGAGATTTCTTTGGGAAAGACAACATTAACTATGAAACAGGTTCCAATTAACTATTATTAATTAAAAAAACTTAAGTCTAAAGTGTCTTAAAAATATTATTTGTACCAAATTGCAGTAAAATCTTCTCGATTCACTTTCTCTTTCACTTCCGTGAACGCATGGATTGAGAGAAAGAGAACGATTAATAATTAAAAATACTTGTTTAAAAAAATGTTAAGAGCTAAATACAATTCGGAATGAACACACATTTAAATAACTTAAAAAATCTCAAACGATTAAAAGATAACTGCAAAAAAATACATTAAATGTAACATTACAAACATATTAGATTAAATATATAAGGCTTATACAAAAACTAGATCGAGATGATTTATGTAGGAACTAGCTTAAAAGAATTTCTGTTTTGCCGAAGGCGTATTGAAAAGTAGTTGCGAAGTTCTGCAATGGAGTAAACCAAAAAAAGATAAGAGAATATATCAAATCAAAAGGTTAAATTAAAATCGAACCTGGGCGGGTTGGAGTGCTGGTTATTGGGACTGATGAGCAACTCGGGAGTAGATGTTTTTGGCGGCAGCAACCCAACCTTATAATCCTCATGTAGAACCGATGGGTTTCCATTGCTGATGTCTTCGGTAACTTCCGGGGAATTGGTATCAGGACTATGCGTCGACGTCTCGTTCTCCTTGTTGTTGATGGGGTTCTGACAATCGCCATAGCATTTACAAGAACGGCTGCAACTGTTGCCCAACAAAACACAGCCGCAGCGTTTAGTATTGCACTTTTTGCGGCAATAGCAATAGCGATTCTTCGACGATTTGCTCAATGTCTCATCAACACTCAGATCCTTCTTGCTGGTCGTCTGTAGAGTGTTGTTATTGCTCGAGGAGCTATTATTCGGAATCTGTATTCAAAAAAGACACAAAACAAGAAAAGCAATTAAACGGTGGGTGAACAACTTACGAGCTTTTAAACGAACTTACTTTGGAGCGTTTTTTTTGCGGCACCCAGTCAGGATCGCTGCTCTCGACATCTTCGTCATTATCGGTTGTATCGGTAAGGTGACAAGTGTTCAGTGTGTCTGAATGGTTTTTGCGATTGTGTTTCGATTTCATTTTCGGTTTGAGGCGATCAAGCTGCTGTTGCAACGCCTCCTTCGAACTAAGCAGCTCCTCAACAATCTGCTGTCGAGCCAGCTCTTCCTCCCCTGGCTCTTCCCAACCCTGTGTAACACCGCGCAGCAGCACCGCCACCTTCTCCTCGTAGCCTCGTTTCTCACTGGCCAGCAGCTCCTCGTGCCGGCACTCGGCAAGTCGCAATTGTTTCCGCACCTCCTCGTGCTGCATCAGTGCATCGTTGAGCTGACAACGCTGCTCATCTAGCAGCACCTTGCGCTCCATGATGAGCTGCGCATGTTCGCGTCGTTGCTGGACAAGACTCTTTAGAAGCTTGCTGTTAATGGCACGCGACTCGCCCAAACTGCGGACATTGTCGCAAAACGACGCTAGACGAGTGTCTAGATCGTTGGAGCACACCTTTTGCTGCAGATCAGCGATTTGAGCATTGCGCATCTCCATTTCCTCCTCAAGGCTGGCTAGTAGTTCAGCCTGAGCCTGTTTGGGTGCCAGCTCCGGGTGCAGCTGCTGCCGCTTCTTAATATCCGTGCAGTGAGCATTGATGATCGCACGATCCTCCATTAGCTGCTCTAGACTGTGCTTAGCATCAACTAGCGAGAGTATTACCTCTAGCTCGCGATCCAGCAGAGCATCCAGTTTGTTAGAGCCTCCACCCAATTGATCCTTGGCATGTCGCTGACGTTGCGCCTGCGCAGCTCCCTGACGCTCTAGGGCATCCTTGAGCCGCTTGTTAATTGCCAGGGCTTCTTCACATTTGCGCTTAAGCACCTGGCGCTGATTCGTATGCAGATTCTGCTGCCGCACCATTTCACTCTGCATTTTGCGATCCTTGCTCTTAAGTTGAGTGAGCTGCTTCTCGCTAAGCATTTTCCATTGGCGAAATCTTTCGGATTCGACACGCATGGTGCGAATCAGTTTTACTTTGGACTCCTTCATGGCACGGATTTCGCTGCTGAGGTTCTTAATCTTCTCGCGCTCCTTTTCGCGCATCTTCAGCATGTTGGCCTGCTGAACGATTTTGCGCCGCATATCCGTTAACTCATTCTCAAGCAACTGCAGCCGCTTGCGTCGCTCTTCAGCCAGCTTGGCGGAGTTTTCCTTCTGCTTGTTAGTGCGCAGCTGGTCCAACAGCTCGCGACGCTCCGACTCGAGCTGCTCAACCTTTTGCTGGTACTCCTTGACCTTCTTCTCATCGTTGCCATCGTTGTCCTGACTTTGCAGCTTGTTGTAGTTAAGAGTGACGCGATCGTGCAGCTCCTGCTTAAGGTCTAGCTGCCTAATAATGTTGCGCAGTTCACCATTGAGATTCACTTGCTTCTGGGTATGCTCATCAACACGTGACTGCAGCAGTACTTGCGTCTCCGCGTCCTCGCTGCCCAAATTGGAGGACTCCACGCTGCCGCTGTCGCCGCCGATATTGAGACAGTACTCCTTTCGATGCGTCAGCAGTGCCTCTTCTCTCTGCTGCAGCTCGCCATCTACTCCGTCAATAAGCTGTGTGATTTCGCGCAAATGCTGTTGCAGCTGGGTCTGTTCCTGATCGAGTTCTTCCGGCTTTTCCAAGTTCATTGGCCTCTCCGTCTCTAGCTGTTGCGTCTCACGTAGCTTTGCTTTCAACTCAAGCATGCGTGCCTTAAGCTTGTCGTGGTTCACTTCCGAGATGTGGGCCTGCATCTCTTTATCGGCCAAATCGACTAGAGCCTCCTGCAGCTCCTTCTGCAGTAGACGATTCTTCTGCTCTGCGCGTTGCAGCTTCTCTCGCATCACTTGATTTTCGAGCGTCAAATTTCCCGACATTCCACAGGCAACACCGTTCTCAGCACCACTGCCAACGATTGAATCACCACCGCCAGCAGAGAGCAGCTCGATGCGCAGCTTTTGTATAATGTCTTTAAGCATCATCACCTCAGCAGCATGCGGATCGACGTTCACCACTGGCTTATTCTTTATCTGTAGCGCTCGATCCGCATATCGCAGCGTACTGAGCGTCTCATCCACGTTGTAGTCGGCGGGACTGACGCAAGCGATCATCAATGTTATTGAGTTGCCGCCCAACGAGTCCTGCAGCAATCGCGTCAGCTTTGACTGACGATACGGCACATAGCCAGCCGCTTGTCCAGCTGCAACAAAAACCAAAACCAGACAAACGTCATTTCATGTCGTTTCATTATTAATTGGTTACTTACATCCTAATACATTAATGACGTTTCCCAAGGCGAGAAGGCCCTTGTTTATGTTAACGCCCTCCTTAAAGCGATCACCACAAGCGAGCGTCTTTGAACATCGTTCCGAGCCAGCTAAGTCCACCAAATTGAATTTGGATGTTGCCACAGATCTCCTAAAATTATCACATTCATATTAACAACAGCTCTACAGGGTAAATAACGTATAAAATATAAGTACATATATGAAGAATCCTCTATATACTTACTGGCCAGTCTTTTTTGATGCCACCACAGTCAAGGTGAAGATGGCATGCGAACGGGATGAGGTTTCATTCATAGCTGTGGAGGCTACAGAGCGAACCGAGGATCCGCACATAAGTTGATCGGTGACCTGATTGGCCTCCGTAACCTCCACTTCGGTCAGTCCGGGAATAAAAATCCGATTTTTATCCTCTCGTAAGTCAACGGTCCTTTCTTCGCGCGGTTTTGTTGAGAACAGATCGTAGAGCTGCTCCTGGTACAATTCGACAAAGGAGCACGTTATCTTAAAATCATAATCTGTCGCCATAGCGGCAGTCTGCTCAAAGATTTCGTAAACCGCCCGAGGAATTATGCCCGTATCATCATCCATAATCCCATTAAAGGCCGTGCCCATTGTATAAGTCTTTCCTGAGCCCGTCTGCCCATACGCAAGTATTGTCAGATTGAATCCTTGCAACAGCTTATTCAGCCTGCTGCCCACGCACGCCTCGTATATTGCCTGCTGGCTATCGCTGCTATCGAACACGTAATTGTACGTATACGAAGTGGCGTGGTTCACAGTTACCTGTGGAACTCCAGCAACGGGTCGCAGCACGGATATACAGCATCCCCGATCCACCTCTGATTTGACAAGCGGGCGCACCCGCAAAGCAACAGCGACCGAGTCGGTCATGATAATACAGTAACTGGCAATAAATAAATTATTTTTGATATCACCTTAAGCAGAAAGAGAATGAGATTACAACTTTTAGCCGTAGTTTTCGCCATCTTTTAGGGCTTTACCTCTATATCTAACACTTAAGAACTGCAACTTAACAATTACGAGCACTTTTCCAGTAAGAGCACTAGTTTCAGTCGATACACATTTATAACAAAACAAAAATATAAGAAAATTAATCTATCAGTTTGCGTCTAAAAAAAATATATGGCGGGACAAACGAAATCTTTTGCACCAGCCGCAGCGTCGGTGACTTGCAAGTTGCAACTCTGCAAACACGATCAGTGTTTCCACGCTATCAGTGTGTCCTTCGCGGTATCAGCTAATAACTTTGATCTGATTAATGAATAGTCAACCAACGATATCAGTAAGTACCTACCTAGTACTTACCTTTTTGTAAGAAAATAATTAAAAGTTGTTTTAAAAAGCTAACTTGCCCTATTAATTATGGCAACCGAGGATATATCGTAAGCAATATGCGTAAGCACCTCAGATTTGAAAAATATATCTAGATTACTTAATGTTGTTCAACTATTTTAGTCTTCCTATATTAATTTTTCTTCATACATTCTTGTTAACGAAGTTATATTTGAAAGATCAGTTGGATGCACCTAGTTATTGGTGCAATTATTCATCGATAAAAAACCATTTAAATTTTCAATCACTTAGTATATTTGCACATGTGGACACACTGTACGTGTTTTATTTATGATATAATTATTTTTGTTATTTACGAAGTTATTGTAGTACTAAATAGTATTATTTTATATTCAAACATGTTTTGCTCGTTACCATATAAAGCATTTCTTACCATACAGAATTAAGGGCATTAAACATTTAATTTTACTATGGGTTTTACTTGATGGCCAAATACAAAATTTGACAAATCAATAACATTTAAATATTCGAATTACATAAATGGCGCCATTCTGTAGATAACAGTGAGTAGTGTTATCGGTGGAGCAGTGCTGTTATCGACGGAGTGACATTGAAAGACGTGCAAACGTGAATGACAAAAAACGAGCAGTAGTCGTAATTTATAGCACTTTGTACAAACACGACGCGAAAATTATGCGAGCATAAAAAACGAAAATCATATGTTGTTTTTTGTTTGTTTTTTTTTTAAATAACTAATATAAAACTTCATTAAGTAAATAGCCGTCGCCGTGGTCGTGGTAGCAACAATAACGTCGTCCGCAGCGGTTGCCAAAATTTCTTTCTTTGTCCAAAATTATAAATTGAAAAAAAAAACGAAGCGCGAGACCCAACAACAAAAACAAACAAAACTCGTAGTGTTTTAAAAACAAAAACACCAACGGAAACTGTGCACAAAATCAAGAGTGAGAAGCGAAACATGTCCAAGGCGCCACGCCCACGACAGCGCCAGCGCCAAGTGGGCGGTGGCGGTGGCGGCGGCGTCATGCCAAACGGGATCAGCGCCAAGACTACGACGACAATGGATATGAATGCTGGGGCGGCAGATGTTAATGGAGATGTGACGAATGCTCTGGATTATACCAGCAGCAGTTCAATAATTGAATTTCTGGCCAAGGAGCAGGACTGCAACATTGAGCCAGCCGATCCAGATGCAATATTCGAAGAGGTCAGTCGTCTCTCCGACCACACAGATCTGCGGTCCGTCGATGAGCTAATACTGGAAGCGGAACGCCTCATCCAACAACAATTGCGCTTAAACGATTCCGAACCCAACACAATAAAACCCAATAGCACACCGACACCGTCAAGCACATCGCCACAGTCGCTATCTTCGCCACAGAATAGCATTCGCTTAAATGCCCGTTACACTCGCTCCATTGAGCATGTCCAAGTTAGCATTAAACCAACAAGTCTCAATCAGTTCAAATCAAGTAAAGCAAAATCGCGAAATAGTTTCGACGCCGCATCACCACCCAATCCCAATCAACCCTCCGCCGAGCAGCAATGCAACTTTGTTGCCTTTGTTGAGAATCTGCCTTCGGAATCAATCATATCCGAGGAGTCAACACCCAAAGATCTCAATACAATAACAAATCCAACAAGCACACACAACGGTAATGCTAACGGTAATGCCAACGGTAATGCCAACGGTAACGGTAACGGCACTTTGGCACAGCAGCATGAACAGTTCGACAATACAGATGACGATGAGGATACGGTAAGTGTTTAATAACTGTTAAAAGAACAACTGGCTTGGGCTTGAGAGTCACAATCAAAATCAAAACAAACTAGTTTATGATAATTCTATGATATAATTTATAAGGATGTAAGTTACAATGCACAAATACATGCATACATATAAATAGGACACTCATGCACTCATAGACGCACACACACACACACACACAAATACATATAGTTAGGATGGCGAGGGGGGGGTGTGGTTTGTCTGTTTTAACCAATGGATTGTGCAACCGTTTCGGCCACTGTCCAACCCTCGAGCGCCGTATCCTTTATGAACTTGGGCGGAAGAACAAAACCGTAGGTGCCACGATCACGCAATTCAACGGTATAAACATATTTAACGCCGAGAGCATCGCGACTCCAATCATCGGAGCCGCCACCGGCAATGCCGAGCACCTCGTGCGTCACCGATGCTGTATACGTGCTGCCTGTCTTTTGGGCAATCCTGTCGACCGCCGTGCTTGCCACACGTTGCAGGACATTGGCATCGCGCACCTTTACCGCCTTGTAGGCCCACGGATAGACAACAAGCTGGCCATAGCTGTGATATGTCAAATATGCTTCCAAATTGTTGCGACGCTTGGCCAAGAAATCGGCAACAGCTTTCGTTTCCGGCTCGGAGGCGGCGGCGGTGCCACGAAAGACATCACTGCACGGATCCTTTGAGGAGCCAAAACCGTTCCAGCCAATATCAAAATTGCGATTCAGATCGACACCAAAGCAATTGTTGCGTCGCGGACCCGAACGATTTTTGCGCCACAAACGATTAACGGTGCGACTATATTCGTATCCGTCCGGATTCATCATTGGCATTATGTACCAGGTTAGGCCGCGTATATGCGCTGGCTGATTCTCCCAATTGTGCATCAGTTGATAGAGTATGAAAGTCACCGTTGATGGACTGATCCATTCGCGGGCATGGATGCCGCCATCGATCCAAATCTTTTTGTATTCACGCGGATTTTCAGAGATTCTGCAAACATAAGAAATTAACATAACATTTGAGTTAACAGAGCTGCGAATTGTTAAGAAACAGAGCTGTGCTTGTCAAACTGTGTGCTACTCACCGCAAAACCTTAAGATCACGTCCCTCGGCCGACTGACCAATCGTATATAGCCGCACTATTTTTGGATATTTGGCACGTATCTCGCGCATAAACGCATATATTGTGTCCAGATCATGATAGTCCTTCCAATGTATGCCGCTGCCTGTGCGTGATGCTTTCTCTAATCAAACGATTGATTTGAATTGATTGAACAAAACGACAAAGAACGAAGACGAATTGAACTTACTTGTGCGTGCGCCGGGCAGTGATGAGGTCGATTGGACACCATCCAGCTGCTCCGCATCGATCAGAGCCTGAACATTATTGGCCAGCACCTGAGGCGCCAAACGATGGGCATTGAGAAAATATCGCGCCGCTCGCACATGCTCTTTGGCAATGGAGATGTCGAGAAATTTGGAGTTCTCCTTCCAGATGTTGCCACCAAATTTCTGTTCCATCAGCTGACCCACGCCAATATTGGACCCACGCCTCATGGCCGCCGCCGCATCCGTTATATTGTGAATGCGCCACAATTGTGTCTCATCATAACGCTCCGGCGGCAAATCATTCCCAAAAACCTGAGAATTGTTTGCAGCATTCGCCAGGCAATCGCCGCCAACAAGCATCATCGCCAGCATCCGCATCAAAAGTTGATAACGTCCCCAACGATTCATCTTATCAGTTTGTTGTATATTGTTGCCTGTAAACGTTATCAGCTTATTACTTCGGTCGAATATTTGTTTGGTTTCGCCCAAATT
The DNA here is from genome assembly GCA_018901835.1 of Scaptomyza graminum. NCBI lineage: Eukaryota > Metazoa > Arthropoda > Insecta > Diptera > Drosophilidae > Scaptomyza > Scaptomyza graminum. Next base: position 232,250 of record JAEIFL010000001.1, on the reverse strand, counting down.
GCTTTTTAGTTCGCCCCGACAAAAAAACCCATTGACAAATATAATTAAAATCAAAGCAACTCTTTACCCATTAAAAAAAAAAAAAAAAATCACCAGTCATATTCATGTATATAATTATATAATAACTTTTTAGAAGTCCCATAAAAAATAAGTACATAAAAATAAGAATGCTTCGATTTTTAGAGGCCAATATTCCAAATGCAATTAAGTGAATTTTACAACTGAAGAATTCAGTTTCAAATAAATCAAAATCACTTTGACACAATACAAAAAAACAATTGGGGTTTTTTTTTTTCTAGAGCGATAGTCATTTTGAGGCAAATAAGAATAATGGGAAATTAGAAAAGATAATTTATTTGAATTTTTTACGAAATCTATATTAAAGAAAAGTATTTAGTTTGAAAGTTGTAACTTTTTATCGATTGAAAAAATGTTCCATTATCCATTGTATGTGTGTGTGTGTGTGGGCTTGGGGCTTTGGGCCAAGAGTTGGCAACCAACGGCAGCGTTCAAGTTTAATGTTATAAATGGTAAATTCGATACGATCGATTTGCGATTTATTTGAAGCGTTGCATGTGTGAAGGGGAGTGGAAAGGGTGGATAGAAGTTAAACCGATTCGAAACGTTTATACGAACTCAATCCATTTGTATGCACATGGTGCAACATTTGCGAGATTGTCGCGACGCAAATAAATGAATGTTATAATTATTTTGGATTTTGTTTTGTTTGCGATCGAATCTTAAATCTGTGACAGTGTATGTGTGTGTTTTTAGTTGAAAACGGCCCGCTAAAGGCCATTTCGAAATTTAGTTTTGTTGCCGCTTTTAGTTAGCACGCAATTGTGCTAATTTTCTCCCGACGACCCGTTTATATTTTAGTTGTTGATTTGGTACATTTTTGTACATATGTGTGTGTGTGTGTTTGTAAAGCAGTGGCCCAGAGAACTGGTTCTCTCTCTCTCTCTGTTGTACAAAAGAACAGTTAGGCTGGCAGAATGATGAAAATTTCGAAACTACTCCATACGACGATTTCATCGACCTTCGTTTCGATCACGTGTCCCACATGTTATCGCTCCGCCCCTCCCCCCTCCCACTCTCCCAATGCAACCCACAAAAAAAAAGTGGAGCGACAAACAAACTTGTTGCAGCTCAAAAAATATATTTTTGCCCAATGTTAAATGTATATGTAAATGCAAATGTTAAATGTTTTATGTTAAGTAAAATGTAAATGATCCATGCCTAAAATTACCTCTCTCTCTCTCTGATTAACAATTCGCATCCGCATTTGGCTGGCTAACTAGCATTCTTTCATTCGATCACACGCACAATTCACTTAATTTGTTTTGTTTTGCTTACGTTTTACGTTGTGTTTCTGTTACTGTTCTTCTTCTTGGGTTCTTGGATGCTGCTGCTGCTGCAATTGCCGGTCGGTTGTTGTTGGTGTGTGTGTGTGACGGTAACACTTGGGCAGGCCAGTGACTGAGCCCAGACTAAATGCTGCTTTTGTTTTCCTTCAATTTTTATATAAAAACCAAGCTGGGCCCATGTGCGAGGGCCGTTTCCCGATAATAAAAAAAAAAAAACAATAAAAAAAGCAGCAAGAAAAAACGAGAAAAAAACCAAATCAAACAGAAAAAAAAAAACACAGAAAAATGAGACCGAACGAAAACAAAAAATTACAATAAAATGAGTGGAAAAACGAACTTCAAACAGAATTACAACAGAAAGTAAGAAAATAAAACAAAAAAATTTGGAAGAGAAAATTGCGCTGCTCACTGACGACCGATCTTGGAGCGATCGGCGCGTACTGAATGAATTGACAACAACAGCAGTCGCAGCAGCACCAGCAACAGCATTGCCAGCATTCACCGTCGCAGTCGCAGCGACGTCTTGCTGCTTACAGGCAGCGGCGAGCAAGAGAGAGGCTCACGCATGGAGCGAAACGAAAAAAAAAAACAACAGCAACAGAAAATTTAAGTGAAGTCTTTGTGCATTGTGCGCATAGATACGTACATATGTAGATGATGTGCGTGTTTTAAAAGAGCGCGCGTGGGGCGACTGATGCTTTTTGGTTGTGCCCGCCCTCCCGCCTAACCGCCCAACCTCACTTGCCTTGTAAAGTCAGCGACATTGAGACTCTCTTTATCATCATGCTGTAATTTGATGCGTTGCTGCTGCTGAGATGACTTCTGCTGCTTCGGCTGCTACTGTTGCAGTTTCGTGTGCAATATTAAAAGCCAATCTATTACACGCTCAAACATATACAAACATACATAGGTACACAATCACATGAGTCGTGCTCTCAGCTTGCAGTGGAAGTTGATTGTGTGCACTTTGCACTTGCAAAAAATACACACACAGTAACAGTTTGACATGCACAGCGCAACTGTCAATGCTTTTGTTCGTACTTATCGCGATCTCCCTCCCACCCGCTCGAGCCAAGCACCTCTATTTCTGGTGGTGGTCTTACAGCTCAACACATTCTCCCCTCTTTCCCCTTTTTGTGACACGGTGTGTTAATTACTAAGGCGTTATGTTCCGTCAAATAACTGACGTCATATGTAAATATAAAATGAAGACAGAATGCAACTATAATTATGGGAATTTTCGAAATATTAAAAATAGTCTTTAACGGTTTGGAAATTTTCCGATGATTGAACGACGGATAACATGACTTGTATGTATTGCAAATGAATGTACGAATCTCTCTCTGTGTGTGTTTGTGTGTGTGCGTATGTGAGAGAGAGATAACATTAAGCTTTACATATGTTGCTGTAAATTTAAGTCAATTGCTGCAGGCCATTAAAACATTTATGTGTTTGTGATTTTGAATATGTAATTTTGTTATGTGCATGTGTGTGTGTGTGTGTGCGTATTTATGACGAGGCGCAATTTTTGACCCACTTGTCATGTTTTTACTTTCTTTCGCCTTTTTTTTTAATGATGATCAACATTGGCTCTCCATCCCCCCTCCAATTAAGTTGCTTTATGATTTGTTTTTGTTTTTTTTTCGTTTTTTTTACAGCTTCGAATAGTTTTTGTTTTTTTGCTCGTTAAAAACGATTTTCACTTTTGCGTTACCCTTTTTGCTTGGAGTGCAACAACCGACGAAAATCATTCAATATTTCTTAACAATCAGCCATACAACAAATTGGCTAACAAGCTCATTTGGCCAATAGAACCAGACAACAACAACAACTACAACATGGCACAAAAGCAAACATTTTCACTTTGGCTTTTTGCGTTTTCAAAGGGTATTTGTTTAGTCGTACACTCGTTTGCTTATCGTTCGGGTCTCGTTCTTCACCTGTTTTGACGATCGCCGTTTAAATTACTTTCTATGAGCGCGCGCGCCCCGAGATCTTTTTTTTGCCTTTCGCCTGCCACGCATAATTTCTATATGCATGTTAAATAAATAAATAAATGAATAACAGCGTTGTCTCTCGTTTTTTTGACTGGTTTTGTAAAACGCGATTGAAAGTGAAAGTTTCCCCCCCCCTCCCCCCTACTCCAACTAGTAGTAGCTTTGACCGACCGGCCAACCACCTCTCTCTCTCTCAATCTCTCTTTCTCTGACTACTTGAGTGCTCTCCCGCTCTCGCTTTTATTATTCTCTCACTTGTGATCGGTTTTCTATTTGACTTCTTTGACATTCTTTGCTCAGCCAACGATACAAATGATTTAAGGCGTTTTGGTAATGGATCTTACTTGGATACATATATTATTACGTTAAACATTTACCTTAAGCTGCTTAAAACTTGGCTTTAAATGTCGTCGCCTAAAAGCATGCAATACTTTTTCACCAAGCAGCTCAAACTGCAGAAGTCAAATATATGGAAAATAAACATATAAATAATTTTTGCCTCAGAAAACATAAACAATTTTCCATAATCTTCAGATTTCTTGATAAAAAAAAAAGAATCATCAAAATTGGTTAACCTTGAAATAAAATTGTGAAATAAAACATATAAATAAACAAAAATCTTTTTTTTTGAATAAGAAAAAAAATATCAGAAATTTTAATATTATACATATAAAAAAAATAAGTTATGTGATGCATAAATAAATAAATAATATATTTACTTTATATAGAGAGCTTGACAGTCGGTTTATTCGAATTGAAGCTGTTCAGCGATTGTCCTTAGGAACTCAAAGGCCTCCTCACCAGACTCAAGTATATAGTGTGGCGGCATTAGATAGCCATATCGTCCCTGATCCTTCAAGAAAACATTGTACACAAACTGCGGCTCAATACGCTGCTGAACCCAATCGGCGGAATTGCCCGACCTAGCCAATTTCTGGCGGTAACTGCTGCCCGTGCTGTACTCGGCCTGATTGAGCCGACGAAAATTGAGAACGGCCTGACGCGCCGTCTTGACCAGTTGGCGTTGATTCGAGGTCACGTAGTCGGCATCGCCCCAGGGATATGTGATGGCCTGGCCATAGCCTCCGAAGGAGACATAAGCGCCCAAAAAGTCACGCATGCCGAGCAAAAAGTTACGAATTGAGCGAGTTTCCGTTTCCGAGAAACTCTTAGCGCCATGATAGAGATTCTTGCAAGCATTCGATGAGGAGCCCGCCTCGCCCCAACTATAATCAAAGTTGCGATTCAAATTGACGCCATAACAACCAGTGGCGCTGTCGTAGTTGCGATTCTTAGTCCACAGCCGATCGGTTAGGCGGGAGTACTGATAGCCATCGGGATTGGCCAGTGGCAGAAAGTACCAATCAATGTGACGCATTGACACATCTGCCTGACCCTTATCCCATAGCCAGGTCAACTTTGAAATGGCATAGGTCAGTGCAGCTGGACTCAGCCAATCTCTTGCCTGCATTCCGGCATCAACAAAGATCGCCCAGTTATTTGGATTGCCATTGGAAATTCTGCAATCAATCGAAACAGTGAAATTTTTACCATTCGCAGAAGAAGAAAACAACTTACCTGAGCACTTCCAGTGGACGCTTATTGCGTGTTAGGCCAATTTGAATGATCTCCGTGAGATCGATATGTGTTTCGAGTAGATTTTGTAGGTACTGTTGCATATCGCCCTGATCGTGATAGCGTCGCCAGGTCAACAGAGAACCCTCACGATTAAGCCAGGGCAGCGAGTAATTGGCAAGTGTATTATCCGCCTCGGCCTCATTGATTTCCGTATAGGTTTCATCGATGGCCGTCTCGATGTCATCGATCATGATGTTATAGCTGAAGGCCGTCTTTGCCATGTACTGTTGAGCGGCCTCAACGTTCTTTTGATCTATAAGTATATCGATGCCGTCCTGATTAACGTTCCACACCTCGCTGCCTGTAAGAAAAGAGAGTTGATGTTGACATGGGCTTGAAATAAGATCAAGGCTGATCAAGGATGCATGCTACCAAAGTGACGTAGAAAAGCTCTCAACTTTGGTTGAGTGAGACGCGTCTCGTGCAGCTTCCACAGCTGATAGCCGTAGTAGCGCCGTACCGTTGCATCATTCCGGTAGCGTCGATTAATCTGATACGTTGAGCCCGGCGATAGGAAATCAAAGCGTCGAATATCCGTTGGCGACAACCATTGCAAACTCTCAAATGTCGCCTCATACAATTCACTGGTGTTGAGATTCCAGAGTTCCGGTAGTGCTACGCTACGCCATTTCATCAGACGAGCTTCATATACTTTAATGCTATTCAGCAGCAGCAGTAGCAGTAGCAGCAATAGTGAACTCAATCCTAATAACAACATGCTGATCAACGTGCCACAAAAACACAACTAATTCTCTACACTCTCGCCGCTGACGCCAATAGGTCAGCGAATCGAAGCGAAGTTTCTTCCATTGATTAATACCTGCCACACCTGTTTCTCGCCCATCTACTGTCTACAGTTTAGAGGCTTGACATTTGCTCTATTCTGTACAATTCTAGTCGAATTCGCTAAAGGGGTTAAGAGGTCAACATCTACATATCGCGAGTCTCGAGACTTTGATTAGCTAGACAGACTCTAGCTAATTTTGCATAATTTGTCGATCGTTTTATTGTGTCGGTGCATATTTTAAGGATTTATTTTTATTATTATTATTATGATGATATCAAACTTAAGCTTAAAACAGCTCTAGTGTCAATGAACCTTGATGATTCTACATTTTTGTTAGCCATTAAGATAGCAAAGTTTTTATCAATCACGCAATGGAAAGGAAGTTGTAAAAATGTCTATCTGTCAAATCGATTGATTATCTTTGAAGTGAACGGCCCTCAGGGGGGCTTTCTGTTTGTTTGTGGTTTGTTACTCACCAAAGTCTTCGACAAATTGATTGAATTGCGCATCGGGGGAAATATTATCGCCCGTTTTGCGAGTGCCATTAAAGTTGAGCTTCCAGAGTTGAGCGCCCTTATAGCTAACATAGTTCTCATCGAGAGCCGTGCGCAGGGGCGAGCGTCTGCCCAAGCCGCCGTTGTTGTCGGTCAAGAGGTCTCGGGGTCGCAGATAGCGCAATAGCTGAGCAACACCGCCGCCAAAGAAGGGTAAACGTACCAAATTATCGCCAGTCCGTTCAAAGAAATCATAACGTTTTGCCGCTGCTGCTCTTGCTGTTGATACTTGTGGCTGCCACGTGTGGTAAAATGTGATAACGACACACAGTGCGTATGTGTAATGCATTTTGTAGTATTGAACTTGAATTGTAACCGTTGAGTCGTTGAACCGTTGAGCCGTTGAACTGTTGAACCGTATTTTGTTTGGTGGAAATGTTGCCCGTTTGGCATGCGGCACGCAAATAACGGCTACCTTTTTTTGGATTTTGCCATTTGCCTCTGTTCTCAATTCTTCCAACGCACACACACATACAAACACGCATACACACACTAGCATAAGCTTTACAAATTTGCATCACTAATATGCGGTTTGTTATTGTTAAAAAAAACTTTTACTTTGATCGAAGTGTTATACATAACTGTTATACGCTCGTCATTAGCTCATTTATTATACTTAGTTCAACGATACATCAAAAAAGTTGTGTCTTTGGTGTTGTTAATCTTCCTTTTGCTCTCTTCTCTCTTCTCCATTCTCTCTTTCTCTATGGAAACATGTCCAATTAGTGTTTAACAAGTCTTTTTTTTAATTTTTTAAATAGAAGCAGCATATCGAAACTAAGCTATATTTTGTGTTATGTAGAATTTCGTTAAGAAATTAATTAGATTCTCAGCCTATATATCACAGCAAATATTATTTAAAAATAAATATTACAAATATACAAATATTACTTAAATACAAACCCGTGATCCCCATGGAGAAGTTTGTGTCTGCTTGGTACTCAAGCCGCCATTAGACAGCAAATGCTCAAGGATTATGCTTTAGTATTCCTTAGTAAAATATATCGAGGTTGTTTTTTTTTTTCAATAAACATGTCTCAGTCTATTTTCGAATGTTCAATTTGTCTAATTACAAATAAATAAATAGTTACACTTAAAAATAACATTAAAAAAAATTAGTAATTAAAAAAAAAATTCATATTGAACTAAGGTCTTAGAAGGAAAACAATTGCGTCGCTAGACTCGGCGACGATTGCTTTTGCTGCTTCTAGCCTCCTGAGAGCGCCCTTGGACAACAGCGCGGGCGACAGTGTCGGCAAAGGTGAAGCCATCCTTGCCATTGTAAGGTATAAACTGAGCGGGCAGGACGAAGCCATAGCGACCTGTATCGCCCATCTCAATGGTGTAGGCATACTTGATTCCCGCAATGCCCTTGGCCCAATCGTCGGAGCCGCCAGCAGCCGGATAGAGGGTTGTGGCCGAAGATCCTACCGTATACTTAACGCCCGATGACTTTGTAATGATCTGTTGGTTTGGGATTTATAAGTTTTCGATCGTCGAATAAAAAAAGAATGTATATTTACGGAGCCAGCTTGTCGCGCTACGCGATCCAGATCAGCATGATCCTTGGTTAGATGATAGTCATAGCCCCATGGATAGAGGATATACTGACCATAGCTGTGGAACGATAGATACGCCTGGAAAGTCTCCCTTGGGAAGCCACTTATGAATTTCGATATATAGAAAGTTTCAGGCTCGGAGAAGGCCTTGCTGCCCCGATAGGTCTGTGAGCAGGGACTCGCCGAGGTGCCCTTACCACCCCACTTATAGCCAAAGTTACGATTTAGATCGACACCCGGACATTGACGTCCATGGGCGCGCATATTCTTCCGCCACAGACGATCCGTTGTGTGGGAGTATTCATAACCATCGGGATTGGCAACCGGATGGATATACCAGTTGATGTTTCTCATATGCTCCGGCAGCTCCTCCCATCCCTCGACCAACTGATTGGCGATGTATGTCACGGTTGACGGACTGATCCATTCGCGTGCATGCATACCACCATCGATCCAGATGCCAGAATTTTGTGCATTGCCATTCGAAATTCTAATAAAGTTAATCAAAAGAAATTGTGTTAAGGTTTTATAATTGTTATAAAAAGTTTACTTTGGCTACTTACTTGAGTATCTTGAGTGGACGCTTCTCCACGGAGTGTCCGATTGTTTCAGTTGAACAAATGTCTGGATAGGTCTTGGCCATGTAGTCAATAAAGCCGTGTATGTCCTCCAGACGATGGTAGGCCTGCCAGGTTAGCCGATGTCCTGTCGATAAACATAGAGCATAAGTAGACGGAACAAATCGTTAAATCGCCAGTAAGCTATGGCAACAAGCACAAAATACAACGAGTTCATTCAACCAAGCAACCCTACTTCTCGTCACTGCCATCACCATCTTCAATCAAGTGTCAAGTGCTTAAGGATAGCAATGTTTGCAATGGCTCAATTCCTGTTCCGGCTCAAGGAAACTTAGTGTCTGTCGTGTGTCTGTTATTGATTAAACAAGTGTACTGCAACTTGCAATCTGCAATCGATTCTCCCCCCCTCTGAGACATTGCGTCCCAAGTTCAGGGAAACAGCTTTTCAAGTGCAGTCGTTTTTTGTTTTTATATCAAAGCTGTCACAACTGTTCCGACCATCACTCAATATGCTGTCTCGATAACGCTCTCTCTTTTTTTTTAATTTTTTTTGTCCTTTAGCAACCCCCTTTATTATTATTTTTTTTCCCTGTTCTTTCCCTTGCCGACTGTGGGTCCCGTTGTGGCGTTGGCGTTTTGTCACCTTTTTTGCTTTATGACTTTTCACACGCCCTCACCATTAGCTGCATTAAAAGCTCATTTATGGCGACACCTCTGAGGTCGGGGCTAAGAAAAAATAGAAAACTAAAAAAACACAAAACAAAAAAAAACTCCTTGCGTCGTGTCCCCCCCTTTCAAACTTACCCTTTCGATTCTGCAGTTCGGCTATTTTTTCTGCGGGTGGATTCTCGACTTCAATGACCTGCTGCAGGTTATCGATAAGCACGATACGCGATAAGTTTGCAGCGCGAATGTGACGTTCAGCAGCAGCCAAAACTTGTGGTTTCAGCAAATAGTCAACCTCCTGCTTGACCTCCTTCCACAGTTGTCCATCTGTTGTTTTGTGAAGAAGGTGATTTGAAAATTGGATGGTTGAATTTATTATTTTCTGTACTTACCGTATTTCGATTGCAGCTCATCGGCCAGCTTTTTATCCTTATCGGTTTGTACAACAATTCGCCACAATTGAGCGCCATCATAGCGTCTCAGCTGTGAATTGAATGTAGTCTCTGTCTGAACTGCTGCCACATGCTGTCCCTCATCCTGTTCCTGTTCCTGTTCGTGCTGCACAAACGATCCATTCACATAGTTCAACACACTGTCCATAACATGAAGGGGCTCCGGCTCTTCGTGCATTTGCTGTGGAGCTACTACCATTGGTATTATGGTTGTCAACATGGATTGCTCTGGCTCGGCCTGGTTCTGCTGCTGTTGTTCATCAGCTATGATTTCAGTGTGAATAGGTGGTTGTGCCTCATCTGCATCTTGCACTTCATCAGCCAGGATCTCGGCTGGCTTTTGGGACTCTGGTTCGATTGCAATTGCGGTTGCAACACCTTCTGCCTGCTCTGGCACACTTGGGGCTTCCTTTACTGGCAGCATTGTCTCAGCATCGTTAGTAGTTTCCGGTATTCCAGTTTCCGGTGCAGCTTGTTGTTCAATGGGAGCGTCAACGGGGGCCTCTACAGGAGTTTCAGTCAGACTTTCGACTGGCTTTTCAATTGGAGCTGCCACAGGAGTATCCGACAGAGTTTCCACGGCAGTTTCAACTGGATTGTCTGGCTCTGTTTCGTTTTCACTTTGAGTCTCCTCGGGCATGACCTGTTCGACTGGTGCTTCCTCTTTGGGATCAGCTAAGATAACAGCTTCTGGCATTGATGCCACCAAATGCTGTTCAGTTGCTGCTTCCTCCACATCGGCTAACACTGCATCGGTTTGTGTTTCAATTTCGTCGTGCTGATGGAAGATTATCTGCTGCTCTTGCTCCTGCTTCTGGTTGTGGTCCTTTGCTATATTCAGTTCGTCGGGCAGCAACTCACTTACGACCGCACTAATACCTACTTGCTCACTGCTTGCTGTCATGGATGCCAGCACAGATGATTCTGTGGCTTCCAATTCATCATTGTTCTCAACTGCTGTCTCCAAGTCTGGCTTGGATTCCTCGGCAATCATGGCTGGCGTGCTTAGTTCCATTTTCTCCTCCTTTTCGGGTTCGGGCTCGGGTGCCGTCTCATCAATTTCAGCTTGTGACTGTTGTTCCTGTTCCTGCTTGCTTACTGGTTGCTCCACAACATGCTCCTCCGTATCAAGCTCATTTGATGCCACCATTTCTTCTTCTTTGATAATGGGTTCGGTTTGCAGCTCCGCTGCTTGTGCCTCTGTCTGAGTTTCGGCAATATCGCTTGGAAGTTCCACCAGATGCATTGCTGGCGTATCATCGCTCTCCAGCATTAGCATATCCGCTGCACTCTCCGCCTCCGCCTGGGCCTCTGCTTCTGCTTCGATTGTGTTGCGGTGCACATGCTCCGCATCGTCCAGTTGGCTACCAAGTGTGTCCGGCACCAACATATACATATCATCAGTATTTCCCAGTGGTGTCATTTTCATATCATCCACAACAAGTTCGGGCGACGAAAATGGAGAAGAGGCAGTGGATGAGGAGGCGGCGGAGATTGGATCAACTGCAACTGGCGGTGGCAATTCATTTCGTTCCAGTGCTTGGCGATCTAGTGACATGGCTGTTGCCAATAGATGCTGTTGTTGTTGCAACAACAACAATAGCAGCACGCTTGCTGTGGCTGCTGTTGTTGTTGTTTTGGTTGCTTGAAATTGAAATATTGCTCTTGATCTCCCGTCGTACATCTTAGCGAGATCTAACAGTAAACCTTAATGAGACATGTCCCATTGATGGAGTCGCGCTTTTATACCACAGTTTGTTCGGTAAAAGTATCGCCATTTCGTTTCTCAATATTTCTCTCTCCAGCAGCGACGCCAACGTGAACGTCGTCAGGTATATGTATGTGTGTGTGTGTGTTTGTCCAGTAATCGTGTTATGTGTATGTAAATTGCCGTCGTCTTTTCTGCTCTCAATTGCGTTTGCTGTTAAAGCAAGCTGTGCTGCTCGCGTCAACGCCTCTCTTCCTTGGCGGCGTCGAACGCTGCTGCTGCTGTGGCTGCTGTTTTTTTTTTATGTTTCTTTATCGGTTGCATGAATCTTCATAAATGCGATGCTTGTTGTTGTTGTTTGTTGTCCGATTTTTTATGTTAATTTTCAACTCGGATCGCAGACAAAAAAAAAAAAAAAAAAAAACTGTCGCCAACGCCGCCAACGCTCTCGCTTTCTTTCAGGGGTGGATAACAACAACAATATAAAAAAAAAAACAGCAACAGAAACGTGCATATCTCTTTGATATATTTTGGTTATAATAATGCATAATCCCGGAGCTTAGCCTAAGAACCTGTATGTTGAATATCACATGCGCCACATTCGATTTTGTTTAATAATAGTTCGAAGATCATTAAGATTATTTATATCATAGTTAAAATGATCCTCAGATCATACATATCAAATATACACTGGGACCTAAGGATATAGTTGTCTGACATCTACAGTAGTACGAATTTTTTTGGTATAAGATCGAATTGCAAAGCAGAAATAATAAATCAATCATAATGTTTATCGTTATCGGTTCATATGTACATATATATGAGAATTGCTCATCATTAAAATTACAAATGACAGTAAATATAATATATATATATAATATGTATACATATATGTTTATGATAAATACTTATTCACTTGACTTTCTATAATATAATGGCCGAAGTCAAGCGAAACCAATTATATTTCAACCAATTAGTTGGAACTCGTTATCGATAACGAATCGTCAATCGATCAATTTAAACAATTTGCCACTTGTTCAATTGCATTGTCATTACATATATTGTTGCCAATGTTGTAGCTGAGTTGGAGGCGAGCTGAGCAAAAGTTTCCAATTTCCAATACGCATTGACATAATTTTCGAAACGAGCACCATTTATTGTTATTGTTGTTGTTGTAAATACAATTTTTATTGCCATTTACTCCTCTTTTCACTTTACCCAGATTAAAATAAAGATTTGCATAGGTTTTTTTAGTCTCTTTAAAGTTAATCAATATCTAATTTGAGTTAATCTGTGGGAATCTTGTCTGACTCTCGAGCAACGCGACGTCAAGTAGTGAAATTTTCCTTAATAAGCATAGTAAATACTCGTTGATGATGCTTATTAAATATATACTTACTTACAAGAAAAAGAGTTTTACTTTTGTGAAACCAGAAAAGTAAACTTTTCCAACACTCGATTGTCATATAAAAATACTAAAAGTTTCAGTTAGCAATAAATAGATGGAAATGGAAACCTAAAATCAATATGAAAACTTAACTTTGTATAAGAGCTGATAACACCCAATTATGTTGCATACTTCAGGGAAACATCACTTATATATAGGGTCGATACTATATGGCTTGAATGAAAAAATGCAATTCTTCTGAAACGTTTAGGATTTAAAGTTGATAGACTTTACTATATATGGATGTCATAATATTTGAACGAAATATGCAAATAGTTTTGGGTGCCTGACGGCGGCTAAATGAAATGGAAAGCGTAGATTAGTTGTTGCGAGCTGTTAAAATAAATATTTACAAACATCAAACACCAAAAAAAAAAAATTCAAAAACTAAAATAATAAATAACAAACAAAAAAATGTGGGCTAGTTGAGCTTTTACCCATTCATTTAGTATGTTGGTAGCTAAGGGGCAGAGGGAAGAGATTGAAATTTTTGAAAAACTTTTCCTACAATTGCTCTTCAGATAGAATCCATCCAACGATATTTAAGCGATGAAAGCAAAAGGGCTTCAACTGGAGCACAAACGAACTTTCTTCTTTCTTTTTATATTTATGGTGCTTCATTGAGGTGCATTGTTGTTTTCAACACACACACACACACAGACACACACACACACCGCACACCTCGTCATCGCTTGCCCTTGTTAAATACTTATTTACAGATATGCACAAATATGTGTGTGGGGCATTTAACAGTGGTTCGTCAAACAAAGTATTTTGGTTGGACTACGACAAAACTTAAAGGTTCTTTAATTCTTATCGACCCAAAATGTTTGGCGGCCTAAACTAACATTCAAAGAAGATTATATTCAATAATTTTTCAATAAATTGCGTCTTTTGGCACCACGGTGCGCTGCTGCTTGTTTTTTTTGTGTCTCAACTGGTTTCGCAGTTAGTTAGGTTGACGGTTTGACGGTTTGAAGGCGCAGGCGGAGGAGGAGGAGGTTGAAACTAAGCAAGATTCCCATTGTGTTTGGCTCTCATGTTGTTATTGCTTTTGTTGGCCGGCATTTACCGGCTCTTACCGTTCGGTTAGCATCCAACACCCACAAACAGTAGAAAACAAAAACAAAACAAAAAACCGAAAGAAAAAGAAATAAAGAAAAAAACGCTTTTTAGCTTTGCGCTATTAAAAAAAACGAAAATCAATGTAAAAAAAAAAATAACTGGAAACTATTCGTAAATTGACAAAAATTTGTGTTCACTTTCGCAGATGGAGGAACTAACCGAAGCGGAGGAGGGGGAGGAAGAGAAGCATTACCAGCATTGCAGCAACTCGCAACGTTGCACTTCCAGCCGAGGTTATTGCCAAAAGCCAATTGCACCCATGGCCACCTATTGCGAAAAGGCTGTGGGTCATTCGCCAAAGCATTTGGTCAGCACATTGAGTTCGCCCATTGAGCACATCGCTTGCAGCGTGTCCAGGGAGCATGTGCTCAAGCTGGAGATCGAGCAGCTGCAGGAGAAGCTCAAGGATACCGAGGAACGATTGGCATCGGTGCGACTTCAAAGTGAATCCCTGTCACAGACCCAGCGCGCTCTGCGCGAACACAATGGCCGGCTGCAGGAGGAGTCCGAGCTGCTCAAACTGGATGTTCAGCATTTGCACGAATGCGCCAGTGTTTTGCGCAATGAGCTGCAGTCGGCACGCCAAGATCGCGATGAGGCCATCCAAGTGCAGAGTTCTCTACGCTCTGAGCTGGAGGCGCAGCAACAGGAGCGACGCCGTGCTGCCGAAACCAAACAGAAGGATGGACGTCTCATACAGGATCTGCAGCGGCAATGCCGTGAAATGGAACGCATTCTGATGCGCAAGCATCCCGATTCGGTATCTGCTTTGATAAGTAAGCTTTGATCTCGATAGCTCGAAAAAAAAATGCAAAAATGCCGTGTAATTTGATTTGTTTGATTTTGCAGTTGCTGCAAAAAATCCTGGCTGCTGCTCAATGAATGATCCGGAGAACACGTTGAGCAGCCGCCAGCTGCTGGAGCAGCGCATTGAGCAGCTGGAAGCAGATGCCAAGGAGCAGGATTGCAAGGCACAAAAGATTTTGTCCAATGTTCAGGCACGTTTCAATTCCGTTCAGGCCAAATACGAGAGGCACATTGCTGACCTAGAGACCCAAGTGCTCAGGTAAGTTGCGACCGAGCGAGGGGAGCTATAATTATATATGTCAGTTTGGAAAATTTCTTTGCAGCTTGCAGGAAATCAATACAAAGCTGAATGAACAAATTGAATCTCAGGTGCGTACCTTGGATCGCTTTATGCAAAAGCGTGCGGATCGCTATTACAACAATTGCACACAAACGGATGATATAATGACACAATTTGAGGCCCCCGTAATGGTGCACTACAGCCGGATTCAAGCGATTACAACGGGCACACAGACCCAGTCGGCCGGAGCGGGTGCGGGTGCGATGCGTGATCATAGCACCAATACAATTGGCTGCCCCTCACCGAGCATCGTTTGTCAGCAACATTTGCAGCAGCAATTGCACTCGGCGGCTGCCAGCAGCAGCAGCGCCAGCAGCACGGCCAATTCAACGCCAAACACATCGCGTCCCAACTCCAAACAAAGCGGCAATCAACGACGCATTGGCGTTAGCATTCTGCCGCCAACCATTGGCTCCAAGTTGCCCATCTCACAATCCGATTCGACATTATCGCTACACAGCCATGGCGGTGGCGGTGGTGTCGGTGGCGGAACATCTGCTGCTAACAAGGAGGACTCGCAGCTGGTAAGCTCTGTGCGCAGCATGCGCGTCGATTTGGCCATCAAGAACAAGGCAATGCAGCGATTGACGCGCGAGCTCGACGATTGCAAGAAAACCATTAGGAAGCTAACAATGAATGGAGCAGGTAATCTTATCGAACCCCTTCCACACATATTTGTATCGTACCTCAGATGTGCGTGTGTGTGTGTGTGTGTGTGCATGTCGCTGTTCGTTGTTCGTTGTCATTATTATTGTATGTTGCTGTTCGTTTAATTTATGGACTTTCTCTGCTCGTCAGCACGTACAAGCGATTTTTGTTGAATAAAAACTAAACGACAAAAACGAGAAAGACGCAAATAAATTGCTTAAATAAATCATTGCACACATTGCCTGTCCAAACCCCCTCCCTGCCTCCCTTACCCCCGCTCACGCCTTTGAAAACTACATCTTCAATGCAGCAAACTGAAGCAAGTGCTGGCGGCCTTTTGACCGCAGACAATGCTATACTATATACCCTGTAGACATAGGGCTTTTGACAAAATATCGATGTGTTTTTGTTCATTGAATTCCGATAAATATCGATTGTACTAAATCCATAGTATCAATTTAGAATCCTCGTTCTTTGGGCATGAAAACCAACGCAAGTCAAAGAGCCAGAGTTGCAACGTAGTCTAATTAGTTTAGCGTTAAGTATCGATTTATTTACTCTCAAGAGTATAGTGTATATAATTGACCGACTGGCTATAGGGTATTTGCTAGTCGACCAATATCGTAACTAGATGGGCAACATGCTATTTTTTTTGCACTCATTTCAAATGGCCAGGTTTGTGGTTTTGTTTTTTGTTATTTGTCGTTTGTCGTTTAACCAGTCGCAACATACCAAAGCACAACATAAAGAAATGAAAGAAAATGAAAAGAAACACGTTAACACACTCCCCCCACCCCTTCCCCTGTTGTCAATGTGGCATCCCGGCCAATTGGTTATGTCATCTATGTTGGGGACTTTTTTGTTTCGTTTTTGTATTTATTTATTATTTACATTTCATCGATTTGCATTTTTGTTGCCGCTCGGAGAAAGAGAAAAAGAAAATTCGAAAGCGAAAGTCAAAGTCAAAGACGACTCGAACAGTTTAAAAGTCTTTTGATGACAGTAGGGGCCGGGGGCGGTGGCGGTGGCGTGGGCGGGGTCATTTGGGCGTGTCGTCGTAGATTGCGCATGCGCGCAATCTTTTATAGTTTCATGTCTTGTTAACTGTTGCTGCTGCCGCTGCTTCTATCGTTATTGCTGTTGTTGTTACATTTGTTACGTTTATTTGTGTTGTTGTTTGGCTAATAATTGCCCATCGTTAGCAGCAGTGTAGAAATGTTGTTGTTGTTGAATTTTGTACGCGTGTCTTAATGCAAATTTGTTTTTGATGGCGGCTTATGTTATGCAATCAGCTACAGTGCCGACTGCCGGCTCTTATTTAATTATTATTTGTGCGTTGTGCTTCTATTTTTTTTTATTTGGCAACTTTTGTCGATTCGTTGTAGTGTTTTGGAGTGCGTTGAACTTCAAAAGCTTTGATTGATTGTACAGAAAAATGTGTTTAATCAAAGTTTTTGCTATTCTTCATTTTTCGTTTCAGTTGGCAGCCGTCTGGAATCGAAGCTGCAAAGCGGTGCTAGTGGTGGCAGCGGCATGTCCGCGAGCTGTAGCAATGCTTCAACGCGACGTCCTAACGATAATCATCATCATCATCAACATTATCCGCAGCATTATCATGACCATACAATACCAGCAATGACAGAGAACCAAGCCTTGAAGGAGGCCCAAAACAAATTTCATCTGCTCGAGGCTGACTATAAAACGTTGCACGACAAGCGTTTGCATGATGTGAGACAACTTTTCTGTTATACATAAATAAATATTTGTAGTGTTTAACTATTTGTTTTTCCATTCTCCATCCAGCTTAAGACTCTACAGAGCGCCCATGAGCGTGAGCTTTCGTCCAGCAATGAAACCGTTCGGATTCTGCAACAGCGTCTCAATGAACGCGAACAGGCATTTGCCACACAGAAGCGACGCAAAATTCCCGTCGACTACTATGCCCTCAAAGCCAAGGTATAGAGACGATCCCGAACACACAAACATACTTCTATCAATCAATCCTTATCAATCAACCAATCGAAACAAATATCAAATCAAGACCATCAACATTTCCGTAAACGTACTTTGTTAAAACGTTTTGTTCTCGAAATTGAAATATATGTATAATTAATTATTTGTATGTTTTCTTATTTGTTTAGGTATCGCTTCTGGAGCGTCGTCATTCGGAACGTGAGGAAAGGCTTCATATGCTCGTTGAGGCACTTAGCAAGGGTCGCTTAAATGGTGCACTCGAGGATATGTTGCAGGACAACAAGAACAAATAGAGATGGTCAAACGATAACTAGTAACTAACTGAAGCATGCGCTATCGTTATCGTTATCGCAACAAAAGCAGAAGAAACCAAATCAAAATTCTGTGTGTTTTATGCTTTTAACAAAAACGGGATACACTTGTGTTTCTCAACACTGGAATATTTTTATACATTTATTACGATTTAAATCGATTTAAATCGATGAAACATGCGAAACGCCAGCCAAATATTAAAGTATTGATATTGCATTCAATCTCAAAGCCCAGAGCTAAAAGGTTGGGGCAAATACCTATGTATGTATATGTAGATGTGTTTGGTATCGAAATAAGTAATCTGAAATTGTTAGCATCCTCTAAATTAGGGGTATAGCTCTCTCTCTCTCTCTCTCTCTCTCTCTCTCCATCTCTCTCGCTCGAGTATGCTAATATTTGGCATATTTTTTGAGTAGATTTTGTAGTTAGTTATTTTTAAATTTCACATTCATTCGAATTCTATACTTTACAGTTTTATATATAGTTTTATTTGTAATATTTATTTCTTTTGTTTTGTTTTGTTCAGTGTAGGCTAGTGTAAGTGCAAGCCCTCCGCTCGCCAAGGTCAACTTTTAAATGATTATCAGCCAATAACGAATAATTATAAAAGGTTATGATAGTTTTAAAGTAACGTGTAGGACTAAAAACTAAAACCAAAACCAAATGTGTTTAAAAGTCTTATCAACAAAAAAAAATCAAACTTTTCAAAACACAAAATAGAAAGAGACAAAACATAACAAATACCAAGAGAGATAGATAGATATAATTAAGTTGAGCAACATAAAGAAGACCTAGCAAAATTCTGGTATCTCAAACAAAATCAGCCAATTGAAAAGTTGTTTCCGTCAGAAATACAAATATGGTCCATCCAGAATAATATCGAGTATTAAAGTTAAGAGCCATTTGTACTAGTTGTTGTTGTCGTATCGAGAAAACAAAGTATTATATCGTTTAGCATGTTTGGTGGAACATTGTCAGTCCACAATTATATAGCCCAAAAGCCAGCCTAAGTGTACTTTAAGTATATTATGTGTATGTATATGTTTAACAAACGAGATGGGAGACTCATTTCACTCAAGTATTATACTTATATACATATACGATAAATTTAGATATAGCACATAACTGTAAATGGCCGTCTTAATTAGATAGAGTCCATCGTCAATTCTATATGTTTGTAGCAAGCATTTTAAAAATTCGAAAGAAAGTTAATCCATACATATTACATGTTGGATACATACAATATCTTTAAACTATATACTAGTATAACAGTTTTGTCTCATAGTTGTTGGCGTTGGCGTTTAAAGCTTCAACCTTGAACCTTGAGTATTGAGGTTGATGTGGTAAAAGTCGAGCAGCCCTTCGACTGTATTGTGTTCTCACTAGTCTTTATTCTAAGTATTCTTAAACATTAAAATTATTTTTATCAATATTATTATTACACACTTTGAAAAAGTTGCAAAACCACAAAAATGGCAGAAAGCCCAAAACTCAAACCAAATTCAAAATCAAAAATCTCAAAACACTGCTAGCCGAACCAACAACAATAAGAAATGTGCTAAAATCTTGAACATTAAATATGTCAAATTGCGAAATTGTACCAACAAAAGAGGAAAGAATAATTGAATGAATACATTAAAATACCAAATAAACAAATAAAAATCGAAGTAAAAATCATAAATAAAATCTTTTTTATTCACCTTCAACAAATGTCATCCTCTTCCAACTTTATATTTATTTTTATCATCGTATCATTAATTTTAATTTAGTTTTAGTTTTAAGGGGTTTTAGTTTGACTTGGATTTAACGTAATTTTGTCCAGTCAAAATCAAAAACAGGTTTATCCCGTCTGTCAACTGTCAACTGTCGAGATGTTGCCTTGTTGCCTTTAGCCAGTTGAGAATTTTAGTTAGTTTCCAGAAACACACAAAATATCATAAAAAAGACACAAAACAAAAAAGCAAACGCGAATCATTTCTTTTATTTGTAGAAGAGATTCAGTTCGATTCGATTTGATAATGGCGATGTTTGAGCATAGGCGAGGTAATCGTCGGGGAAATCGTGTTGAAACACATCGCATACAATATGGCGCCTGGGATCAGCCGGGCGCAGCGCTCTTTGCATCATTGCGCCAGGAGCCCATCCGTGACATGTGGTGTCGCCTCAAGCGACTACCGCCGGGCAGTAGCAGTCATAGTAAAGACATGGACGCATCTCCGCTTATCAAAGCACCCTCCATAGTAAAAAAACATCTGTTTCGCGAGTCCAAACACCAAGTGGAGCAGATAGCCGAAGAGCGCACCAAGCTGGCTTATTTAAAGCTCCAGAGGCAGCGTCAAACTGAACTAATTGCCAAAGTAATGGCCGAACAGAAGAGGCAGGAGCTGCTGGAGGAGAAGCGACTGGTTCAACTTAATAAAAATTCGCACAGGTTGCGAGAGCTGCGCGAAGAAATCAATCGGGCTAAGACGACATTGAATGTTCTCCAGAAGCGCGATGAGAACGTCAAAAATTTTGACTCAGGGCGTGACGCGGAATACAAGGAGGCACGGGAAGATGCAGAACTTGTGCGCCAGGAGAAGCTTGCCGAGAGGGAAGCCTTGCGGCAGAAGGAAGAGAAGCACACTGAACAGCTGGTTGAGCAGATTCGCCTAATGCAAGCGGAACGTTCTCGGCAGGAAGAGTTGCTTCGTGAGGAGGGACGTCAGAAGCGTATCTTCTATGAAACAGACTTTGCTAATTACCAGAATCAGCTGGACGAGTTGAAGTTCCAGAAACGTTGGGAGCTCAAAAAGATGCTGGATGACTTTGCTGAGTTTCAGCGCAATTACCGGCAAGCGCATGCTCCGGCTCCCGACAAATTGGATGTACTTGCGGTGGAGGCAGTGAATCCGATCACTAAGAGCTTTATTATGCGAAAGTTGCAACAGCGTGACAATGCGATTGAGCGTCGTCACCAGATTAGTAATTGTTTGGGTCACAAGCTGACCGAGGAGCGCGATAAGAAGTTAGCTCACGATAATTTGCTGTTGGACATTCTGGTCTCTGAGCAACAGCAGAGGGAGAAGAAGCGTGCTTATAAGGACAAACAGAAACTTTACGATCAAAAGCATCAGGTGGCCGATGATCTAATTGGTCAGCAGATGGAGCAGCAAGTCAATCGGCTACGGGATGAGGCATTGGCAGCACCAGTTCCCATTACTCCAACCAGCTTCATGCAGCGTCAATATCAGCTGATAAACCAAAACGAAGCGGCTAGAAAGGATATAACCGCAAGGACGTACGATCAATTTGCTGCCGACATCGTGCATAATGCGGAAGTTCGTGCTGCTTTGAATGAGGAGGAGCGTCAGATTCGTCAGGCACTGAAGGACATGGAAGACGACATGGAGCGCCGCGTCAATGAGGAACGCATGCGTGTCCTGAAAGCCCAAACTCCTGAAGTCATCAACGAAATTCGTCCCTGTAAGCTAACCAAAGTGGAACGTAATATATTCAATGTGCCTCAGTGTGGCAGGAAAGATGAGGACACTTACACCCAGTAATCAGGACGCACATACTATAGCAAGTAGAGCAGAAGTATTCGGATCCTGTAAAACTGTACTGTACTTCTGCATAATCGACAAATTATACTAATTATGGCTGGCGACCAATTCACATGTTAAACACTTACATATAAATATATTTGTTGTACGAGCTTAATTAAGTTTTGGTTTAAATTACAATTTCTTAGCATTTATAAGCGGCACATTCAGCAAGCGGAAAAAATTGCGCTTGATAACCTCAAAATTCAGTAGACTAAAATCGATGAAATACCGGGGGAACATAATCGCCAGCTGAGCGCGAATTAAGAGCGAGAGAGCGCAACAGTAAATGAGTAAGGCTCGCAGTGCAACGCAAAGCTCAATGCTATGAGTGCAGTGCCTTGACGCCGAGTGGCAAAATAAAGTGTTGCAGCATTCAGTCTGTCAAGAAAGTGTTTTCGCATTACGAAAAATTCATATTTTTTCACTTAGATTTATTGAATGCTATAATAGTATTTGGTCAGCGAGGTATAAATTTAAGGTGAATGCCATCTCGTGAACGTAGTACCATTTGGGCTTGAAGTACCAGTTGAGCCTGGGGATCTTTGAGCTCCAATTTAAACCGCTGCACGATGCGAATCGTAAGCAGCTTCATCAGCAACAGAGAATATCGGCGTCCAATGCACACATGTGCTCCACTCGAATACGGTATATAGCTATATGCTGGAGTCTCCGTCTCCTTGTCATTTTGTAGCCAACGTTCTGGGCGAAATGCGTAGGGTTCCGTAAAGTAGCGTGCATCGTGCGCTAATCCATACATATTTATCCAGATCGTGACGCCGGCACAGTATCTACGTCCCCCAATTGTTGTATCTTGTGTTGTTTGGCGTCCAGTGCTTGGCACAATGGTGTACAGTCGCAGAACCTCCTTGAGAACAGCATCCAAATAAACAAGATCATCCCAATTAGCATCCCAGTTGTCCACAGTTGTGAAATCTTTAAGTTCCCCATGCAGCTTTTCCTGTATTTCCGGATACTTTGCCAGGGCGTAGAGCACAAAGCTCATAGCTGCTGTTGTCGTATCCACGCCCTTAAAAAAAGAAGGTTGAGGTTCGGTTAGGTTGTTAAAATAGGAGCAAGAAGCAAAGAAGACAACAAGGACCCACCGCAAAGACAAAGGTATTGACTTGATCGCGTATTTGTTGGCGCTCTAAACCAGCCAACAGCATGGCATCCAGCAGAATTTTCGGCTTACCCGCCTCCCGCTCCTCTGCTTCCTCTTGCATCTTTAGCTGCATTTGACGCTGCTCTATAATCTGATCCATGTGCTGATGTATCAGGTTTAGCTCGACGCAAAACTCGCGCCACAATCGCGTTCGTTTGAACACACAATCAAAGGCAAGTAGAGGATTAATCATACGCTTGAACATCAGCTCGCCGCTTCGATGAAAGGCACGTACCAGGGGCGACTCTTCGTTCTGCAGCTGCGTCTCCAACTGATAGCCCATAGAGGTATCTGAATGGAAGAATTAAAAAAAAAAAGATGAAGATTGATATAAAGATCAGATGCAGCAGATACAAATTTATTTAAATCAAGCAAGATACGTAATTAAATACGCATACAAATTGTTTTCAATGTACCAGTTAACTTAGTTAACTTACCGACAATGGTATCGAGTAGACAGGCGAACAGATAATCCGTTACCTCAATTCCCGTTGCTTTAGTTTGTAGCAATTTGTTGAGCAAACAACTCGCATGCTTGTTCGCTGCTGGCGCAAAGCTGCGCAGCAACTGAGATTGAAAGCAGGGAGTGAGAAGACGACGCTGCGCTGCCCAGTCGCGTCCATGACTGATGAGAAGGCCGTTGCCAATGAGCGGAGAGAGCTGTTGGAATGTCTCTGCTTTACGCAGTGTAGAGTTGTGGAGAGCATCTCGCGTCTCTTCGGCGCTGTGGAGAAATATCCATAGCTGTGGTCCTAGCCACAGGCGATAGGTGGCGCCAAATTTTTCACGCATTTCAGTGAAAATCAGAAAAATATCTACAACAACAACAAACCAAATAATAATAGCCAAAACACAACACAAGAACAAGAAAACACATCACAAACTCACACTCGGGCTTCAGATTGCCAATCATCTGGACATTGCCGAGTCCTGGCAACGCCCATGGACCTGCCAGACTCCATCCAAGTAAAATCCGCTGGCGTTTGTTCCACAATAGCTGGAGCAGCAGCAGCAAGCACACCGAAACTAGCAGCAAACACGAAAGCGACATCTCTGAGCAAACTCAATTGAGAACTGACTTAGAGCACAATCAGTTTTTGATTGCGGTTAATCAGCGAAGCAGCAAATCCAATTGAACTCTGTTAGCATCAGCGCATGATTTACAGCGACTGTAAAATGTTTCTTCTACAGTGAACGCTTTGTAGTTGAGAACGGTTGGTATCACTGCTAAATTTTCAAGTTGTTCGCTCTTCGCAGCTGAAGACCAAAAATTATAAAATATATCTAAACATACATATCAAAGTTCCTTTTTATTGAGCGTTCACTGTTGTGTCTGGCGATTTTTTTTTAATGGCTTCTAATAGTATCTAATCTTGCGGTAGCCAACTGCCGAATAAATTGGTCTTGGTCAACTGCAATCTACCGTTATATTATTGCGCTTGCGATTGTTGGCGCAACATTAGATAAGAAGCAGTGTTTCAAGCAGTTCAAAATTATTTTCTGTCAACTAACATAAAGCATAAAGCAACATAACATACGATCCCTGAAAGTTACAGCATCTTAACATAAAAAATTCTTATTTCCTGTCTTTACTAGTAAGTGTGAAAATCAAACAATTGTAGTTTTCGTGGAATATATCGTATGTGGAATATCATTTATTCAATAATATATATGTATGTATGCATATATGCAATATATGTACACACATACATATGTAAGTTTTAGAATTTTTTATTTTTTTTTATTTTTTTTTTCAAATATTTGCTGACACCAAAAACTTGTAATGAATATTATAATGTTATCATTTTTGTTTGTTTTATATCGTATATATTTATGTTTATTTTTGTTATTCGTAAATATAGTATAACAGCTATGCTCGTTATGTTTTTGTGGCTTCATTTTTTTATTGTTAAGAATTGTTTCAATTGCGTTTTTTATCTTTGCAATATATAAGTATGTATATTTGTTGTTAACACTTGGTTGCTTTTTAACATTCACAACGAATATAGTTTGTGTTTCTATATGATTCATCGTTACGATTATATATTATATATAAGGTATATGCATATCTTTTCATATGTTTCTACAGCATACAAAAACTAAAATTTTTTATCATTCTATTTTTGTAAATTGAATATTTTACTTGTCGTTTTTCTTTACGGTCGTGGGTTTGTTTTCGATTTTGTTTTTGTATGTATATATTTCAACAACGTATCGATAAATGTACAAAAGTTAAATATTTATTGTATATTTTATTTTTTTATATTTTTCTACGCTCAAAAGATCTTAGTTGTTGTAATAATAAAATATGTACCATGAAAATTGCGTTGTATATTAGAAGCATGTTCGTTTTTTCGTACTTGAAATACTATTTCTATATAGTATAAATATTTGTATATAAGTATATATAATATTTGGTTTAGAGCATATTCATATTTATTGGTGTGGCTGGTGAAATTTAATGACCTTATTAATTTGTCAGTCACACTCTCCAATTCCAGATACAAGTCAGCCAATATATGTTCCACATCTTGTACTATTTAATGATAATTCTAATATGGCAGGCTGAAAGTTCTAAACACTTGTTTAAGTTTAAGCTGAGAAATTAAATCCGAGAACATGACTGCATAATATTATATATATTTTTTGTGTGATTATTTAAAGGTTCTTCTCTAAGCTTCATATTGTATGTATGTATATTTATATGTGTAACATTATTTTTTTGTTTTTGAATCCAAAAGTATTCAAAGTTTTCGATCTCAAGTAAGATAAGTTAATAAAGCGTTTTTGCTACTCTTGTCGATATTTTTTTCTGGGCTGCAATTGGTAGTAAAAGTTTCGTTTTCCTTTCTTGTTGTTGCTTAAATCTATAAATATTGTGTGATCTTGTACATATATACTCTTTTGACGACGCTTTTGAATTACATTATTTGTTTCGAGTAAATTTGTTAAACTTGTTTAATTGGTAAGCGTTTTAGTTTTTTGTTTATTGGTGTTTTGTTGTTGTTGTTGTTCTTCTTGTTGTTGGTGTTTGAATCGTTCCCTTTTGATTTGGTTTGTTTGGCATAGCGTCATATCTCCGCGCGACATATCTCCGCCCAGTACATTTTGCTGGCGGAGATATGTCGTTTTTTTCTGGCGGAGCTATGTCGTTTTTTAAACGTCATATCTCCGCGCGGAGCTATGTCGCTATTAAAACGACATATTTCCGCCGAACTAAGAACGACATAGCTCCGCGCGGTAATATGACGTTTTCAAACGACATAGCTCCGCGCGGGGATATGTCGTTTCACAGCGAGTACCAGGCGAACAGAATCTGTAGCTGAATGCTACAAACCAAAAATTTTTGTAGCATTCAGCTACAGATTCTGTTCGCCTGGTACTTTGGCTAGCCGAACTTTGTACCAGGCGAACAGAATCTGTAGCTGAATGCTACAAAAATTTTTGATTTGTTGTAGCATTCAGCTACAGATTCTGTTCGCCTGGTACTTTGGCTAGGCGAACTTTGTACCAGGCGAACAGAATCTGTAGCTGAATGCTAAAAAATTTTTGATTTGTAGCATTCAGCTACAAATTCTGTTCCTGGTACTTTGGCTGGCGAACTTTTGTACCAGGCGAACAGAATCTGTAGCTGAATGCTAAAAAAATTTTTGATTTGTAGCATTCAGCTACAGATTCTGTTCGCCTGGTACTTTGGCTAGGCGAACTTTGTACCAGGCGAACAGAATCTGTAGCTGAATGCTAAAAAAATTTTTGATTTGTAGCATTCAGCTACAGATTTTTTCGCCTGGTACTTTGGCAGGAACTTTGTACCAGGCGAACAGAATCTGTAGCTGAATGCTAAAAAAATTTTTGATTTGTAGCATTCAGCTACAGATTCTGTTCGCCTGGTACTTTGGCTAGGCGAACTTTGTACCAGGCGAACAGAATCTGTAGCTGAATGCTAAAAAAATTTTTGATTTGTAGCATTCAGCTACAGATTCTGTTCGCCTGGTACTTTGGCTAGGCGAACTTTGTACCAGGCGAACAGAATCTGTAGCTGAATGCTAAAAAAATTTTTGATTTGTAGCATTCAGCTACAGATTCTGTTCGCCTGGTACTTTGGCTAGGCGAACTTTGTACCAGGCGAACAGAATCTGTAGCTGAATGCTAAAAAAATTTTTGATTTGTAGCATTGCTACAAAAATTTTTGGTTTGTAGCATTCAGCTACAGATTCTGTTCGCCTGGTACTTTGGCTAGGCGAACTTTGTACCAGGCGAACAGAATCTGTAGCTGAATGCTACAAAAATTTTTGATTTGTAGCATTCAGCTACAGATTCTGTTCGCCTGGTACTTTGGCTAGGCGAACTTTGTACCAGGCGAACAGAATCTGTAGCTGAATGCTAAAAAAAATTTTTGATTTGTAGCATTGCTACAAAAATTTTTGGTTTGTAGCATTCAGCTACAGATTCTGTTCGCCTGGTACTTTGGCTAGGCGAACTTTGTACCAGGCGAACAGAATCTGTAGCTGAATGCTACAAAAATTTTTGATTTGTAGCATTCAGCTACAGATTCTGTTCGCCTGGTACTTTGGCTAGGCGAACTTTGTACCAGGCGAACAGAATCTGTAGCTGAATGCTACAAAAATTTTTGGTTTGTAGCATTCAGCTACAGATTCTGTTCGCCTGGTACTCGCTGTGAAACGACAAATCTCCGCGCGGAGCTATGTCGTTTGAAAACGTCATATTTCCGAGCGGAGCTATGTCGTTCTTAGTTCGGCGGAGATATGTCGCGCGGAGATATGACGCTATGCCGTTTGTTTCTCATGTTTTGTTCCGTTTGTTTGTTTGTGCTTTTGGCATTTCCTTCTTTCCAGTTATCCATCTATCCATCTTTATACATATATTTTCGTATCCATATAGTTTTCTAATTCCGGATCCGTTGATCTGATGTGCCATTCCATTTTCATTTTGTTTGTTTTCCTCAAATATATATGATATATCGTACTACATGTATAGCTAAAACTCTGTTAGATAAAGGCCTGTGCTATTGCCCCGATTAACAACTTGCACAATTATGGATTAGATGTTAATATTAATAACTTTGTATGCATGTATGTATATTTGTATATAGGTATATACTATGTATAATACTTTAAATATATATATATATATATATTGGTATTCGTGTGTTCATCAGTTCAATAAGGAGGTTTTTGTTTGTTTTTAATATATGCTTTCGTTATCGTTATCGTTTTTATGTTCTTTGGGGGGGGGAGACGTCAATGACTCTACAAATAAATCTCAAAGTCGATTAACAAAATCGCAAATTTGAAGCCAAGCTTCAGAATTACAATTACTACTTGATAAGAACCAACTATAGGTGTGCATGGGTTTTTTTTTTCGATAACATCTTTAAAATTCCTGTGGTCACAGAAATAATCAAATAATATAGATCAAAATCGTGCTAAAAATTGCGTTATAAGTTTTTTTGGTTTTTTGATTTTTTTGATTTTAGGTTCTTGCATCTTCTATGGTATCTGGCACATGGCCAAAGAGTTTATGATTGTTTGATACCATTACAAATATAATTTACGATGATTCAGATATAGTTTTCCAATTGGGTGAAGTCTAAGGCGAATATAGCATATTCAATTATGCTTACGTTTATGTATGTATGTACTATAAAAATGTGTGTTTTCTTTTTTGTTGCATTTCGTTGAACACGTTCAAGCTTATAAGCTTATTGGAATTGGTTGCCCTCGGTTGTTTTTGTTTTTAATTTGTATTCTTATTGTTGTTTGTTGCTGTTGCTTTCTTTGTTTGGTTAACGCTCGTTATAAGGCATAACGTGATTGCGGCATATACATATCTGTCTGTATATGTATATTTAAAATTTTAAAATTTTGTAATTGAAATAAGAACTCTTACTTATTAGTTGAAATAAATGTTGTGTGAAGTTTGGCAGCATCGTTTTCTTGGGGTGAAGTTTGGCAACATTGCCCTATAAATAATCATATATGTACTGAAAATCATAAGATCAACCAAAAAAAACAAATTTAATGTTTAACTTAAAATAAAAAAATAGCGTTGTTTTTTAATTATTTAATTTTAGATGTTTTTATTTTATGTTACTTTATTTCGTTTGTGGATCTTTTTTTTTTTCTCTCTTGCAATATCAATAACAATTTCAAAGCATAATTCAAATAATAATTAGTGTAAATTACAAATTTTGTGGTTTTTTTATTACGTGAAAATATATTACTGAAAATGATTGCTCATCATATATGTGTGTGTGTTTGTTTGCAAGATGTCGCAAGTTTTACAAATTGACACGCACATTGGGACAACTTATGGTAAAAACGTACATTTAAAACGAAAAAAAAAATAAACATTATGCACATGCAAATATAATTAGAATTAAAATATAGTATGTATGTATAATCGTAATAATAATAGTATTAATAATAATAATAATAATCGTAATATGTTTAATTCCTAAATTGATTATCATTTAAAATGTAACACAATTATTTTGATAAGTTACTATATTCGTACGGTCTGCACTTTAAAATTAAAGCAAAATACATCATTGTTCAATCGAATCAAAAAGTAAGAGAGAATTAAACAATATACAGAAAACAAATCAATTTTAAAAAATATTATATAAAATTCACTTCACAAAACGAAAAATTTGGGTGAGAGGAACAGTTTGGATTCTTAGGGTTTTGACGTAGACCACATTCAAGAATGAAATTGAGAGGCACGTTAAAATAGAGTGTGGGTTGAGTGTTGTTGTTAACAATAGACGTTGCCAATGCAACTACCACTTTTTGCATATTTAATAATCAAACTAAAACTATTTCTATTTTTTTTTATATATATGTAATTATTAATATTCTGTTGTTCTGTTTATACAAGTTAACTTCTTGACAAAATTTGATTATTTATACTAATTTGTAAGATGCTTTTTTTTTTTGTTTGACGTTTGTTTTGTTGCCTTTCTTCACATATTTATCATTCAACTTAAGTTAATTTATTTTTCTTATGCGCTTGCCGCTATTCTGTTCAACTTGTTATCAATTTGTTATCTCTTTTCTGTTCTGTATTGTTTAATCTATGCTTATTTGTTCTGCATTTATTTTTCAACTGTTTTCTCTCTCTCTCTTTCGTTCTCTTCTCATTCTGTTCCGTTTGACGCTGTTATTTAAATCACAATCAACGCTTATTTTTTTTTTGTATGTTTATCAACACTTACAACACTAAAACAATAGGCTGGTATTATGTGTGAGTATGTATACTATTATATAGATTATAGATCGAATATATATATATATATCGTTCATCATTAATATTATAGATCATTTCATTAAATCTGGTGCTGTTGCAGCCCATTTACAAATTTGCTGTTTGTTTTTGTTTTTGCTTAACAACTAACAAAGAAACATGGCTTGGGAGGATTGGGGGATGAGGGTAGTTGCGATTGGCTTAAAGCGAAGGGGGGGCATGAAACTTGCATGAAACAATAAAAAAAGGTAAACATTTACGTAAAAATTACACACAATTAACATAAAACGAAGTAGATTTTTATGACAAAACATGACAAAAAAATAACTCTCTCGTTGCGCGTTTTTTTGAAAAAGGTTTAAGAAGAAGTTTTGTGAGTTTGGTGTTATATAAATGTGTGTGTGTGTGTGGGTGTATAGTTTAGAAACTCATTTGTCATGCTTTGCGCGGTGGCGTCGGCGGCGGCGGCAGCGCCGGCGAAGCAGCAGCAGCAACAACGTAGGCAGCAGCATGTTGCTGCGGTGGCTGATGTTGCTGATGTTGCTGTTGCTGCTGCCTCAGACTCATGTTCATGTCTTTGGGAATGTTTTTGTATTTGGCTGAAAGATGATGGGACTGGTCAGCAATTTGAGTAAACCAATCGGGCGGCCCAAGACTGGCTGCTGTTGCTGTTTGTTCTGCTTACCTGCTGCTGCTGCAACAGCTGCTCCAGCTGCCAGCGAATCGCCGTAAAAATTTGAAGATTTTCGCATTTGAACGCCGTTGTTCAAAATGTTGCCATTGCCATTCGAATTGTTGCAGTGATTGTTGCCGATGCTGTTGCTGCTATTGCTGACGTTATTATTGTTGCTGGCGCCTTGCATTGGCGGCGGCAATGGCATTGGTGGCAATGGCATCTTTGAAGCATGCTTGTTGCTGGCACTCGTTGCTAGTGATGCTGCGGCTGCTGACGGTTCTGTCTGTGCTGTTGCTGTTGTCGCCGCTGCTGCTGCTGCTGCAGCTGATGCTGATGCTGGTGATTGTGAAGATGTTGCTGACTTAATCGATACTAAACTTAAGTTAGAAATTGCTGGTGGTAATGGAGATCTTTGTGAATCATTGCCGATTTCGCCAGTGTACCTAAGACAATTGAAGAATTTTGTTAAAAAGGCTGTAAAAAGGTTGTGCACACCAAGCAGTGCTAAGCAATGTAAGCAGTGCAGTTACATTCAACTGCACTCAACTATTGTACTTACTTGATGTTGGTGTACTCGCGTCCTACTTGTAGGCTCTGCTCCTCGGCTCGTTTGCGCGCTATCAGCGTCTGTATATAATGCTGTACCGCATAATAAACGAATTTGTATTGCGCCTCCGTCTGTACCATGCCCGAGCGCTGTGATCGCACCATTTGAATTGTTCGCTGTATATCGATTTCAGTGTCCAAACCTAAACAACGAAATATTATGACATATACATATAGCAATGTGATTGATGCCAAATGCTTACCATTGCGCACTATTTGATCCAGTATCATATCGATCACAATAAAGGTGCCCGTGCGTCCAATGCCTGCCGAGCAATGCACACAAATCGGACCCTTTACGTACAGAAAGAGAATAAGTATAGAAATTAGGTTAGGATTGGTAAGTTTAGGAGGTTAAATTGTTTGAAATACTTACGGGCTTCTCGCCAGCCTGGGATAGGCTGCTCTGTTTGGTGTTGACATCCTGCAGGAAATTAAGCACACAGCCGGGATCGCCGGGAACACCATGATCTGGCCACACTTGAAAATGATAATGATAGATGCGTCGCTCGGGCTTGTCACGCCACGAAAACAAAAATTCACGCAACGTATAATCGTTGGTGGAGTTCTCCTTGATGCATTGCACCTTGGCATAGCCAAACTGTTTGCACTGACCCTCATCGGGCCAATAACGCTCGCACTTGGTCTTGCCCCGCTCAATTTCCTTGGTGGTCATGACAATGACACGCGTATTCTCCTGCCAGATCATGTTCCAGAAGTCGTTCTTCGTGTTGGCCAAACAGCCCTGCGTCGCAATATACGTTTTGAACAAGCCACTCTCGCAGCTAAGCAACGAGCCCGACCACGACGACAACGAAGTGGACCCCGTCGATATCGGCGGCGGCGGCGACGATACATCGCCACAATGTTTCTTCAGTAGGTTGGCGAGACAACCGTTAAGCGATGTCGTTGAAGTGTGGCTCTGGCTCTGGCTCTGGCTGTGACTGGTACTGTTTGGTGTTCCCGGACCCGATGATGATGTCGACAGCGATTCACTGCGCCTGTGCTTGCCCAGCGAGTCTGATTTGCGATTGCAGTTGACGCAGTTTGTGGGCAGCGTTGCTGATTTGACGGCACATTTGACACACGTCTTGTTCAACAGCTGGCAGTTGTTGCAATTGCGCTGGGTCTGAGCTGCAGTACACGCCGGACACGACTGATGTACTACCGCCGATGCATTAAGGCTCTCCGAGGAGCTGGTCATGTTGTAGAGATCGCCATCGGTGGGTAAACGAATGTAATTGGCATTTATATACTCGGCGCCCGGTGCACTTCTGTCCACATCCTGCAGCTTAACTCGAGTATGATCGTCTATTGAAAATGAATCATAATCAATTGCTGTAAGTTGCTTGTTGAGTTTTTAACTTTTACAACTTACATGGCAATATGTTGCGGTAGCGATTCTTTGATTTGTTCTCTTCTTTGTAGCCCTCGAGACGCGAGAATGTGTCTCGGCTATCCTGTTGCAACGATTCAAACTCCTCCCAGAAGCCGCCCTGCAATAGCGTTTAATAATTTATAATTGTTCCAATTAACATTGCCATTGCCATTCCCATTTACCTTGACCAATTGCTCGACGCGTGCATTAATGCCAGCTGCAATGATGCGGGTCGCATTGAAGGGCTGACGCAGATGCACCACAGTGCCACAGGTCTCCACCATTGGATTACGTTTATAATGCTCGATCAGTTCGGATAGCGTTGCAAACGACTCACCACCGCCAACGTCGTACTTTTTATCCTAAAAAGAGAAGGAAGGGGAAAGGTCAACACGTTAGTTTAAATAGTCATAGCAAAGGTGGGCAAATCCCCAATTCACTAAGTTCACAAACTTTAGGGAATATTTAACTGATCTTATCACTGAATTGCACTCGAACTAAAACTCATTGTAGTCCCAGCTGTTAGCGCATACTAAAAAAACAAATCGATTTGAAAAACGCCACACAATTAGTTAACAAAAGCGCAAACGTGACCGCAACTCAAATTGAGTGTGGGGGAAAAATATAAAATATGTATATTGCCATATTGCTCAACCGGTCATGTAAATTGCATTATTCTAAACAACAGCACGGCAAGAGTACTATTTGTTTTAAATGTGGGGGATTTACAATATGCCATTTCGAATACAACAAATTGACAAATATTATATACATATGTACTGTGTTTATAGGGGATAGTCATGTTTAGGTGTAAAATATGAAACAAACTGCCCTGTCTTTATTAGTTTCGGAATATCTGTTGTGCAAATCCCACTTGTATAATAATTTAGCATATTTTTCAAACTGCATTCAAATCGAACAATCGAACGGATTTGTGAGAAATTCTACAAAATACACGCGGAAACGGGGGAATCCCTTCTAATACTTAAGTTTATTAGAGTTAATCAGAGATCTTAATTCTTGTTCGAATACATTTAATTTAGTTTGTAGCTTTAAAACCAAGCAGTGCAATCCGTATATTACGCATACGCTACCAGAAAAGGAATAAAACAAGAAATTTGCTTAATGTAATGGCAATAATAACCATATATGTATGTACATATGTGTGTATGAGGCACATTTTACAGCACGCACACACATGACAAGCCAATATACATATACATATATACTGTAGATACACAGATATGTACAACTAATTCAAGGTCAAATGATGAGGAACTTTACGGGCAGCGAACAAGTCGTTTGTACATATTTACTTGCTTGGTCTTGGTTGCTTTGCAATTTGTTGTTGTTGTCAAGCAGAGAATCGATTTGCATTAGCATTTACTAAAGCTACAACCACAACAACAGCAACTAGTTTGAATATATTGTGTGAATTGTTTGTTTTTCGAAACTTACCTGCCAT
Organism: Scaptomyza graminum; assembly: GCA_018901835.1. Lineage (NCBI taxonomy): Eukaryota > Metazoa > Arthropoda > Insecta > Diptera > Drosophilidae > Scaptomyza > Scaptomyza graminum. The sequence continues at coordinate 198,151 of JAEIFL010000001.1, read as the reverse complement.
CGAATCATGACATGCGTCACTTTATCTTCTGTACGCACGGAGAGAACAAAATCACCTGGTTTACTTTGAGATTCACGGACAAGAAACGAACCATTCTTGCCACGCTCCAATATCAATTTTTCAGCTTCTTTGCCAGAAAGATTGCCGTGAAACCATCTGGAAAACATAAATCAAATATATTCGAATTATTATTGAGTAGTTATGCGTTCGTTCCTAAACTGAACTTAACTAAACTTAAAAGTAGACTACTTTGAAACTTTGTTTATATCTTACAGGCGGAATGTGTTTTGTTGTTGTTTCTTAAAAGGTTGTGTTGCTGTTGTTTTTGTTTTTGTACTAGCGTGCTACGTGCGCGCTTGAAATGCAACTATGAACTGCACACAACGAATATTCGCAAGGCATGTGAGAAGCGCTTAACAAAAACAACAACAAAAACGATGCCGACAACGACGAGTAGGAAATCCAAACACAAAAAACACGAGTGTCAAGAACGAATCGAAAGGGATCGAATCGTGTATCGATCGCTTCAAATGCGCAACGGATTATGTACACTTAAAAAAATTCCAAAAAAAAAATGTAATATCTTTATAATTTATTTCAGAGCTTAGGTAATTCAATTGGCAGCCGAATAAGAACAATCGTACAAACAAATGTAGCCATTCAGAGTTCAAATGCAATCAGATTTATTTTTTACAACAACAACAACAGCATCACTCTAACAAGTGCCAGTTTCTCTGTTTAAGCTAGGCATATAAGGCTTGTCGCCTGTCTATATATCTATAGTAGTATGTTTAATTTTGTACGCAATAGCCGAGAGTAAACAATTTGGCACCGAAAGGAAAAATCATCGAATTGCTATTGCTGATGGACTGCTTGCAGCGTATACGCAATACACAACACACAGAAAGCAGTGCAATGGGACACCGCTTTATCGACACGAGTCACAAGATCCAATTAATCGTTTGGTTATTGTCAGTTGTGTGTGTTTGTTGTTGTTGTTGTTGTCGTTGTTTTGCGGCTTTGAAAAATACATATACATATGTATATAGGCTCATTTGCATAAATAACACTAACTTAATAAACTTGCTTTGAATTTGGAATACATAAACAAAGAAACCAAACGAATAGAACACAATAAAAATATCTATTTTAGTGGGGCAATTGAGTTATTGCTGGTTTCTTTGGCACTTGTAGAGTTCGTCGGCATCTCCACCAACTATATACTACGAATATTAAGTTGTTGGCTTTAACTCTCTCTCTCTCTCTCACATTTGTGTATCCCACCGCCGCCTGCTTCAGCCCACAACCTGTTGCTGTTTTTAATGATTTATCTTCCGCATGCTATTTATATCTACATATTTACAATTGACATTAGATGCATATTGCATATTGCACATTGCACATTTCAATGCCCCTTGTTGCATATTCAAGGTGGCCTCGGCTCGGCTCGGCTCGACTCGGGCCGGAATATAAGAGTTTCGCCATATGTTCTATGTTTATATTCAGTTCGGATCGGGTCGGATCGGATTGGATGAGGCGGCATCGCACCGGAAATGGCATTGAGTTCAAATTGATTAGCTGTCGATAGTTTTTGTATCGATCGATAACGATAGGTGTGAATTTTTTAGTTTTAGCAGGTAGTTTTCATACGATACGATGGCATTGCCTGGCCAACCTGGCGACAACCTCTTTGATGTCTACGACATACAATATATGTATTCGGACTATATAGTAAATGCTCATTGTGCCTTTTTGTCGTATTCTTGTTTTTTCACAACGTTAAATCGTCTTGGCTTTTTTTGGGGCAACAAAAACAGTCAACAGACCAATTAGCGCCTTTCAAAGTGTCCCTTTTGCAATGTACATAAATACATACAAACATACATACATATATGAATATATGTATATATTTCATATGTATTTTTTATAATCATATTTCTTTTGTTTGTTCCCCCGTATTTGGCATTTAATTGTTTAATCTGCAATTACTTTTTTTCACTTAAATAAACCAATTTTGCTTTTGTTTGTTTTTGTTTTTGTTTTTTTGGTTGTTACGTCAATGTTTGGCTTCAGTGAAATTGCAAATAATACAGGGCATTATGAAGTTGATCATTGTGAGTCTTTAGCTCGTTTAATAATTACAGTTAGAGTTACGCACAGGAAGCAATATGTTTTTGAATGTTCCGAACCTGTTGGCCGGCCATTCATGAATGCCTCGCATATCGTCGTCGTTGACCAAAAAAGGTCAACAAACAGCTCAGCTAGCAGCACATACATACATACACATATGCACATGCACACGTAGTATTCATATAGATGTATGTAAATTCAGATTTGTCACATGTTAATTGAATTTTGTGTGCCAAGCATCGAAAACTGATCACAACTAGAGGCTGGACATACATAGGTGCAGGAAGCCTATCAGGAATCCTTTGAGATCACAATCGACAACATCGCAAGTTGTCTGTTCGTGCTATAGTAAAGAGCTTGAGTTCTCTCTCTCTCTGTGGCAAAAGTGTTGAATGCGACAAAATATTCCGTTTTGTTTATCGTTTTCGTACTTAAACAAATATTTATTTGTTTAGCAATTCGGTTGTTGTTGTTGTTGTTGTCAATGCAAATATGCAAAATGCAAATAAAACGCGAAACTATTAAAACGAAAATGCAAAAGCAATTTGCATTTGACAGCCTGCACTTGAAGCTGTCAGGGAAATATGCAGTGCGAAACGACGAAAGGGGCGGAGGGGGGCAAGGGGTTTGCTGTGTTAATTGGGACGCAGCACTCGCGTAACGGTAAACTGTGAAATGACCCAGCTTAATGTGTGTGCGTGTGTGTGTGTGTGTGTGTGTATGGGCTGAAAATATGGCAACAACAAAATACATACAAAATGAATACGGAAATAACACACACACACACAGAGTAAAAAGTATGACCATGCTAAAAACGGCTATAAAACAAAAAATGCACTAAAAACAAAAGTCATTAAAAACAAAAGTCATTAAAATAAATTGAAAAAGTAGAAAAGAGAAAAGAGCAACTACAATCTGTTTTAAATTAAGTGTGACCATGGGACGTGACCCCCCCCCCTTTTCCACATATGAAACATTTCATTACTATCTTAAAAATCTCGAAAGACAACAAAAATGTCAAACACGATTATGGAATGTGAAAAATGCTCAAATGTTGATTTTCGCATAATCAAATGCTATAAATATTATACGCAAACAAGCTAGATATGTATATATTATGCCTATATATGCACGTGTATTGGATTAATGTGCAAACAGACAGACAGAGAGAGAGAGAGAGAGAGAGAGAGGGGAGACACTGCAAATATCTCAAAAGATGGGATGGGATATAGAAACAAGCAAACAAGCCAGATAAGATAACAACAGCGAGAGACATGAGATAAAAAACAACAACAACAAGAACACTTATTTTTTGCAGGGCAATCGACAATCGACAAAAAAGGAAATGACACGTTCAACTTATACCCTAGAAACAGGAAGTGAACTAATTAATTTGATAAGCTTAACTTGTAGAAATTCAATTGAAACTTCTTTTTAGTTAAGTTTGATAATTTAGTTTGTTCAAAAGGCAGACCACATTTCAAATTATTTGTCAGCGACATTTGTGGTTAACTTTTCATAGCTCCTCTAACTTATACCTAGAATTATCAAAAAGCCGCTCGGAATCATTAATCTAAACAAGAAATCAATAGCCCAACAAACAACAAAAAAAAAACAACAACGAAATGGCGTTTGTTTACCAATAATTCCATCTGCAAATAAATATCTGTTGAATATATACTTAAATCTGTATTAGAATGTCACTAGCCCCACTCAAATTGTTGTTGATGTTGGTTAAATACATATTTACTCAACTCTCGGTTGGCAATTAAAGGCACATGACAATTTGTTGTTGTTATGAGGAGCTTATTAGATTGTTTGTTGTTGTTGAAAAAAAGGGGCAAAAGTGAGTTGACCGCAAAAAAACAAAAAGTAATTCCATATAATAAAATGTATAAGCACATAGACTTACAGATGCCCTGCAGTGCGTAGAACTCAGATAATAAGCTAATGAGAAATGTTAATGAGCGCGATTAAAAACGCGTGCACAATTAAGAACGCGTGCGCGTTTTCGTTTTCGTTGTTGTTGCAGTTTTTGTTGACTTACTTGTAGCCGTGCAGTTGGACACGCATTGTTGCAAGGTGGGCCAGTGTGCCCGTTGAGCCACCAAATGTTGAGCCCGGCACAAAAGTGGGCGGCGACGCTGACCAAGATGTGGGCGTAACCGGATAAGAAGAGTTCTGGCCATCGCTGCCGCTGCTGTTGCCGCTGCTGTTGTAACTGTTGTTGCTACAATTGCTGCCGCGTGGCGATCCGAGTAGATGGATTGAGGAGGATGGCGGCGGCAGATGCAACGATTCAGTCGATGAGCCACTCGAAGAGGCGCCACCCGAGTAGGGCCGTGTCGACGTGGAGCGACGTCTCAAATGCTGTGCTCGATTTTTATTGTTGTGGGCAACGCCTCGTATGATTGATGCCAGCTCATCGTTGCTCATGCAATTTTTGCATTCCGATTCGGCCGTTGTTGTTGCCTTTGTTTTTTTATTGCTGGACTTGGACTTTGAGTTTCTTCTTGTTCTTGTCGCTGCTGCTGCTGCTGCTGTTGTTGTTGTTGTCGTCCTGCCATTGCCATAATGGGCTTGGATCGCTCGCTCATATTCAAAATTGCGCTCCTTGCCATTGCCGTTGCCATTGTTGTTGTTTATATCCTCGTTGTTGATGTTGTAGGAATTCTTTTCGTGCAACTTGTGATTTACAACATGCCCCAGCGAACTGGACAATTTCTCCAGATACTTGTTGAATAACATTTTATGTTTGTTTCTTTGTTTTTCTTTTTCACGCACACAAAAATAAAAAATCACTACAAAAATTCTACAGCGGAAAAAAACCCCTTCAAATGTTGTTCTCAATGTTGTTGGTTCAAACAACTTACACTTTGAATAATCTGGTAAACAAAACTAAAAAACTAAAAAAAAACAAATTCAGACGTTCGTTTTTTCTTTAGTATGAGTAATAAAAGTCTAACAAAAGTGTTCAATTTCAAAAATTGCGTATTTCTTTTGCATTTGTATATTTATTGCACAAAATTCTTGAGGATCGACAGCAATTTGTTATCTTTGGCTATCGTTCTTGTTGTTGTTGTTTTCGTTTTTGTTGCTTTTGTTGTTGTCGGCAGTTTAGCTGCTTCGTCCAGTCGCGTTTGTGCCGCAATCAAATGCTCAAATACAAATGTAGCCGAAGGCATAATAGTTTATCGCGCGTTTACTTTTTAAAATGTTATTGGATATTTTCGGTATTTTTGTTTTTTTTTTTGTTTTTTTCGCCCACGCACTAATTGAGTTTTAGTTCTGTTTTCAACTTTTTATTGCCGACACTTTATTTTGTTGTTGTCACGCCGCTGAACCGCGACTCGAGAATGAAGCTCCAGCAGCCAAGTGCGAACCTTTTTGCTAAAGTCTCAACTTCGTATGCTGCTCAACGTTGGCGTCGTCGCTAAGTTTATTTTTTTTTCGTTGGAACTCGTTGTCGTCGTCGTTTTCGTGAGTTGCTTGCTGTTGTTGTTGTTCTTGACTTGCGTGTTTGGTTGGGTCTCTCTCTCTTTTTTTTGGTTGTTGTTGTTGCTATTGCGCTCTGCCGCTCTGTTCTAAGCGCTCAGATCGTATGCTCGTGAATGAATGAATGTTGACTGACTGCGTACGCTGCCTTTTGTATAAAATGCACAGAAAACCGACGAACCGACGTCTGCGGAATTAAGGGTAACTCGGGTGGCGCTAGGGGAGGGGGGGACTTGATAACTCGAACTCGTCTTAATATTGGTCATAATAACATGTCCAACGTACTTAATGTAAAACGCAGACGCAATCGCCTTGCTTTTGTTTCCTTTATTTTGTTGCTGTTGATTTTTGATTAAAGTGGGGGCGGGGGCGTCGCTGTCGCTATTAAGTCCGTTAATATTTTGCGCTGCTTGCATGCACTCCTTGGGCAACTGCAGTTATTTCCGAGTATACACAATCCACACAATCGAGTTGTCGAAAGAAAGTTTGCTAAACCCAACAAAGCTATTGCCACAAACTAACTGAAAACTGTGACTGATGCAATTCAAAATACGTAAAAACTTTGAAGCTAATTCTTCTTTGTTCTAATTCTTTGTGAGCAGAGCAAGAACCATTTGAAAGTTGTTGCAAAGTCCAGCAGCATCGTTGTATAAATAGGCGGCGCCAGGTGACACTTTTACTTTTTGACAGACTTCTGAGCGAGGCGGGGCGGGGCGGGTGACTAATGAAGTGCTGAGTGCTGAACTGCTGTTGTTGTTTTGTAGCGTACTGTACTTAGAGTTGAACACCGAGCTATTTAACGCTACGCTCAAACTGGCAGTATGAATCAGAGAACAGAACAGAATCCCGATTCGCATTCGCAGTATGTATGTATATGGTCATAATGTGGATGGTATATATTATACATACATATACATATATAAGTATGTATATGTAGCGGCAGTCGTGTAACAGCGGTGTTGTACCTGCCACCGGAAATGAAATGGAAACCGAACGAACAAAAAAACGTCTTTTTGGGGATCTTGTTGTTAAGACAGAGACAGTGAGAGAGAGAGCGAGCGATATCTCTTCTATGGCGTAGGCGCAGACGCACAGACGTCAGAAACGTGAAACGTGCCCCGCATATTTGGCAACACAATTTTTGTTTTTATTACCCTCGCGATCGTCATGACGATGCGCACAGTGGTTGAATGGCGCACAGTATTGGACCACAGTATCTACTACACAAATCCACCAGCTAAAATCTTCGTTCTGACTTTCGTTTTGCTTAACCCCACTGTGCGGCGCCAGTTTGCATTTCAAATTTTGCGGGATGACAAACGATTCGCCATTCGCCAGTCGCCATTCGCCGACATTCGTCAGCCACCATCATCAAAAGCATCATTGAATTTCGTTGGAACGACGTCAAACGAAAATGTTTCAAAGTCGTAAACACCAAAAATAATAATCAAAACAAATCACATGTAACGCTTAAATAAACAACAACAACTAATCAAAAGTTGAAGTTGAAACTTGAGTAAATAATCGTTAAAAGTTCTAACATATTAATAATATAACATATTAATATATATAACATAATAATAATATAATATTAATAATTTCAATGGTGTGATTAAGCCCGTCCCAAGATATTAGTACGACGAAAACCGATGCAAATAGTTTGGCAACATTTGGCGTTGTACAAAATTGGAATTGCCACAAAACGAAATTCTAAAACTAATTCGAAATATGTACCTAAAAAATAAATATTTTTGTAAAAGCCAACTATGAATTTAATCTCAATTCTATACAAATATTTCTTATTCTAAAGTTTTTTAACATTTTAGATGGTATCTGCACGTGACGAATCGCTTGTTGTTTCGGCTCTTCAGTTGAGTCACTCTATATAGTATATATTCATGCCAAATCTATGATCAATTACTTCACAATAGCATCAGTTTACTCAGCTCTCAAGTAGCTCAATAATTTTTGTTTGTCAAGTTTCGGAACTTTTTAACCCTGAACTTGACTTGATAGCCAAGTGTGTTTGGGGACCCATACAATTTCTTGTCCAAACCAAAACAAAAGTTAAGAGAAATAGGAAAACAGCATCAGACTTCATTTTGATTGAATCACAATTTATTTTCGCGAGTGTGTATGCCCACAAAGGATGGGGAGCAAACATGTTGAATCTGAAGATGAGGATGGGGCAATTCGAATGCGTCGCATTGCTTGGTGTCGTCGCACATATTCAATTTAGCCACCTTTGCGCACAACAACAACAAATGTTATTGAACAATAAATTATGTTTATTTTTTTTCGTTTCTCTCTCTTTTTTTTTAATGGCTTAAGTTCCATTTTGTTGCTATTGTTTTTGTTGTCGCCCGACTGTCGTACATTGAAATACTTAATGTTGATTTGTTTGATTATTTTTGGGGCAAAGGATTTGACAAGAAATTAAATTTAAATATTTCAACTTAATTCGTTACGATCTTACGTTCATAAATATATATCTTGTTTGTTTAGCTTTTGAGGATTTTTGTGGATTTTGCATAGTTATAGAGTTGAACTATGAATGATGTTTATAGTTTACAACAACAGACTCGGACTTATGTAAGTCCATTTTGGAATATAAGTATATAATTCAAAAGTTTAGTGCCAGCCAGTCGCTGTAAATTATTCTCCCACCTTTTTTTTGTCGGTCGTTGAATGATTATTATTAACTATTTACTAGATAGTTTTTGGGGTGTCGAGTCGAACGTGCACAATTGCAAAATGGCAATGACAAAGTGAATGTAAACCAGGTCAAAAGCAAATACATGAAAAATCAGCTTCAGTTGTTATCAAAAGCAAAAGCAAAAGCTAAAGGTAGATACTTTCTCTTCCTGGTCGCGGTCGGTCTCAGGGGTTCAATTTAAGACATACATATGTATGCATAAATGTGTGTATTTGTGTATGTATGTAAGTACATATATATTCTATGTGAAGGACAACCTTTCGCCATAATGATCGCGCACGTTTTTCCGTTTCGAATTCGTCGTGTGTGTGTGTGTGTGTGTTGAGGAGGGATTTACCTGAATCAATAATCATGCACAATTGACGCTTGACTTTGCCGGTCCCCCCCCTTATTTGTCTTTCACCCACTCTCTCATTGTCTGTCTCTGTGTCCATTTGCGGTTAGCCGCACGTTCGTGCCGTTTCGTTCGCTTTTAATCGTCTCGCCGAGCCGATTTAGGATACAATTTAAACACGTCTCTCTCTCTCTCTCTCTCTCTCTCTTTTTCTCTCTCTCTTGGGATTCGTGTGTACGCATCCAATTTAGCATTTAAGACTTAGGGAAGCACAGTTTCGAATTATCTACAATAACAACAAATTAGTCAACTTAACTTTGACAAAAACACTCAAATAGCTATTTTGTATTCAATAGATCACTTTTCGAGAACAGAAACAATATTGAAGCGTACGTTGAACGATTATCGACCTAAACCTAACGTAAGTAATTCTCCCTTTTTTTTGAGCTTAAGTTCGATTTGCTTGAAAGGTCGGAGCAGTCAATCAGTTAAGATTGAGTATTTGGGGGAAATACTTTGGAGTAGATCAAACAGTTTGGATCAGGTGATCAACACCGATTGACAATTAGTTATCGTAGTTAAGTGCCTGATCAGGATGTCAAACTGTTGTCTCTTGACTGATTGACTGACTGATCTGTGGTCTATGTGACTGATGGCACGCACCAAAACAACAACTACCGAATATATACAAACATATATACATACATACATATATAATGTATAAGTACTATTAAAATTATATGTGATATCCGAGCAATTACAGATTTCAATTCTAAGATACCAAATAGGCGGACACAAACGGCCAAAGGCTATGTGTAATTACACTGAGAGAAACATTTTTTGACATTCAAAAACTTTTCGCAAAATAAAGCTCGACTATGAGCTATAGAGAATATAATTCCACACATCCAAACAGTAAGTCCAAGTTTCGATATCTTTGATGTTTTCTATCCGACCTCGATAAGAAAAATGCACATTCGATCAATATGAAGTCGAACTTTTGCAAGAAAATGCTTAATCTTTCAAATTATGGTTTTTGTTGTTATCGATAACATACATATGTATGTATATCGCAGATATCTCCGAGATTTAAGGTCACCACGTTTTTCTTCAAGTGTAATTGGCTACAATTACGTCTTTGGAACTCAAAAATAGCTGTCAACGTGCACGGCATAATTTATAAATCATTTGTAGGCTTGTCTAAATGGCAAACACAAAAGTTCGAAAGCATTTAATATTTCAAGCACTTCCAAACGAAGGCGTCGTACAAGGCGACGAAGAGGGTGGAAATGGAAATGAGGTGGGCAGGGATTACAGGTGTTTACTAAGTATACCTAGCGACCTATTAGACAACACGTAACATTAACAGAAACGACACAAAAACAACAACAAAAACAAATTGAAAATTTAATTGATTATTGTCAAGTAGTGCAAGTAGTTCGAAACTCTAGTATTCAGTATATATGTACAATCTACAAGCTGGATGAAGAAAGTAAGGTAATTAACAAATCACAATTACATATCGCTTTTAATTGCAATCATTAAAATGAAACGCATAACAAAATCAACTACAGAATTCTGTTTGCAATCAAAGCAGTACAGTTTCTCCGAGCTCAAAGGTCAAAGCTCAAAACAATAAGGCGCTCATAATGCAGTGGACAAGGGACAAGTGGAGTGGCCAAGTGTGTCGTCTCTCGAAGGATACTTGAACAATAATAATTTAAGATATATAATTAAGAGATATTATGACTCTTAAAACTTAAATGGCTTTTTAAAATTGGTTTAGGTTTGTAGTGAGAATTGCAACTCAATCGGAAAGCTTTCACATGTGACCCGAAAGCCAATCTTATCTAATTTTAGATATTAAACTACGTCACAAGCTGACGAATATAATTACATACGGCACATTAAATCCGTACATAAATACAATATAACGTACGTACGCAGAAATATTTATAATTAAAACAATATGTATATAAAAATAAAACAACAGTTCGGTAATTCGGATAATTCGACCCACAGAACGTCACTGGAACTGGGAATCGGGAACTGGACTGGGTGTGTGTGAATGATTAATGCACTCGGTACGTCAAAGGGAAAGAGAGAAAGAGAAAACACAATACAAAAAAAAAGGCGCGCACTTAACACAGTTTAAATAAAGTTCGATCGATTGATTTCCAGTTTCAATGTGTTCAATATATTTATTTTTAAGCAAAAACCCAAACAAATTTAGCCAAAGAACAGACAGACAGAGAGAGAGAGAGAGAGAGAGAGAGTGTGTGGGTGGGCGTGGCACAAAAAAGGTTCGTTGACCGTTAGCATGCGGAAAACGCAACAACAACGCAAATTGGAAACCGCATTTAACAAAGAGCAACAGCAAAACAGAGAAACTGAGCGAGAGAGAGAGAGAGAGCGTCATTGTTATAAAATATTTGACAATTGGACAACAAAATAAAAAAGTAAATAACAAAATAATATTTATATGCAATATATATTGTATGTATGAAAATAAAATATGTACTTTTGTGTGTGGGTTGTAAATGAGCAATAACCATTTAACAACAATAACAACAATGCAATGCATTTATGGGCAACACATGGTGGTTGTCAATTCATACATATGTATATGTAACTCATTAACATTTGCTAAAACGTAGCTACATGTTACAATTAGCCTGAATATCATTTTGATGATTTTGATACTTGCAATGTGCTTACATTTCTATTAAATGCCCAACATACTAAGCGCTTATGCTTAAACTGCTGTTGTGCAGAGACTACTTAACTTTATTAGTCTATCTGTCTGTTGTGAGCACCTTTACAGCACTCTTAACACGCACAGCCGAGAGAGCATGCATGCGCTTGTCTCTCTCCTTTTTTTGTTGTCTCTCCTCGCTGTGGTCGCGTGTGGATCGTAAATACATAGTTTCGAACAATTGATTGTTTTTGTTCGTAGTAAATGCCATCATTTGTACGTCATTTGCAATTACTCTGCACAATTTGGCAATGTCTGTTTGTTTGTTGTTTTTTTTTTTTTTTTTTTTTGTATATTAAGTGTCACATCGACAGATCATTATTGTCTGTTATAAATATTCTAAAATGATGATTGGAAAAAATCATAAAAATGCATATAATACACACGCACACACACACACACACTCGGGTGTTTGTATTTGTATATATATGCATTCATATACATATGTGCATATGTATGTTGTTTCAATTGTAGACATCTTGGCGACAGCTGCGATTGATAACATAATGTAAACAAACATCTGTTAGCTCGGCAAGTGTATGAAAAAGGACTTTACTGTGCTGCACAAATTATTTAACATAATTGAAATGGCATTAATACCAGTTTAAGTTAAGTCTTATTTATTCTGAACAATTCAAAATTAATTGCAGATTAAGGTTATATAACGACGATATCGTTCGGAAAACTTTTGAAAACATATCTTGTTCGTATTTATCTTATTTACTCTTGTAAATCCCATACAACAAAACTGGACAATAAAGTAGTTGATAACAGTCCTGTTACTGTTAACAGCTAGGTGTACATAGGTGCTTACCTTTCCGTTGTGGGCTCGGCACAAATGAGTGCCTGCTTCAACTCAATGGCCTGGCCATTTTTCTCCTTCAGCTCCCCATTCTCGCTATAGTACTGTACCAGCTCCGGCAATGTTGCAAATTTCTCACCTGCAATGCGACGTAGTTAAGTTAATAATTGTTTAACATTAAAAGACGCTGTTAAGTTTGACTTTTTGACTTACCGCCATAAAGATCGAAGAAATCACCATTGTTTTGGATTTTAATGTGCGTGACCTCGTTGCCACGTCGCACGGAAAGGGTGAATGCGCCGGGATTCGAGGATGATAGGCGCGCCAAATATGAACCGTCATAGCCTTGTTCCTGTAGCAATTTTTCAGCTTCGATGCCCGATATCGTTGGGTGGAACCATCTACAAATAACAACAGATACGTTTGTATAGATATAGAGATACAACTAGAGGGTGCAGCGTGTGTTATTTTATACATATGTTTGTACATATGTATTTTAAGTTCAGTTCAATATTTTATTTGCGCCAATGATAACGAAAATAAGGACATATTTATACAATAATTGAGATGTGGAAAGAATGTTTACAGTTGATGTTAGCGCTTTATGATTTTTTTACAAAAAAAAATGATTTGAATCATTTTAACATTTCAATTTCTGCAACGATTAACTAAGCTTTATTTTCCCCGTCTCCCGTCATCAACCGAGCCGTTCCGTTCCGTAACGCGTCGGTTTCAACAGCAACAGCTGTAGCTGTAGCCTCGTAGCATAAGCAATAAACACACTGGTTGTGGGAGCTGCTGCTGCTGCTGCGGGGCCGGGAGAAATTTACTTTTGAGCACTTTGTTGCACTTTTTTATCTCAATGTTGTTGTTTCTTTTTGTTGTATGTTCTCTGCTATGCCTTTTTTTGATTTTTGTATATACTTATACATATGTAAATAGGCCCCAGAATGTATCTACGTGTGAGTGCGCGCGTGTAGCGGTATGCTTGTTGTGTGTGCATTTCTACGTTTGTGTGTGTTGGCAGTGTGCGTGCGTGCGTGTGCGTACTTGTGTGTGTGTGTGTGTGTACATTGTCGTTTTTCCTATTGGATTTACCTTCGCGATGACATTTTCTTATTAAACGCGCACTTAAAAAATAAATAAATGTAACACTGAACGAAACAAAAAAATTAAATATATGTGTATGCTTTTGTTTTAACTTATTTTTACTGTTTGGATACAAAAAAAAAAACTATGGATAGGCAAGGCTAGTTGTCGTAGTGATGTGAGCGATCGAGCACGACTGCTATCGATACCAGCCATTCAGTCATCGATGTTAGCTGCTGCTTTCCATTTGCAAAATGCCAAATTAGTGTGTACACACTGGCGAGCACAAAACAGTTGCTTTGGTTGACTTTATGGTGGTTTAACAATTTAAAACAACCATTAATTATTGCTTTCAATAAATATTTGCTGTCGATGTGCAACTTTCTATATTAAGTGTTATGACTAGTATAGTCACATTGCGAGCAGTCGACAGTCAACAGTCAACATGTGGCGGCTGGCCGATATTTATGGTTGTAGCCGTCACTGTGATATGCGTTGTTGGAGCACGAAGTGCTCTCAATTCCAACTGGAATATAATATGAAATAAACAAAACTGTATTTTCTTTTGGCTTTTGTTATTTTTTATTTAAGCAAATTTAAAAGATTTTCCCTTTTTGTATATTTCGAGCATTGCATTTGCATGTAAGTTTTTTATTTAGGGGTTTGGGTTCTATTTTTACTTTTTACTAATTTATCAAATAAATATAATTTCCATACTGTGTCTGTTTCAACATGGACAAATCAATTAAATTTACAAATACCAAATACCTGTCGAGTTTCAAAAAAACAAAAAAAAAAAAGAGTTTACTTTTTGGAATTTCGCATTTTAGTAAATATATTTTTTTTATTATTTTTGTTTTTATTATTATATTTTCTATAAAGCGCGTTTATATATATGTTTTAATGTATATGGATCAAACATTTATGCAGTTATTTGAAAATTGTTGTATGTCTTTTAAGTTTAGGTAAATTTTTTTGTTATGAACGCATATTGTTTTTATTTTAGTTTTTATTTAAAGGTACCTAAGATTTGCATTAAATATTTTTATTTCTTTTGTATTAGATTTCCCAAAATTTGTTGATCAGCGTCAATTCTGGAAAAATAAAGTGTATGCAAGCTTCGGTTAAACCAAAGTTAACAAATTTGTTAAATGTGATTTGTGATTGATTTTAGTTGATTTTGAGATGTGAAACATGATATATAAATGTTGTTGTTGTTTTTTTTTTACTGTTTGTTGGACTGGTTATGATTTATGTTTTGCTTAAGTTGCAGTCAACATAATTCATAAATGTATAAATATTTATTATTATTATTAAATAAAAGCACTGTGCGCCTGACTCAATTTTAAACTATTTGTTTTGTGGTTTTATTTGTAGTGTTTCATATATATAGTATATATGTATATATGTAATATATTGTAGTATATATTTAATATAGCTTGTAATTGTATACATATTTAAATTGTATTTGTAATTATGCATTTATTGGTAAAAAGTAAATAACACAGCGTTTTGCATGCAAAAATTTAAATTAAAATTACATTTGAAATGAAACTCTTTTTTTTATGGCCACGTACACACACAGACGCATCGAGCAAACCAAAAAACAAAAAAATATTTATAAATATATATTGTAGTAATAATAATAATTGCATTAAGCTTAAAGATATAAAAGGAAGAATAAAAATCAAATTGCAACATATTAAAAAAACAGCTAAATTATTATACAATATACAAGAAAAAAATATTAAATAAACCTGATGCTGAGTTAAGATTATTATTACTATTATTATTTAGCAAAATGCAAACTCGTTGGGAGCACATCTTGAAGCCTTAAAAAGTCGAGCAAATTGAGCCGGAAGAAAAGCAGTTAACAACAGTTTATGGTTTGACAACTGTTACAATTTCATTCTTTTTTGTTTTGTTGTTTGTTTTACATCTAATGTTCGAGACAATATTTTCGTTTATTTAGTTTGCGATTTACGCATGCTGGACACTGTTCCTCACATTTTGCAATTTTGGATTTGCAGTTTAAAGCAGCAACAAACACACAAATTACAAAGAAATTAAAAAAAAAACAAATACAGAGAATATTTTTATGTATTATTAAATAGAAGAAAAACAAATTGTGTTTCTTCTAATTACATATTTCTTGTAGTTATAACATAGATTTTCTATGATTTTTAATTTCATTGTTTTGTTGCTTTTTTTTGTTTATTATTGGTGAAGCTTGAATTTTGTTTTGCGAACAACATTTTTGACTATGCGACAATTATGAATATTTCAATATAGATTTAGCATGGGTTTTTTTTTTTTTTTTTAGTTTTTTTGAGTATTTAGTTGCTTTTGCTTTGCTTAAATATTCATTTGCTCGCTTTTGTTTTGCCCATTATTTTTGCTCTATCTCTTTCTGTTTCTATTAATCTATAGACATCGGGATATATATGGTTAGTTGAATAGAATAGAAACTAATCATTAAAATTAAATATTTAAATATACATATATATATTAGATATTCGCATAAACACAGATAGAGAGATAGAGCATATACATAAGTATATATATATGTATATATAAATTGTTGTTGTATTTGTTGTTGTTGTTGTTGCAGCTTTGTCATTTATGTAGGACATAGAACCTTGAGTATATAATCGGTGAGCAGCGTCGGCACCGTTGGACTATCCTCATTAATTGCCTTGAGTACTGTAAGCAAAATATAAAAATTGCATATTAATTAAAAATTATTCATTTCATACAAAACGAAGTATCTATCTAGGAAACATTTAGCCCAGAACAAGATTCGGGTTAGGAAAGAGTTACTTTAAAAGCTTTTCGGGTTTTTTACGGAAAGTTTTCGAATAAGTTTCATCCGGATAGCTCTAAGATCGAAACAAACTAACATAGCTGGGCAAATCTCTCGCTTCGTTGGCAAAGCTTACTTTTAATCAAGACCTGCAACGATTGATTGTTGGGCGTGCCATTCTCCAGATGATACGGTATGACTGTGGTCAAGTACTTGGGTTCGGGTCCTGTTACAAATGAAACAAAACAGTTAAATGAGCCTTGCAACTGATCATATTTCTATAAATGTACCTTGAAATTTTCCACGCTTCTTTTCGACATGATATTGTCGACGCTTGTTCTGGACTGCCAGCAGCAGAGAGATGAATGAGTTCTTTAACTCCTTCTCATATTCAAGCTCGTCGCGCAGCGCCAGCTCATTGATCAACGTCTCGCTCAACTCCTGGATAAGCATCTCCATTTCCATATACAGCTCATTCAATTGTGTGCTGCTCAAATATTGTAGCTCTTCAAGAGAGTGAAAAATAAGTTTGACATTCATATGGAAAAGGTATTTTGATATTGCTGATAGTTACTCTCGGCATAGAGGGGAGCTCCGAGGACTTCGCGTGCCTTCTCAATCACCTCCGAATCGCAATGATCGGGCTCATCCAATGGACTCTCGGCCTCATCCATGATGTCATCTATCTCCTTGATCACCTCCTCGACCGATTTGATGGGCTCGTCGATATCCCTGTTGAGTCCATTCAATATCAACGCATGCATATCCAGATCGTTGGCAACCGCCTCATCCTCGCTGGCCAAATCATTGAAATCATCGCAAGGTGTTTGTGCATTCTGTTGTTGTTGTTGCTGTTGTTGGTTGTGTGTTTGTTGCTGCTGTTGTTGTCGCTTGCTTGTTGCTGTACGGCTCTGGCCCAGATTTAAAGTCGGCATGTGCATCTGTCGAGTATAAGACTTTGACCAGTCTATGGGCAGAATGTTACCAAAATTACCAGTTATGGTCCACCACATTCTGCAAAAACAAGTTAAATATTTCATTAATAATGCTTGATTGTTCTAGGCCAAAATTCTTAAGAAATTCCCTGATTAATGTGGCAATTCAATATCGTTCAAGTTTAGTCAAAATTTATTTATTACAAAATTTTACCTAGATCCCCTGAAGTGTTAAATTTCGATTCTTTAGTTCGTAAATAGACGGAAAAAATATATAGCATGAAAAATTTAGCTATTTTTTGGAAGACCGATTGGATGATATTATTCAAAATCCGTTGTTTAATCAAAATATTTTTAACCCATAAAACTTTTATAAAATTAGAAATTTGCTCCGAGAAATTCTGTCAAATTTACACCAAACATTTGATTTGATGGCTGAATGAAAAGAATTTTTCATGTGCTATTTTTCTTGGTGATGAATGCAAATGTTTCATATTGCGCCCACACGTGGCAACAACGACAACGCAAATTCCAATGTAAATGTGTTGCATCAAAGAAAATAAATAAAATTAGCAAGACGCAGCCGCAGCCGCAGCAAGAAAAAAAGGTCCATATTAAAACTGGCACAATAAACTGCCAAGCAGCTATTGACCAATTTCTTACGCGAAGGCTAAGTACAGAGTAAAGTGATGGCCAAAGCGTCGAGAAGGGTGCCAAAAGGGTGTGAGATAAGGGTACTCAAATAGATAAGGGTGCATCAAAGTAGATTGCATGTTGCACTGTTTGTTGCTATTGCCTCTTGCTAAATTCAACAATTAAATGCCCCATTAGACGGCCTCCATGCAAATGAGATGCAATTAAGATTGTTGCTAGATGAGCAAATTGTCATAGTTGAGAGACTGACAAATACTCTGTAAAATAAGTAAGATGCTCTTGCGTTTGTTTTGGAACAAGAATGCTTCATAGATTATGCTTGTCAAAGAAAACAATCGAAATTTGAAGCAATAATAATAATTATTGTTGAACAAATTTCGACACAAGTCAAACATGAACATAGACTTCGCCTAGACAGTTTTTTATGACAGAGCATTCGAAAACGGCGAGTGTCTCAAATTGCAATTGAATTGGCATGTTGCCCAGCCGTTCCCAGTTTCCCAAAGAGTTTGTCAGTCAGACATCATGTCTGAAAAGAGTATGCTAGTTTTGTTTGTTTGTGGCACAATTGCTATCAAATTTCACGATCAATGCCAATCATTTAATTGCCAGCAGCATTTGTAGTTGTTGTTGCTGTTGTTGTTGTTTTCCCCATAATTATTCATGCTCTATATTCGAGCTAATCGACAACAACAGCAACAATTCGTATTCGAAAGATGATGAGCACCACTTTGCACTTGAGCGATTTTGCTGCACAATCTGAATGATAATAATACAAGCTGATACTAGTAACGAGATAATGAAGTTGCTGTTGCTCTTGATGAAGAATGTTTGCTCGCCTGCCATAGAATGCTGCGCTCTGAATATCGCTTTAATTGAAGCCACTTGCTAAAATCAAGAAGTTACATTAAGCGAGCTGAATCATATGTAGAGTTGCTTGAGTGAGTAATAGTTGTAACGAATGGCTTGTAACGAATGGTAGTTACATATAATGAATACTAGAACGATTATTAGTAACGAGCTATGGCTGTGACGAGTAGAAGTTGTAACGAGTAGGGATAGCAGACACTGATGAAGTTTCTGGTACACAGCCATATAAAATAGTCACTGTTAGAGAGATAGAATAAATTCTATAACGTAACGTAACGTATCTGAACATCCTAATGCCCTTGGGAATCAGCTTTTGCATTCTTATAACGGCCAACTTCACTGCAGGCGTTTTTCAAAATACTTTTCTTTTAAGATATTCATAGGGTATATACATATGTAGCATAATGACGTGCCTGCCAAGAATTTGTGGCATTTCCTTGCGTTTCATTTCATGTTTCTATAATTGTTGTTGTTCTGTTTCGTTTCGTTTTGTTCCGTGCTGCCGGATATTAATAATTTAGTTTTTCTTGTTTCGCTCGTTTCAGCATTCTATTTGGCTTTCAATTTGTATTTTGTAAAGAAATTCTAACTACAAAATACCCTGTAAAGCTTTTAGTTTGTGCGCCATTTGAACAACTACAGGGTATATACCAAACCAAATAATGTTTAGTTTTCACTTTCTATATAATCAATATGCTCAACCATGCACACATAACAGGGTATACACTAATATAAACAAGCCAAAGGCGAAAGATGAAAAATGTGCGAATCGAGCGACACTCGAAATAAACAACAAAATCAACCGAAAACACAGCGTCAGGTAAATTAATGTATGTAATATATATATATATATATATAACATACTATCTATGTATGTATGTATGTATTTGAATGGTGCATGGTATATGGGAATGGGACTGTGTGACATATGCGAGGTCGTCAGCAATATAATCAACTTTATATATGTAGAATATATATATGTATATGTAAGTATGGTATACTATATATGTATGTATAGTAAGTCTGGGCATTGCACTTGATGATAAAGGCATAAATAACGGGAACAAAACAGCCGCGTGGACGTGTGTGTGTGTGTGTGATAGTGTGATACTATAGAGCCCCCATTTAATGAGCCAACATTTCCGCTTAACACCAAAGTCCTATAAAAAATCATAAGAACCTTTTGTATTTAATCAGAAAAACATTTGTTTTCCAAAATCAAATCAAATAGGTTTTCCCAGAACTAAAAGTATCTAGCATTAAAAATGATTTCCATATTGCTAAACAAAGTTTTCGATTCATTTCCAGAATCCTGAAATTTGATTCAAACCCAAAAACCCCATTCTGTATTCTGAATTTTCTCTCTAGGCGAAGTTCTTGCTCCTTTTCTTGAGGTTCTTGATGATTATTATTGCTTGAAGAAGAAACAACAAACATTTTTATTAAAGTTTCTTTAAGTTCCCGTTGCCTCCATCTCTCCCGTCCCTGCATTCCCGCTGATTCTTTCGGCACACAAACTTTCAATTAGAAATTTCCATCATCTTGGCAATTAAAATATTTTCTCAGCTCATTCACTTCGCCCCTCTTCAACAATGCTTTATAGCTATGGCGCACTTATCACATTATGGAATGTGACCAGACGTTCTGGGCATACTATGTAGTATTTTCAGAGGGGCCTAGCCCAGCCCAGCCCTGACCTGACCTGACCTGACCTGATACGACGACGCTTCGCTTGCCTGTTGTTGATTATTGCGAGGCGACAATTAGCTTAGTTCAATTTCAATGTTGAATATTGAGAAATAAAAAATCAAAAACGCCCACGAAATGAGCTCATGCACACACACAGACACGCACACATACAATAAAAAGTGTGACCCATGCCATTTAGTTTTTCGGTATGAAAATGAATGTGCTAAAATATTTTAATAAATTTTAATTGCGGTACTTGGATAACGCAATCCATTTGTGTCCAACTGATGAATCAGTCCATGATGATGATGATGATCTTCTTGATGATGATGATGATGACGCCAACGCACTTGACTTTTCTTAACTTTACTCTCAACATTTTTGTCGCCCACGCTGCGTTTTTTTGCTTTGCTTTTCTTTGGTTTGGTTTGTTTTGTTTATTATTATGTTTTTAACGTTTTGTTTTTTTTCTGTCAATTAAGTATTATTTTTTACGTTACTTTTAATTTTACTTTCTTCCTGTCCCTCTCTTAACGACAAAAAAAACCCCGCAATAAACTCAACTTTCTACTTTTTCCAGATACAAATACAGTTACATAGGATATATAGATACATACTATATTTATGTTGGTGACCATTCAATATTTCAAGAACACATAATAAAGTTTTCAAGCCAAGGAAACTAAAAATCTTTATGAAAATATTCAAAATCTCATCAACAAAAAAAATGTGTTTTATGCAACACTTTCGTTATAGCGGCAGCCTCAGCTTGAGTCTAATTAGTTCTAAAAGAGATTGGCTTTTAGCTGTTGCCTCTACTTTTTTTCTTCTTCTTCTTCTTCGCTGCATTCATTCACACGTCGCTTTTTTTGTTTACTCAAAAATATTCACGTGTTTCCATTATTTTGTTTTGGAAAAAGTCAAAAGGGAGAGGTAAATAAACGAAAGAGTGGGAAAGAGCGTGTGAAAGAGAGAGTAGGAGTGGGAATGTGAGAGAGAGAGAGAGAGACAGAGAGTGTGCAAGCTTAAATGCTCTAGTGAAGCTATTTTACGATCAGAATATTTGATTCAAGACTATTTTAAGGAATTTAAAGACACAAATCATCATTCAACAAGCTAGTAACATATATCACGGAGTATGTACATATGATAAGGGATCATGATCCACCACAACCGAGATACATATTGGGAATTCAATAAATAATATCGAGCCTCTTCAACATTTTGTGCTTCCAAGTAAATAACTCAATGACATAGCTAATATGCTCAGGCTTTGAGTTAAACTTCTTTGATCGATTCAGTGTGAAAGTTGGTTGGGGGACGCCAAGAAAGATAATAAATATGTACTACCATATATAAATGTTAAATAACAACAGCATAAAGGAGAGGAAGGAAAAAACGGTAAATTTGGAAACGTGACTGAAAGTAAAACCCCAAACGAAACAAAAAACAAAAACACTTAAAAAGCAAATACATATTTCTAAATTTAGTTGTTCACACTTTGCGTTGGCATACACAGATACAGATATAAACACACACACACACAAAAGATACAGATACATAAGAAAATGGGGACACAAGAAGCGGCGTTGACAATTGTTTAGTATTTATTTATTTGAGTTTATGTTGAACTTCCTTTTGAGAATATCAAGCCAAGGGCCTGGATCTTTCTCATGAAAAGCAGGGTATCAATCATCATCAACTGTAACATTTATGTTGTATTTTCTTAAACTAGTCATAAATAGGCCGTTGCGAAAAGAAGAGGTCAATAAGGTGAAAGAGGCGAAGAAGCGGTTTCTAGTATTATAGTATATGGCTTCCATTTGCAGTTAACAATGCCAAATGAATAGTTGCTGCTGTTGTTGTTGTTGTTGTTATAAAAGTGCCATAACATAAGTTGGACGAAATCCAAGCTAATCAATCAATCAAATACGAGATACTCAACGCAATCCAACAACAACAAACCTCAAACAAAGTGTGACCCCGAAATATTAATAAAAAAAAACAAAAACCCAAACCCACTCGAAACATTTCAATTTCAAAGAAATATTAATACAATCGAACAATTCTACAACAAAGCTAACCAAAAAAGATTAAATATGAATGGAATATGAATCTGTGATTCAATTTTCGATTTTAAGAAAATTCATCAAAAATATGAAAACAATTATAAATTGATTTAACATTTTATAATATCATCAATATAATGCACCACTTTGTTTAGATTAAAATATATGTTTTCTATTCTGTGAAATAAACATTAATATTTTTTTTGAAGATTTTCATAGGTTTTCGATTAGTGGGAGCGAGATTAGCGGGGAGTGGGGCAGCGTTGCCAATTTGAATTAATTTTTTTTTAGAAAAATCTCAACTCGAAACCCTTTTCAATTCATAAATGTTCATATGTATGTCTATTCGTATAGTATTTTGCCGCCGGCTTGGCGTTGTCCTTGACAGTTATTTCTTTCCCCCCCCCATTCACTCTCTCTCTCTCTCCCGTTCCCTCTCTATTATTATTGCTGCTTCTGGTGATGATGTAATAGCCGGCGGCATTTGTCGATTTGCTGTTTAGTCGGTTATTTTTCTATGGCTTGCTTGAGAGCCTCTCTTGGTTAGTCATTTGTATCTGAGTATCTGAGTATATCTTTTGTGTCCCATAAATGTAGATGGAAGTAAACAAATTATGTATTTGCTATTATCATATTTAAGCCATACAAAAAACTTTATTTCATTCAAGAAATATGAACTTAATTGCAAATTTTTAATATTTTTAATCGGAATTTTTGGTATCTTTTTTGGGATTTACTTTCGTCATTCTATATGGGGGGCAATTGGGTTTTGCTCAAAGTGCAAAAAGGTTAATGTCCTTTTGCAATTTAGCGCTTGGGCAGGAAATGACATTCAAGCAACCCCCAAAAACAACAACAACACCAACAACTGTAGGCATGTCAACTTTTGCATTTCCTTCTCCAAACTTCTCCTCCTCTACGTTTGTCTCTCTCTCTCTCTTTTGCTCTTTCATTCGTAACACGCATTCGCCATGTTGCGCCTTCTTCTGGGTATGACTCATACGACCCTCAACCGAGAGGGTGGATGGATGGATGGTTCGATGGGATGGGGAGGGGAGGTTGGTTGGGCTTTAGCTGGCTTTTGTACAAACTACCCCCGTCTTTACTATACTTTTATTCAATTTGATTATTGTTTTAGTCAGAATGTTGCTGGGGTAGTCACTGCTACCAATAACCTACCCCTACCCCCACCCACACCCAATTACCCCTTAGCCCTTTTTTTTATACATATATATAGCAAGCACTCAATCGATTAGTTCAAAAGCAGATAATTAATTAACTTGAGATTTAAAAAAAAAAAAAAATCTTAAGGGCAAAAATAGCGTCAGTTAACTGCATTTCCATAAGATCGATTTTTTTAAGGTATCGATATCGAATTGAGAACGAAAAACGATAAATTATTTTTGACTAAGCTAATACCATAACAGAAAAAGGTTCAGACTGTAGACGAGACCCCAATAAAACTTTCACAATAAAAACCAAAAAATTATTTTTCTCACTCATAAACAATTCTGTTTTTTTTTTCAGTTAGCCGGGTAACAGCTGGCCAAAATACAGAGCCACAATGATTTGGCTAAAACGGGTTTCAGTTTTTCTTTTATTCTGCAGTCAGAATTTGGCGACAGGACATTGAGCTTCTGGTGCGAAAAGTAGGTCGCCAACGGACAGTTCCAGTGCCTGGAAGTGGCTGCTTCCAGTTCCAGTGCCATCTTAAGCCAATACTACTTCCAGTCAGTAAGTAGTAAGAGACAAGGCTGCTGGTTGAAAATTGCATCAGCAAAAGAAATTTTAAAAAAAAAATTTAAAAAGAAAAATGCAATCGAAGAAAATAAAAGTTGCGACAACTCGTCAACACAAATCGGTTATGTCAACGACTGTTAAAGAGAGTAAATTGCGACTGCACTGAGAGAAATTTAATGATGTGAAAACTTCCTTTTTACGAGCAAAAAGTCAACTTGTGGATCTTTTGAAAAGAACTTTTTATCAACAAAACCAGCTGATTTCTCTTAGTGCAGTGTCTCGTCGCAAGTCCCACGTGCTTTGACCAAATGGAAAAATGCTTGGCATTAAACCGGAAAGCGGGCCCACAACTGTTACGAGCCAAAGAGGGTACATTGGCGCATATGGTCAGACTTCTTTTCCTTCTTCTGTTTTTTTTAAGTGGCGCATGCAACAACAACTGTCAGCAATAATGAGTTTGCCATAAAAGTAGCTAAGCGCAGCGAATTTGGATTCTTGTCGAAATCAAATATGCAGAGACTAAAATTGATTTCAAAGTTGATCGATGACAATAACACGCAATATACTACAATCAACATTTACAGTATTTTAGCTGTTTCCGCTGAAAGCTATTTAATATTAAAAGGTTTTCTTAAATTGGTTGCTTTGTTTTTGCACACAAAAAAAAAAAGAGAGAGAGAGAACTGTTCCAATAAAATACTAAATGCAGCATTGCCGTTCTGAAATGAAGAAGAAGAAGCAGAAAATTTTCTACGCAGCAAAATATACTTGACGCTGCAGACCTTCGTCGAATGTCACGCGCTTGGATGCTGCTGCTGCTGCTTCCACACAGACACATCCAAGCGCACAAAAAGCAAATAAAGGAGTGAGAGGTAGTGTGGAAATCATTAGTAATGGAATGGGTAACGCAAATATTGACAAGCGACGCAGATAGAAACACACACAAGAGCATTAAAACAAAAGAAAGACAAAACGCATCGTTGACAATTACAGTTAGATGACGTTAGACGACGACGCAACAGCATCATCTGTGCGTAACGGTGTGAGCGAGACAGACAACGTTAGATATGCAAAGCAGTGCGCTCAAGCAGGAGGAAGGGCGCCAAAGAGTTTTTAAGTGCCGCGCTCTCTTCAACGTCAATGTTAGCCTGACCTGGCAAGCTTACAAACACAAACAAACAAGTGCAATAAGGTTTCCTTTTATTTATCAGTATATATTTGCTACTAAATGACTAGCGAGAGTGTGTGTGTTTTATGTGTATTTGATGAAAGTGCTTAATTGGCAAACTAAAACTACATGCATATGTACATATGTACATATATGCAAATTCGATTTGGCGTGTCAGTATATCATCATACATATTCCATACATATTTAGACTCGCTCTCATTCATAATTCACGAATATGAATAAACTGTGTGCATAGTATGTATGAATGTATGCACATTTCGAATAATTATTTTTTTTTTGGCACGTAAACAAAAAATAGAGCTGGGAAGAGCGACAGAGGGAGCAAATTGCACGCGATTATCAAATTTATTTTCTGATGTCAGCCAAACTAAACAACAACAAAAAAACGAACGAAAAACAACAAACAAATTATGAAAACGTTGCAATATTGCGAACGCTATCGAAACCAATATACAAAACGCAGCAACAAGCAGCTAAAGACATACTCAATTAGCCGCCTCTTTTAACTCACGCTCCACTCTCTTGCTCTTGTTGGTTTCGTTAAGTAACGCTCTCGCTCGCTCTCTCTCTCTCTCTCTCTCTGTTTCGCCCAGCCTGACTTGGGCAAATGCACTTATAAGTGCTTTTTATCAGCGATCAGCGGCGGCAGTCACTTGTTGTTGTTTTTGTTGTTATGAGTTATGATTTATGTTTTACGCACCGCAAAACGAAACCAATTGAGCGTGTTTTCATTTACATATGTATAGTTTGTTGCGGAATTGCTTTGCTTTGACAACGCTGATTGTGACATCCCAACAACCCCCTCCACCTCGTGCGTATACCACACACACACACACACAAGTGGGTTACAGTTAAACATTGATTGAATATTTTATTTTCAGAAAGGGGAGCAGTTAAGGGGGTTGGCCAGTGGCTCTGCACATCCGTAACGCGCTGGTCAAGGGTTGCTTTATGCTTTTGCTATTGTTGTTGTTCTAAGGATGCAGCAGCTAAAAACTTTAGATAGCAAAATTGTCTCAAGAGTCAGAACGCAGTCGACTTTTATCGATCCAACAATGTTCAGAGCCACCCCATACCGCCGCCGCCGACGTCGCTACGGCCAGCCAGGATTACGTCGTTATATGGCGCCAGGGTTGCCAAACAAGTTTCGTGGTGCAAGGGGGCGAGGGGGTCAGCGCATGCGCAATGATTAAGTGTGGAAAAATCTATGGCGCAATGCATTTTTTTTATATTGTACATAACACAAAAATGTCTGTCGATTATGAGAGAGCAAGAGAGAGAGAGAGAGAGAGTGAAGGAACTATTTTTGAGTTTAACGTTTCGAAATGTATTGGAAAGTTGAGATTAAAGCTTAACTTTGAACTTAAGAGCAAAGCTGTGGCTTAAGAGAGAATGGAAATTGAAAAATTGATCGTTTTTATATTTATGTATGTATTATATTTTCTTACTGGCATTCATTCATGATCTCCTCCTGGCTGCGAACCTGAACGGGAGCAAGTGCCTCAACATTCTCCTCATAGTTGCCAAAGCATTTGGTAATCTTCTCATCGAACGTATTTACCAAATCCTCCAGACTGCCACCGAAAGTCTCTGTGAAATTGTCCACATTATCTGCGCCACGTTTGCCCATTCCAAGATCAGCTGCAGTCTCGCTCAGAACATCATTTAAATTGTGCGTATTGCAATTGGGACTGATATTGCCTCCTGCTCCCGATTCGCATCCGGATCCCGAGCCAGTTGCTGCACCTCCAGCTCCAGCTGCAGCACCATTTTTGCTTAGATGCGCATCTCGCACAGCATCCTCGAGAAGGCGCAATTTAACCTGCTGCTGCTGCTTGGCATTGCCATCTTTTAGATTCCGATTGGCGTTCAATGCATTCTGATTGGAAATGAAATCACAGCCGCCCCATTCGTCCGTCTCCTCGAACTTTGCCAGTGGAGCCTCGAATTTAAGCTCGGCCATTTTAGTGCCGAGGTCACGCATGGCACGAGGGGGGAGGGGGGGAAATAGTGTTAAAAAACCGGGGGGCTGACTGCTGTCTTGCCTGTAGTTGTTGTTGTTGTTGTTCTTTTTGCTTTTTGCGAAACACACAAATACCATAAACTCTCACTCGTATGTATTTGTTTGGTGGGTTTTTGGTGTTCCAATTGTCTTTGTCGCACCTGAATTGAAAATGTTTGCAACCCCTATATTTGTGCACTCACATTCGCATTCACTTGTCACTGTTTTTTGTTTTTTTTTCGTTTGGTTTTGCTTTGGCTTTTGCTCACTGTTTGCCTCCTTCTTCTTCACCGTAAACAAAAACAACTCGAAAAAAATACAATACCAACGTACACTCGGCCTGCCGCTGTCTTGCTAATGAATATGTGTCGCGTGTTAAAAAATACTATTTGTTTTTTTTAGCTTTTATTGTCATTTGCCTTAATACAATTTAATAACCGCACGTTCGGATGTTGTTTTTTGCCGTTGAAGCAAATAAAGTAAACGCAAACACGCAGCAGAGTCGACGATACGCGCAACACGACGGCAACGACGACACCAAAACACAACGAAAGTTTTTTTGCGACTGCACGACGAACAGTGTGACCGCATGCACTAAAGCAGTAAAACACCAGAACGCCATCAATTCAAAAAGTTAAATACTACAAAATAAAAATAGCGATAAGATATCGAAAGCGATTGCGGCCAGGCATATTCAAATTTAAATTGCTGTGCGTTGGGAAAAAAGTTTAGTCTTTCCACCAATAAACAGAAAGTAAGGTGTTTTGTTTATACATATTCAATTTTTATTACAATATAAATTAATATTTATATTTAATAATACATTATTAGAGTCCGAGTCCAAACAATTTTTTTTTATTAAGTATTATTTTTCTTTAATTTCTTGATTTATCTTTTCATTAATATACTGTGTAATATCGAAGCACTCAGCCCAGCGGCATTTTGTTATTATTATTTGTTTTTAACATTCATTTCGTTTTTTGTATTTGGGTCAAAAAAATATGGTTAGCTTTCTTCATTTTCGTTTTTTAAATATTTATACCTAGTTGGTAGGACTTGTTTTAATTTTTTTTTTATCTTGCCTATATTTTGTCTGTGAGTTATATTTTTTAATGCTCTTCAGAAATGCAATGAATAACAGAATTGTTTAAATTTTTTTTTTTTTTTTTTTGATTGGTTAGTTATTCTTTTTAAGAAGCACATGCAGACAAGTGCATGTGTGTGTGTGTGTTTTTTTGTGTAGATATGCATTTATTAACACACTCACACACATGTATGCATTTTTGTTTTTACTTTGTATAAGGCTAAGTAAGCTACAACATTTGTATCTTTTGTTTGCTTCGTTTTTTTTTTTTTTTTAAATTAGTTTTCATTGTATCTTAAAAGCAGTTTGTAGCAAGTAATGTGTACATTTCTGGCTGTGTGTGTGTCTTTTTTGTCTTTTTTTTTAAAGTTAGATAAGAATTAAATATTAAAATAAATATTAGTACATAAGTTATGTGCTAAAGAAAAGAAATGCCAAAACACATTTGTCTTCAAATCTCAACTCAACTGCACTTAAAAAATTGTTGTTTTCTTTTTTGTTTTGCTCTTCAAAATCGTTGCTTAAACTATTAAACATAAATAGTAAGTATTAATCAATTAAAAGATCGACTGGAAAATGGCGTCTTGTAAATTCCATTTGAATTCATTTTGTAATTATTATATTTCAAAATAATCAATTAGTAATTAGGATTGACACTCGATCGACTCGAAAACAAAAAAAAAAACACCTCAATAATAGGATTGTTTATTGTTTAATGAGTAACAAAAATATTATATAGCAATACGTAAATTGGTTTTGGTGCGGTTTGTTATATTCAATAAATTAATACAAATTAAATACATTTTTTGTGGCCTTTTCTTTGCTTTTTTCTTTTGTTTTGTTTCGTTTTTTAGTTTTTTGAATAAATACATTGTGTAATTATTAAATATTTGTAAAATATAACCAGAGCTAAAAAAAATAAACAAATTAATGGAATCTCATATTATGTAAAAAATATGTTTAGTACTATTATTATTATTATAAGAGATGTATGTATAAAATAAATGTCTTTTTCTTCACACATTAAAAAAAAAAACAAAAACAATAAAACGCAATTACTTTATAAACGTTGTACAATTGTTCGGACGTTTGTTTTTCTGCCCTTTATATTTGCGCTTTATTTGAGTAGTATGTTCTTTTCATTTCAGTGCCATTAAAAGCTTGACTGTGTATGTGTGTGTGTGTGTGTGTGTGGGTGTGATTGGTGCGTTAATTTAAATCGAACTGAGAGAGTCTTTACTTTGAGTAAAACCAGCAGCAGCTTAGTGCAGCAGTGTTGTAAAAGTGTTTAAAACGAAACAATGAGAAATTCGATATTGCTGGGCAACGGCAACGGCAACGGTAACTCTTATATTGTTTAACTCTTATATAAAATAACTGTGAATTTTGAAATGTTGAATGTGTGTGTTTGTTTGCGATCAACTACATATTTGCCAGCAATTTCTACGGAAATATAAAAGTGGGGGGTAGTACATATAAGGAAAGGAAAGGGAAGTAGTACTTTTTATATAAACTGGCAATAGTGTTTTTAGTAGTTGTAGTCTTCGTAGTAGTAGTCGTAATAGTACTGGTGGTAGGTAGTTGTTTGTTGTTGTGGTTATTGTTGTTGCTGTTCTCGTGTTTAACGCTTGTTGTTAGCGGGCTTGAAATTACAGGATAACATCTCCTCCTTGGCCAATTTGGCGCGATACTCGGCCATCATATCCCGACACTGTATGGCAATTTCGAGCAGTGTCGAGAACATTGTTTCGCCACGCTTACAATACGCCTCCTGATCATAATCCACATAATTGGTTAAATCGTACAACGCCTTCGATTCGGCCAGAAAATTCTCGAGCGTTGCATTCACACTGCGATGATATTCGACAACCATTTCCTCGGTTTGCTGCAAATCATCAATTGCCTGATGCTGAACAATTAGCTCGTCCGACATTTCATGTTCCTACATTTTGAAAAAAAAAGAGAGAGAGAGAGTAATTTAGAAGGTTTTTGCGTATTTTTGTTTTACGTTTTTCATGAACTAATATCGAATAATTTTAATTGACGTTCGCACATTGCAAGTAATTTTTGGAAACTAAGCTGGATTTTTTTTTTTGTAAACTATAGTTTTGCCTATCCATTTGTGTTTGCCGAAAGTTTTGAAAAAGTCTTGCACCCGCCGTTTAATTAGGCTTAGAGACATCGAGATTTATTTTTGGGTTGTATTTGCTTTGAAAATCTTGAATCTTGAACATAGGTCATCACAGCATATAGATTTTGCAAGCATTGGGGTTAAGCATTTGTTGATTGGTTTTCCGAAAAATTGCACTTGAAGTTTGACATATTTCACCAGAATTTTGATCAAAACGATCGATCATTTGATCGATCATCGAGTTCCAGGATAGTTTGTATTGGTATTGCGATTGGTATTAGTATTGCGACTGGAACTGGTATTGCGATTGGTATTGGGATTGCGACTGGAACTGTCATTGCGATTGGTATTGGGATTGCGACTGGAACTGGCATTGCGATTGGTATTGGGATTGCGACTGGAACTGTCATTGCGATTGGTATTGGGATTGCGACTGGAACTGGTATTGCGATCGGTATTAGTATTGCGATTGCGATTGCGATTGGCAGTGGCAGTGGCAGTATTGGGTGAATTATTAATCTAGCGATTGAAAAGGCAAATGTTAAGTTCAATTGAAAGAATAAGGTAAACGTATTCGTTCGAGTTAAGCTCGTGATGTCGTTGTCGGGAGCAATCTCTGGATCTACTTAACCGATTATAAAAATTCTTTTACCAAATAAAGCCACGTTAATCGTTAAGTATCGTTCCCTAAAAACCGTCGAACTGCCATTAAACGAGAAAAACCATCGTTGTATAGAGAAATATCATAATATAGAAATATAGAATGGGAAATGTATTCGTTATACGGATAATTCGTTCTATGGAGGTTAAAACTGTATTAGAGAGACAGAGAGAGAGAGAGAGAGAGAGAGAGAGAGAGAGAGAGAGAGAGAGAGAGAGAGAGAGAGAGAGAGTGAGAGAGAGAATTTGTACTTACGCTCAGCGAACTCAGCATGGCCAAGTCCATGTTGCCGGCATTGCCATTGTTCTTGCTGGCAGCAGCATTGTTGTTGTTGTTGTGATTGTGTCCGCGCTGCAGCGATTGATGATAATTGAGTGGAAGATGATGATTGGTAGATGAATGGTGGGCGGCGGCTCCGCCACCGCCACCGCCACTAACCTTTTGCTGATGCTGCTGCTGCTGCATCTGATGATCCTGATCCTCTTCATCGTCATCGTCCATGACCTCAAGGGGCTCACCACCATCGCCATGGCCAATTTCCTGAACATCCTTGACGACCAGCTCCTTAACACGATCCGCATAGCGCAGGGTGTTGAGCGTATGCTCGACACTGCTCAAACCCGGCGAGATCATTGCGATCATGCAGGTCTTGCTCTTTTCGCCAATAAACGAATCGCGCAGCACCTGCGTCAATTTGGATACACGAAATGGTAGATGGGCCGACTGTTTGCCCAATGCACGAATGCATTCCTTTAAGGCCAGCAATGATTTATTGATCTCGGCACCCTCCATGCGTGTCTGGCGATCCGCCGACGATGTGTCAACACCACGCTCATTGCCCGCCAAATCGATAAATGAGAATTTTCCATGGATTTTGCTGCTGCCCATGGGGCGCAATACGATTTGGAAAACGGCATGGGAACGCGATGAATTCGAGTTGGCCGATGTTTGGCCCGATGTACGTGCCGCATTGCCATGCTGTATCAATTTGAGTACCTCCTCAACGCCATCGACGACACGCTCGGTCAATCCAACGACTTGCACCTGTTGTTTGCCATCCTCCAGAACGCGCAACTTTTGCTTATCGGACAGCAAATCAAAGACCTAAAACAAATGTGATTTAATACAAATATCGTAGATCGTTCGTATATAACGAAACTCACCTTGCCACTGTATATCTCAAAGAAACTAGCCGAAACGACCAGATTCAATGAGCGATAACGCGGCCCATTCAATAGCAAAAACACATCTTTGGCAGCCATCGCATAGATCCCATTCTTGCAGTCCTGCACCTTTCCATTGAACTCGCCGCCCATTGTATGCGTCTTGCCCGATCCGGTTTGCCCATAGGCAAAGCATGTTGCCATGCCGCCCTCAAATATGGTCTTCACCAGCGGCTTGGCAGTGTATCTGAATTATCGAACAAAACCCCAATTTGCACAGTTAGTAATATGGCGAAAACAGTTTGAAAGTGGAAAGGCGAGTTGACTAATGAGATTATTAACTAGCTGTGGCATGAGTAAATAATTATAAGGCTGCCTCAACTAAAACTGAAGAAAGAGTGAAGAAAAGAGTTCTGGAAATGAAACGAAACTTCATTTTATGGGAAATCGACTGTAGTAAACTATTACGTAGAACCCCAAGCTGCACACTTTATCTGTCCCGATATACTCTTTACCTTGCTTATCAGAATTGATGATTAAATTTCACCGCTTGTTTAAGTACGTGGCGAAGCAGTTTTAATGCCATTGACTCATTGGCGCAAAAAGCCGGAAGGAAGACGTTTCGAAGAATTTGATATAATGTGGGCCAAAAACAAAAGACAGTAGCAAAACCAAACAATAATAAATAATTAAAACATATATATAAACCTTTCGATTCACAATGCAATAACAAATGCTGCTAGCGTCGACGCGGGCGTCGCTGCCAATGACCGTTAAAATTCGGAAAAATAAATAAGCACCATTCAATAAAACATAGGAAAAAAAAGAAGGCTGAATTTGGAATACCCTTACCAAACAAAAAGTATCACAGTTGATCAACTGAACGATAGTTTGAGTCAGATATATTTTCGGTTAGTTGTTCGATACAAATACAAGATTCTAGAAATAATCATAACGCTTCTATC
This sequence comes from Scaptomyza graminum, assembly GCA_018901835.1. Taxonomy (NCBI): domain Eukaryota; kingdom Metazoa; phylum Arthropoda; class Insecta; order Diptera; family Drosophilidae; genus Scaptomyza; species Scaptomyza graminum. Next base: position 164,873 of record JAEIFL010000001.1, on the reverse strand, counting down.
AAGTGTATTGAAAGCTTAAGAAGAAGAATAAGAGGCAAATATCGGCGCAAGGCAAGTTCATGGAAGTGAGCTCAACGAAATGAAATGAAACACACAGAAAATTAAAGAGCAAAGCCCAGACAAGATGGCAAAAAGACAGACTTCAAACACACACACACACACACACACACACACACACACACTGTATATCATGTTTAGTCATACAGCACAAAAAACAACAATAACAAAAGCAAAAGCACAACTTGGCTATTTTTGGGAGCGAATGCTCTTGCTCGTGTGTGTGTGTGTGTGTGAGTCAGTTTTAACTCAGCTTGTGCGCAATTGGTGTGTCGCCAACGCAACCCAGCAACAACAACAAAATTAACAACCAGAAGAGCGCACAGCTGTTTGTGCAAGACAAAGATGGCGCCTAAGGATGGATAAATGAACTTAACGAAAGCCTCGCTCAAATCTACACCCCCTCACCATGCTCGGTTCGATATGTTTTTATGTATAAGATTAACTTATACTCGGCCTAGTCATCAATTAACACTTAGTTAACTAACTGTAGGCCAAAGATCATAGGACTTATTATTAGATAGAAACAAAAATCATCATAGGCTTCTTCGTCTTCGTCTTCTTCTTTCGGGAATTCGCCATCAAATAAAGAATTTACTTTGCAAAAATTGTCCAAAAACTATTTCAAAAAACGTTTCACAAAGAAAAGAACTATGAAAAACATAAAGGACACTCCATCTTAGCAATCTAATGATGATTCGATAATTATATATAGTGTTATTGTATAGTCTTGTTGGGGTTGTACTCACTTGTAGACCATGGCATTGTCGCATGTGTCATTGAATGCATAATCGAAGCGGAACTTATGATTCTCGAGGAATTTGGTTAGATCAACTTTGTTGCGAGGCTCATGAACCAACAGCATATTCTTGCGTGGCACGGATATGACATCGATCTCCTTGCGATTGAGCTCCTTGCGGCTTAACGGACGCTTGCGCACACACACGGCGATCTGATGGTCATCGACAGTCTGGCCATCGAGCAGCGGCACAAATTCCAGGGTATTCTGATAATCGCGTATCATTTGCGCTGTCTCCCAGTTAGGGTTGCCCGGGTCCTGATTCATGAGCGCCACCTTCTCCTCCTTCATCTCGGCCTGGCGAGCGCGACGCTTCTCGCGATTCTCCTTGAGACGTTCCACCTCCTTGAGGGCATGAGAGCGACGTGAGCCAGCGGCTTGTGAGTTATTGGAGTTATTTGTGCTTGCTGCTGCGGCCGCTGCAGCGGCGGCGGCTGCGCTAGCCGCTGCCTGTTGTGCTGCCGCGGCAGCCATTGCCGCAGCTGTGGATTGCGTTGTGGATGCCGTTGAACTGTTGATGGGCACTGCGGAGGCGATGCGCGACTGTTGTGCTTGTGCATTGGTATTTAGTTGAGCGCCGGCATAGCGTGGACGAGCCATGCCCAGTCCCTGATGTTGCGTCGCTGACTGTTGTATATTATTGGTTGTTGTCATATTGCCAACACTTTGACTGTTGCCCAAGAGAGCAGCCGTCGTCGGTGCTGGCAAATGATGTTGTTCATTAATTTTATTTAATTGTAGCCCAGTCATTGTCATGCGCGCCGTTGCGCTGCCTGAATTAATACCAGCGGCGCTTCCGATCGCCGACTGTGTTGGATTGCGCGATAGATTGACGGGCGCAACGGCGGCTGATGCTGGCTGTTTTTTGGGTTCGGGTAGCGCATGTTGGTGCTGTTGTTGTTGCTGTTCAATACCGCCGCCGCCGCCGGACGCTAGATCGGGATTTAGCGCGAGTATTGCCTCCAGTTCGACCTCTTTGCCTTTGGTCTCGCCACGTTCGTACCATTCGACAGTGATGCACAATGCGGATGGATTCAATTTGGATACGACGGCACCATGGATGCGTCCATCTGTGCGCTTTATATTAACGCTCTGACCAATATTGATATAATCCATATTATTTCCAGATAGTACTTGCCAACACTGGCTAGAGTCTCGTTCTCTCTCTCTCTCTCTCTTCCCCTCTTTATATTTATTCTGCGGATCTTTGCGGTTTTTGTTGTTGCGCTTGCGGCTGTTGTTAACAACTGTTTTAAAAGACATTAAAAAACAAACAAAAAAGAGAAAACACAAATTTTATTTTTTTTGGAAAATGTTTTGTTTTACCGAAAGACAAAATAAATTACACGAATTTGAATATCAAATTTGAAAAAATTTTACGAAGTTTTATTTATTTATTTTTTAGGGAGCTCCGTTCTGGACGTTCGTACGTTTGTTAGTAACTGAGATCTGCCTGGTTCAGCACAAAACTGACAGTGCAGCAAACGCTTACTCACAACACACAAAAATATATATATATATATATATATATATATATATATATATGTATGTTGTGTTGGTTTCCAACAACAATCGACACTAACAAAAAAGAAAAAAATAACAAATAACAACGTTTGAAACGCCAAAGAGCGAGACAGCAATACCACAAAATGGCTGGCGCTTAACTTGCTGCCGCTGCTATGGAATGACGACGACTGGCTTTGGCTTCTTCTATGTCGAGGTCGGAAAAAAAAAAATAAACAAAAATAAATAACAAAACTGAAATAAAATCAGATAATACACTGCGTCGCTCACAGCCCGCTTTTCTGACCAATTTTAAATGGCCAACTGTCGCTTGGCGCTATCGATAACACAATTTAATGTGTTCACATAAAACGACGCACCGCTAGGCGCTAGATTTTGACCAATTGTGATTTGTGAGCCGTTTTGTTGTTTCTTTTTTGCATGCATGCATCGTTAGCGGCACGTTGTGCAACACTGTTCGCGTATGCGGCACAAACTTGCACACACTACATACACATACATATGTTACATGCAAACACACATACATATATGTACATACAAGTATGTTCGCGAGCACATGTACATATGTTTGTTTGTGCATATACATATGGCGTGAGTAAAAAGTGCCAAAAACACGGCTAATCAATGCCAGCAAGCTTCACCTTGTTAATTTAATGCACACACACTCACACAACGAAAACACTTGCATAAAGTTGCGCAGTTGTTGTTGTTGTCGTTGCGGCAGCAGTAGCTTTACGTCATGCAGTAGCTTACGGCTGCGGCTCCCACATAGAAACACTCACGCACACACATACAAATATACACAGGCAGGCAAAAGACATTTGCCATCTCGAAGCCATCAGGGCTTTTATGCACACACACCCATACATGCATACAACAAGAAACGCTAACGCGGAAATGTAATTGTTAATTTTGCAAACTTTTGCTATTGCGGCTGCTGCAGACCGCCGCTGATGCTGCTTATGCTGCTACCGTTGCAGGCGCAATATATATACTTACATACAACGTGTAATTGACGCTCACCTCAACTCGTCCGTACACTTGGGATATTTGAACACACGCGCTGCTTACTTTCCGAACTATTTAATAGCACAATCCATAAAATTACTAAACGGTTTATATCTTTATTTTTTTGGAATAAAATCACAACTAGTTATCACAAGAGTGTGTTCGAAATAAAATGTACAAAGCGACCAGATGTCAACAACAGAATTTTAGTTCACAGTTTACTTCGCCATTGTATTTTTTGACTTCCACTGCCAGGCCAGTCAGCTAGTCAGTGAGTTGTGCGTTTTGCAGCACTGCCAACAAACACTGTGCCGGCCGTTAGCTTAGTATGATTTTTAAAATTATCTTGTTGGCATCACAAAAATTGCATTAAATTGCAGGCAATGCATTTAAACTAGCTGTGCATTGAGGTTAACAATAAACTTGGCTTAAGCAAACGCATATTTATGCAGCGGGCTCAAACTACAACAGCTGCTTGAGTGCCTGGTATTTTTGTTTGTGGTATTTTTGCTAACAAGTGTATTACAAAACATATCGATATACCGATTATATCCTAATACAGTTACTAACCCTATGTACGTGTATTTGTGTTTGTGGTGGTTGCAATAAATTTGTTTGTGCGTAGAAAAAAAAACGCAAAGAAAACCTCAACACAGTCAAAACCACGGACAATTTGGTGAGTGCGAGCAACGGAATTGTCTTGTGTTTAAATAATATCTTAATACCTACTATAAGAGCAGCAAGCAGTTTGGCAGGCGCTGGCAAGCAGAATGGACATCATGGACATACAGGCTGTCGAATCGAAGCTTAGTGACGTCACAGTGACACCAATACCCCGATCGCAAGTACAAAACTTTTACAACTATCAGCAACAGCGCGAACAGCGCGAACAGCAGCCTCAAATCCAAATATCCGCAATACATCATTTACGTGGCAGCAACAATTCAACAAATAACAACAACAGCAACAACAACAATAATAACATGGGAGCCAGCGACTACTCTACAAATAGCAGCGGCGTTGGAGGTGGCGGCGGCGGTGCTGGCGGAAGTAAACGTGAACGCAATAGTATGCAACAGAGCAGCGCTGCAGCAACAGCAGCGGCAGCAGCAGCCGTTGCCGCCTTACAATACTCGCCACAATTTCTCCAAGCTCAGCTAGCCCTACTGCAAAAGCAATCAAATACAACAGCCACACCGTCAGCGTCGTCAGCATCAGCATCAGCTGCGGCAGCGGCCGCTCTCTCATTGGCCAACATTGCAGCCGCTTCAAATGGACGCAACAGCAACAACAGCAGCACCCAAAACATCATCAACAGCAGCAGCAGCAGTAATCTTGGCTTGAATCTCACCCAATCGCAGCTTAAGTACCCGCCTCCGTCAACATCGCCAGTGGTTGTTACCACACAGCAATCGGCGAATATAACAACGCCGCTGACATCCACTGCCAATTTGCCAACTGTTGGCAGTGTCACCGGTAGCAACGGTCTGAGCAAGTATGCCCAACTTTTGGCGGTCATTGAGGAAATGGGTCGAGATATTCGGCCAACGTATACGGGATCGCGCAGCTCGACGGAGCGACTGAAGCGTGGCATTGTGCATGCACGCATTCTTGTGCGTGAATGCCTTATGGAAACAGAGCGTGCGGCAAGGCAATGAGAGGAGGAGTGCGGCGGCGGCATGCCGCAGATAATATCACCAGATTAAGCTCTATTCCCATCAACATTCTTCTACATAAATACATACATACATAAATCCGGTGCATGGTAAATGTAGAATGTAGATTATGGCCAGAGTAATTCATTTTTCAGTAAGAATCATTCTTGTTAATTTCTGTTTTGGTTTTGTTTTTAAATAATAGCTATAAGAGGAGATTATGTAAAATTCATCGGTCGGTCGGTAAGGGTATTTATTTTCTTGTTATTTTAAGACAAATGAATGTGTTTCAACAATTTCAAAATCAATTTTACAAATAACGTTTCTAAAATGCATTATATTGACCAATTTTATAAGCAAAGCGTAAATATAAATATTCATATAATATTAAGAGCAAAATAAAAGAGATTATATTTTAATGTTAACAATTAAGTCCACAATTGATTTGTCTTACTTTTCGAGATTGTTTAACTGTCCCAATAACTACACAATATGTTCTTTGAGATATATTGTTTTTGAAATTTGAAATGCTACTTTCGAATTTTACCATGCACCAAAATCATCAATCTTTAAGGAAAGTTTTATTTGTTTTTAAGCTAAATGTGCTTTCTTTAAGTTGCTAACCTTAAAGGTAAATTATTACATATTAAAATATATATATATATATTTTTTTATTGAACAATAGCAAATTGTATGCCCATTATTATGTTTTTTTTTTATTTATTTTGGAAATACTCTAAAAAGAAGATGAAAACAAATTAATTGGCAAATTTTGTGCTGCCGGACCATAGTTAAAAAGTGTTTAGACTAGCTCAGGTTATACAAGTTATGTACTACTATAAACAGACAATTCTTGCAAAAACAAAAAAAAAAGCAAATATATAATGAGCCAGAAGACGACAGCTTCAAAATTTCATGAAATAAGCAAAGCATAAATATACATATATAGACTATACATATAAGACTATGCTAAGTTGCACCTGCCCTATATATATACATATACTTACTATATATATGAATCTATATAGTATAGTTTTTATTAGTGTGCGTTTGTATGTGTTCTAAACGTTGATGTTGTACAGCTTTAAGTAGGACACTGCTCCCAAAACCACTCACATTGTATACTACAATAAAATATACATATAAAGTCTTTATATAAGTACTCTCTATTGGATGCAGCTCTATCTAAGTTATTTTAGATAACTATACAGTAATATAGATGTATCTTTATGTTGTTATATAGAGAGATCTAGGTAATCCACATACAAATCGAGAGACATATAAATATATGTATGTTTACACGTATTGGCTAAGTTCAAGCATATAGTATGCATATACCGCAAACCAAAAACCACCACAAATCAAATAAACACATATTTTGGTCTATATTAAAATGTATTTATATATAAATTTTATTTTCTTTTCATCTTTAATTATTTCCATTCCATCTGCAAAAATTCCATTGATTGTTATTCAGAGCTTTAAATTCTTTTTATTACAATCAAAATGGGGACAGCATTTTGGATAGGGCTGCGTCACATCCTCGACAAGTTTACAGGGCTGCAAGCTGCCTAAGGACGGGCAACTGAAAGGAGTTTCATTAGGATTACTATTATTAAAAAATATTTTAACATTTGAACCAAATGAAATTACGTTTTTCCTGTAAGCATTCCACTTGATTCGCAGGTGTTTAAAATACAACGACCTTGCGGCTGATAAGATTCACCCGTCTTCACTTTACGTCCTTCAACCTGACATTCTGTTGAAATTAATAAAAATAAATAATTTGTATAGTTTATAGTATACAGAAATTCCAGGTGAAAAAGGGCAATAAAATTTCTTTCTTTTTGTTTGTTTTTGATACATTTTCACTTCGATATATATCGATTTGCTATCGATTTCTTATGCTCTTGCTCAAATTTTTAAAATTTTCTTGACTTACCACCCAGAACCAAGAGAGAATGGGCGCCCAACACCAAAACACAGAGCACAAATGTCACCAGCTTCATTATGTGTTTATTCTTACAAAAAAATCCACAACAAACTAAACACTCAAACCTATAGCTAGCTTTCTATATAGCTTACTGCCTAGTTTATCTGATTTCAGATTCTGACCTTTTCAACACAGCTGATACACTGATTTCTCAGAGGTCATTGAGTGTATCAGTGACGTTAGAAAACTAAAAGCTTAAGCTAACAAACAAGAAGGTTCTAGTCGAGAAAGCTCGACTTGGAGATACCCTGAACTGCGTTACTGCACGCTTGACTAAATTTCAATCTTCGATATCCATGGTGTTTTTTTTGGACGATTGCAATGAAAACTATACAGATTATCCTAACGTCATCTATAGTTTTTAAAACCATTCTCGAAACTTTTAAATTAAATTCATTTTATTGTTATCGATTACATTTGTGGAGTTGTCGATCATTCAAATGATGACCTTGAATAAACATCAATTATCGCAATCAAGTTGGGCACAACAATCCGGATAGGGTAGCGAATAGTCGTTGCTGGTAAAAACGCATCCATTGGCCAATTGAATGCGATCACAGCTATTTGTATGGAATATATGTACATATGTCAAATCAGGTAAAGTGTAAGTCAAGTCGTAAACTTACTGCCTTATCATTAGCACATAATCCTCCCGACAATGCACTTGGGCACAAAAGTCGGAAACATCGACCGGAAAAATGGTACCATTAAGCGGTACAGCCAGCTCGAGTTCCTCATAATAGCAATGCTTTGGTATCGCTATAGAAAATACAAATATGTAAATCTCTTGTTAAAGGTATTCTTTCTCATTCTTTTTTTTTTTCACCCACCTGAATGTTTGGTATTGCCGCGATATTGTGTACTAAAACCCAACACTAAAGCTACCAGTGTTAAGTAGATCAATGCAGAAAGCATTTGAATTAATCCCCGACACATCTTGAATTCTCCAATTGAGCTGAACAAATGATCTTTTTACGACAACGGATGTGTTTTGTACTGAGAACCCTCCAAGTTATTATCAGCTTTTTTGTTTTGTTTTTTATACTATGTGTTTCATAGATGTATACTCTATATGTATATTTGATGTACTTTCTTTGTTTGAGTTTTTTACAATCCGGATTCTGATTTTATAGGCATGACAAACATTAACAATTTATTTTGATTTCTAGTTGGAATTCAACGGTTGAAAATTTATTTAATATTTTTTTATTACAGGCATTTTTCTACATACATACATACTTTAAATGGTTTAAAATATTTTCACATTAAAAACTGAATTCATTTCCATACATTATTTTATTTTTAACAAATTTGTACAGCATTCAACAGTCGTAGAATCAAACTTTTTCGGGCTGAAAAACTACTAAGCAAACTAATTTAAAACTCTAGACTATATAATTATTTTGTACTGTTTGGGTGAGAGAAAAATAACTTATTTCAAGGCAGGTTTATTCCTCCCACAAGCGTTTATAAGCTCAAACAAAAAAATACCCTCAATAAACCATCAATGCTGTAAGATTTTAATACTTACTATTTAGATTCAAGAGCTTTGACTTCTTTATGATGGTTATTGTTTTTTTTATTTTTTTTGTCCCCGTGGCAAATGAACTTTTGCTTTCAGGGCTGTCATGGTTTTAATAAATTTTAATAAACGCCGTTCTTGCCCCGTATTGAAATATATACGAAAAATGTTCGAATAGCTCGTGAAAATTTTGAAATATGTATTTGAAAACATTTAAAACTCGGTTTCAAATAAAATAGAAAAAAAATTTAGATCATATTTTTTGATTAAGAGCAAAGCAAAATTTCGAATCCGAACTTGAAGCAAAAAGCATCAAATTTCGGTGCAGTGTACGCACACATAGTGCGGTGGATTAAGCGGCTTTATTATTAATCTTATATTATATAAAAGCAACAATTAATTGTAATTGACTCAGTCGCACATTCGACGCTCAACCAAAAAGGTTGACATCAACTCTTTTGTTTGGCGTTATATTTTGTCACGATCATAATGCCCATTAAGGCTGTTTCGATTTATGGATTTTTGTTGTTGGCATTAATCATTGTTGTTGGTGTCTCGGCGGACTTGGGATACCGTGCCAATGCCATTAATCCAGGTGAGTAAGCGAGATAGAGAGCGAAAAAGAAAGAGCGAGAGAATCAAGTGGTCTATATTTACACATATACATTTGTGTATGTATATATGTATGTAGATTATCCGGGTCAGTGCTACTATGAGGAACTGAAGCAGCCCATACCCAAACATCAATCGTATAAGCCCATCAATCGTGAAGGACACTGCAAGTCCTTCTACTGTCGACCCGACTATGTACTCGAAATTGAATTGTAAGTCTTAGAAAAATATTTATTTTTATAAACTTGAACCTTGTAATTAAGTTTTTGGTTTAAGTCAAGAGCAACTTAGAGAAATTATTGTTCTTTCCTAGCTATACCAAAAGAGTCTGAAAATTATCTCATGAAAATCCTTTTCTAGAACTTTTGATCTTAAACTTGTCTTATAAAAAAGAAACTGAATTTAATTTTTTAACTTAACTTTTTACCTTTAACTTTTTATTTTACAGCTGCGGCCGACACAATTTAATGCCCACAAAGAACTGTAAAATTGGTTCCGATATGCGTCGCATTTTTCCACACTGTTGTCCCAAACTGATTTGCCCCGAGCCGGAGAGCAATGATATTTAGCTATAATATATACAATAATAAACTTTTCCTTTATTGGTACTTTACAAAAAAACAGCTGTTTCCTTACACTATATTAAAATGGTTGAACAACTGAAAATCTGGCAAGACAGACTTATTTAAAGCCTAAAGAACTGGAACAAAAATTAATGCAATATAGGTAAGTTATTTTCAGATCATTAATAGTCTTTGTTTATGAATTGACGAACATATTTTATTCGAAATCTTCTCAATCAAAAACTCAACTGCAATTTTACAAATTTCACAAAAACATTGCAAGAACTGAGAAACTAAGTCAATTGTTAAGCCTTCTACTTGTTCCAAGTTAGATTCTGGAGCAAAGGCCGTTTAAAAAAAACGAAACGAAAAAAATTTTTTATGAAAATTGCAATTAACTCAATCAAAGAAAATAAACAGTGAGAGAACAAACAAACCGTTCAAAACTTTGCTAAGCTAGCTAATTGATCAACAATTATGCAATTAACTCGCAAATAAACAACATTCATTCCATTCAGAAAACAGCGAAAACAGCTTCAAAACTAGCTGCAGCTACAAATGCGCTACACTCAAATAACACTTGATTCCTAGAGAAATATTGTAGAGCATACAGCAAAGTCGGTAAGTTGGACGAATGAAAAAATTTATTCTCTCATTAGAATTGCAAACTTTGCTCAAATTAGTTTGGGTATGCAACAAAAATATGTATATATAAGTATTTATATACATAGGTAGTAGTCGTATATTAGAGGTCGTATAAATAGCAAACTGGCTGAGCTACCGGACTTCAGTCGTACAATCAAACCATTCCAATCCAAAACCGAATTCAAATAGAAACAACCCAAAGATGCGCAACTTTTTCAATTTAATGATCGCAGCAATTCCGTTGCTCCTTATCCTTATGATGATAAGGACAAGTGAGGGCGGTAAGTATTTTTGAAAAATCCAATAACAAATAATTATTAAATGCTATCCTCTTTTGTTTGCAGTTAGCGAGCCAGTGTGCACGTATCGCAATTCCGAGGATGAGACAGTTTTCCTCAAATATTTGCCATTGCTAAAGAAGGGACAGGATTATGTTGATTTTGGCAAAGAAGGCAAATGCCTCAAACGAGCCATCTGCACAGATACATTCAAGACCACCGTCGAGGAGTAAGTGCATCCCATAAAAACAAAAAGAAACTGTTATAAGTGTAGAGCTTTCAGAAGAAATCAGCTTTTCAACCGTTCTGTCTTATGGCTCAGAACGAAACTTAAATGAAGTTTCTTTCAAATTGAAAACTGACTTAGTTGACGTTAACAGAAATGTCTTCAACATTATCAGACACACCTTGGAATACCCTCAAGACAGGCATAAGACTTGATTAGACTTAAGTTCGTGACTTTTAAATAGATATTTTTGTGCCAAAAACAAAAATGTCATTCAAGTTTATTCTTTAAAGATATCATGGATCGTAAATTGTGAAGAAGTTTCTGTTTTTGGGTACGGCTTCAGCAGGTACTTAGTTCTTTAGACGGACAGTTTGTCATATACAAATTAATCGATTCATTATTTTCCTAATACCTAATACAAGAGAAATTCCCATATAGCCAATCTCAAGCTATAAAGAAAATGCACAAAATAGAATTGTTTCTTGGAAAGTAAAGAGAAACATTTTCAGACATTTTACTTCAGAAACATATAACTGGTTGGTTTTTTTTGCCTTTCTAAAAAGTTATAAGGTTTAAATTAATATTTTTTTGTATTTTATTTAACAGTTGCGCTCAGCATAAAGTCACCTGCCAGAATAAGCAGCGATATACGGGCGTATTTCCAGCCTGTTGTGTCAAATGTGCCTAGGATGCCCAAAAGCAACTATGTATTTACTGCATGCATAAAAGATGCCAGCTAAAAGAGCAGCATATAAATATATATAACATACATACGACGATATACGACTACATATGTATAGTGCTAAGTTGTTAGAAGTAAATAAAGAAATTATGAAAAAACAAAATATAAAGCAATACTCCTTGGATTTTAAATTGAATTTTTTTTTCCATATTTTTGTTTGGATTTTTTTTTTATTTGTCTTAGCTATTTAATATTTTTCCATTTAAATCGCAATTATATGCACAATTTTATATGTTGTTGTTGTTGTTTGTTGGTGTTGTATTTTGTGTTTGTTGTTATTGTTGTACAATATTTAATCAGCTTTGTAGTTTCTTCTTCTTGTCTGTGTTGCTTGCATGTTGCTTTTTGCTTGAATGTTGCTGTTGTTGTTTTGTGTGTAAATTTTTAATCAGCTTTGTAGTTTCTTCTTCTTCTTCTTTGTTGCTCAATTTGTTGTTTGTTGCTGTTGTTTCCGTTTCACCTAGTCGGTGTGGGTGTGTTTTTGATGTTGTTTTTTTTGTTTTTACCCGCTTTTATGGTTGCTTTGCCTTCTATCTGTAACTTGCCAGGCCAAACAACAAGAGCAGATAATCAAATAAAAATAAAAACAAAAAAAAAATTAATTAAGTTACGTTTTACATTAGATAATAATAATAATTTGGGCAACTCTTATGAATGTGTGTGTATGTGTGTGTCGGTGTTGCGTATTTGTATGTGTTGTTGTTGCTACACTTCAACCATTTGTTTTTGTAACTGGATGTAAAAGCATTTTGCATGTTGTTCATGTTGCATATTTTTCTTTTTCTGTTCTGGAAATTGTTGATTTTTGTCTGTGTTTTGTTGTTGCTGTATAGATATTTGTATATTGTTGTTGTTGTTGTAGTAAACTAATGCTTATAGATCCTCATCCTCATCGGGCAAGGCGGTCGCCTGCGCCTCCTGCAAATCACGCTCAATTTGCAGCTGCCAATCTCTGTCCATTTTGACCTCTGGTGGCAGCAGCGCTGGCATTGCCACAAACTCCAAATTGGGATCACCGACTAGCTTGCGAGCAAGCCAAAGGAATGGTTTCTCGAAATTATAATTCGATTTTGCAGAGATGTCATAGTACTGAAACAGCAAGAAGACGAGACACAATTAATATAAGGAAGGTTCAACGATTTTCCAACTTCTTTTAAGTTGGCTCTTCTACAACAACGTTTCGGTCGTTCTCTTCTGCTCTGTGTCGTGTGTTGTCCGTCAGTTGCTTGCTTTCCGTCTCTGTCTGATTCGTTGTTGATGTTGATGCTATTATACTATCCTACTTCCCCACCCACCCCTCTCCTATCATAAGACATACCTGCAAATTTTTCTTCCGGTGAAAGACAATAGTTTTGGCCTTGACCTTGCGGTCCTTGATGTCTACTTTATTGCCACAAAGGACAATGGGTATATTCTCGCAAACGCGCACCAGATCACGATGCCAGTTGGGCACATTCTTGTATGTGACACGTGACGTCACATCAAACATAATAACGGCACATTGGCCCTGAATGTAGTAGCCATCGCGCAGACCGCCGAACTTCTCCTGGCCAGCTGTGTCCCAGACATTGAAACGGATGGCACCGCGATTGGTATGAAAGATCAACGGATGAACCTCAACACCCAATGTGGCCACATATTTCTTCTCAAACTCGCCAGTCATGTGACGTTTGACGAATGTGGTTTTGCCGGTGCCACCATCGCCAACTAATACGCACTTAAATGTTGGCATATCTTGTCCTTCCTGTGCCATCTTTTCTGATTTTGTTGTTCTTCGTGCTGTTTAAAATCGATGTATGTGTATGCTTTTTTCACAACGCAGTTGTTGCTGTTGCTGCTGCTGGCAAAGAGAGAGAGATGGTTGTTTTGTTTTGGATTAATTTTAAGTTGTTGTTTATAATGTTGCGAATATTGTGTTGTTCAACGTGCGACGTGCGCAATGCGAATGCGAGCGCACGCAAAACGAGAAAGGTAAAGGTCAGCTGAAAAAAAATTTAAGAAAAAATTGTTAAAGGAGGAAGGTAAATGCCAAAGGCTGTTGAGCGCAAAGCGCGCCAAAGGACAACAACAGCTGTTGCCAGCCTCCGACTCCATTCAGTGCAAGCAAGACAAAGCGAGAGAGGGATATACAGCACCGAATGCAAGAGAGTGCAGAACTGAACTGCAGCTGCTGTCACTATGTTCGTGTGTAAGTACAGGCAAGTAGCATACGGCAATGTTGTGAGAGCGCTGGCAGCTGTTGTTTTTGTTGCTTTTATTGTGAGCGCAGAACAATTATAGTAGAATGATAAGTACTATTATTTATCAATAATTCAACCGGTACGAGTTCACCAATTCTCCTCACTACAATGTATGTATGTATGTACATAGATTAATACTTTGAAAGAATAAAGAAACAGAGGAGTTTGCAGATATTGTTGAAATACGTTTGACAGCTGAATCAGAACTCATATCAATCACACATGCATGCTGTGAAGCTTTGACATACGCATGCACATACAACAACCCTGCCAGTGCAAGCGAGCAAGCATCATAATTTAAGCGAGACTGGCTGGCTGCTTACACAGCAGACGCACGCAAAGCGCGCCAAAATGTAAGACAAACCAGGAAAAAGGAACGGGCCAAGTGAAAAACATTGAATGCGATTTTATCTTAATAATAACACAAAATAAAAAACAAAAACAAAAATCCTAACGCGTTGCCCAAAACACTAATACACACAGCCGCTTGCCGAAGCACACACACAAACACAGACGCCAATACACGCGCCACTGACTGAAACATGACGCAAAATTTTTTTTCACCACAGCATATTCGTGTTTAACCTCACAAAATTTTCGAATGAACGCCGTTGTGCACAAAGTATTTTTGCAATTGCCAATTCGTTAAGCGCTTGGCATATTTACATGAACATATTGATGTTGATGTGCGGCATGATACCCTGGCCAACACGCGGCACCACGTCGAGCGACGCCGGCCTTCTAAATAACGGGGCCCGGAGCAACAACAATCAACTCCGTTCTCTCTGTAGTTAGCAACAGATTGTGGTGCAAAAGAGCGCAACATACGCATTTTTACATATGTATGTATATATATATATAAATACATATATATGTACATATATATATGTATATGTGCGTATTTAAATGCGCACATTTTTAGCGTCAGCAAACGAAGCCCAGCAGACCACCCACAGATTTAGCTGGAATAGCGACGCCGTCGTCATATGCATCGCCGATTTCGAGACACATTTGCAAATTTCACCACTCAGCAACCAAAGAAGTGCTTGTGTTCAATTATTTGGTTCTACTTACTTTATTTTTTGTATATTTGTTCAACAATTTAGCCAAAGCACACCGACTAAATGTGTCCTTAAACAACACCGACACAGAAATGAAACCAGAACGTATTTTGCCGTACGACAAGTTTTGCTTTGCAACAACCTAACTTCGTTCGTCCACAACTGGTTATCGATGACTATTTGACTGATAAATTCCAGTTGAATTGTGCAACACTGTGTTATATTACCAAATACTTAATGTTTAAAATACTAGTTTATTGAGCATAAATACTGACAGCAAGCTCATTTTTTTAATCGATATGTCGTGCACAACCAAATCGATATACTCTTATTTAGCATTTTAATTTGTTAACATCGCTTAATTGTACGGTTCTTAACCACAAAATTATCAACACAACTATTATCAATTAAAATTAAGCGTTAAATTGAAAATTGTCCTTGCTAAATAGAAAGATGTCGACACGTCGCCAAGCCATCACATTGTACAGGAATTTGTTACGTGAATCCGAGAAGCTGCCATCCTATAATTTCAGGTTGGTAATATTGTGAAATTTCACAAATTATTTGATATAACAATTTATTGTTGTTGCTGTTCATGCACAGAATGTATGCGGTGCGCAAGATACGCGACACATTTCGTGCCAATAAGGTGCTTTGCGATTTCAAGGAAATCGATCAGCAAATTGTCAGCGCCAAACAAAATCTGGACCTAATACGTCGACAGGTGAGCTTCGAGTGCCGGGTCAATAACTTGGCCAATCAGCTGTATGCATGTGTGTGTACAATACTATTTGCGTCAGCTTTGATTACGATAAAACATTATCTTTTAATAATACACCTTCTCCACACACACGCACACACACTTATGCAGGTAGTTATCGGACATCTCTATACGACGGACAAATTGGTTATCGAGCAACAAAAGACGCTACGACCATCTGATGACTGATTCAAGTTGCATCACTAGCTCCCACATACACACACATCCAAAGGCATGGACAATAGCCGGTGCGGCCTAAAACTCGAAAAATAATAATTATTTGTTAGTTTTGCCGCTACACACAAAACAAAACACCAAAAATAAAAAAATGATTGTAGCAGTTAATTAATTAAAACAAAAAACCAGACACTTAATGCTGTATGGTATATATAAAGATATGTTTGAAATTATATATGCGGCTCAATATATTTTATTAAATTATAAATTGTATAATTAAGTAGGGGACAAAAAAAAAGATAAGAAGCAGAATGGTACACTAAAAGGCCACAATGGTACACTAAAAGGCCAGCCCAACCGAAACTGTGTACAGTGGTCGCTCGCTAAGTTAATTTCTATAGAGCTGTTGAATTAGTTTATTAAACAATTTATTTATCTTATTGTCAACAAAAAAAAGAACACCATAAAAAAAAATTACAAGCAAACAATTGTGCGATCGATCACTTTACAAAACTATATATGTATACATATACATATATATGTATGTGGAATGTTTTGCTCATTATGTAGCTATTTTTCGTCTTATGCCTGATAAGTACTGGCAGATACATTGCCTCCAGTGCCCGTCCAATTGGTATGATGAAACTTTCCCTCCTGACCCAACAGCTCGTAGGTATGGGCGCCAAAGTAATCCCGTTGCGCTTGCAATAGATTCGCCGGCAGCTTGGCCGTACGATAGCCATCGTAGAAGCTGAGAGCGGTGGAGAGTGCCGGCACAGGTATGCCCCAGAGGAAGGCATTGGCAACGACCTGACGCCACGAATCCTGGCCATGTTCGATGGCACGCTTAAAGAAATCATCGAGCAACAGATT
The DNA here is from genome assembly GCA_018901835.1 of Scaptomyza graminum. Classification (NCBI taxonomy): domain Eukaryota; kingdom Metazoa; phylum Arthropoda; class Insecta; order Diptera; family Drosophilidae; genus Scaptomyza; species Scaptomyza graminum. Next base: position 148,135 of record JAEIFL010000001.1, on the reverse strand, counting down.
CGAGAGCTTCGGTTGACGTGTGTACGCATCCTTGATGTTGCCCAGAAAGACGCTGCGTATGATGCAACCGCCGCGCCACATCAAAGCGATGCCGCCATAGTTGAGACTCCATTTGTTCTCACTGGCCGCTTCGCGCATCAGCATAAAGCCCTGGGCATAGCTCACAATCTTGGCGCAATAGAGAGCATATTTGAGGCCATTTAGGAATTGCTTGAGATCGCCAACGCTTGCCTTAACGGCTGGTCCCTTCAGCACCGTGCTGGCACGGACGCGTTCATCCTTGAGCGCTGACAGGCAGCGCGAGAAGACAGCCTCGCCGATTAGTGTGACGGGCACACCGTATTGTAGGGCCGCTATGGCGGTCCATTTGCCGGTGCCCTTTTGACCGGCCGTGTCACGTATGCGCTCCAACAGATGGCCCTTGTCGTCCTTGTACTTGAGAATGTCACGCGTGATCTCGATGAGAAAGGAGTCGAGCTCCGCGCCATTCCATTGACCGAACACCTCGGACATTTGTGGCGCCGTCAAGCCCAGACTCTCCATTATGTGATATGCTTCACAGATTAGCTGCATGTCGCCATACTCGATGCCATTGTGCACCATCTTGACAAAGTGGCCGGCGCCCGCGTCGCCCACCCATTCGCAGCATGGTTCACCGTCCGCCTTGGCGCAAATTGCTTGGAAGATGGGCTTGATTAGTGGCCAGGCGGCTGCATGTCCGCCCGGCATCAGGGATGGACCGTGTCGGGCGCCCTCCTCGCCGCCACTAACACCGGAGCCCACATAGAGAAGTCCCAACTTTTGTAGTTCGTCGCAGCGACGCGATGTATCCTGATATTCAGAGTTGCCGCCATCGATGATGACATCGCCAGGCGATAACAGCGGCACCAGTTGACCTATGAAATCATCGACAGCGTTGCCAGCTGCAACAGAGAGAGAGAAAACAAACGATGTTAAGTTCAAGTTCATTGTTGCTAGAGACGGGCGCGTGCTAAATGCGAGGTTAATTTTGCATTTACTTAAAAACAGCAAACATACATAAATACATATGTAAATAAGCAAGCGTCTCTTTTTTTTTACTATTTTAAAATATTTGCATAGTTATTTAAATTACATTTAATGGGTCGTTATAGCGTCACGCTGTAACAAAAGATGATCTTGGTTTAAACTTTAGAGTCAGCCTCAAGCATTGAAAATAGCAAACAGTTTGATAGCATTTGATAACCTGATAACGGCAGACCTTATCGACGGATCAGTACGTGACCCAAGTGATTGTGACCTGTATTGAATGTCACTGTGAAGTGTGTTGCCAACTAGCGAATAATGTAAACAAAGCTTTTATTGTCATTAGACATTGCAATAGCCTAACAAGTAAATATCGATAGCTTCGATATCGTCTTAGTAAACAATTGCATAGAGTACTTCAAAATGACGCTCCATCACACTCTCCTTACCTAAACTAAACTGCTCTCCCACTAACAACACATTTGATTTTTGTTATTGCTGCGCGCTGCAATTTTTCCCTTTGTATGACTTTGCTTTGACTTCCACACACACACACACGCGTGCGCTCTAACGCACACACAAATGGCGCGATCACTTTTCGAGAACAACAACAACAACTTACCCTTGACTAAAAGCATAATTTTGCGTGGCATTTTCAGCTTGTCGACCATGTCCTTCAATGAATCGGCGCCAATCACTTTGGTGCCTTTGGCCTCGTTGTTTAGAAAGTCATTGACCTTCGATACGGTACGGTTGTACGCACACACCACAAACCCCTTCTCGTCCATGTTTAATATTAGATTTTGACCCATTACGGCCAATCCAATAAGGGCAATGTCAGCTTTCCTGCATTAACACAACAACAACAACATATTTATTAGGGCAACTGCAACATGTGCCAAATTTTTGGGTCTATGAAATTTGCTTACCCGCTCATTTTTAGTATTTTTTGCTTTGTAATGATTTGAAATCAAATTTGTTGTAAATTTTATGCGTACAAAACTTGTTTTACGCCGCTCTATCGCCTTGTGGCTGATTGCGTTTGCCGACTAAAACTAAAATAGAACTTGAAGCAAAGCTAAAGTCGAAAAATTACAAAATGCCGAAAAGCTTTGGGCTTTTGATATGAGAGCGTGTCAAAAACATGACACGCAATCGCATAGCTGAGCACATAAAAACTGTTCGTTTGGCTTTTGTGCTCTCACCAACTTTCGATTTGTACTCTGGCGATCGGAGCAGGCAGCATGTGAGCATGTGAGAGAGCGCTTTGATAACGCTGCTTGTCAACGACAGATGGCGTTAATAATTAAGCTAAAGCTTTATATAAGCAAACAAACATTCTTACACACATTTATTAAAAGCTTTACAGTTTTAAATTAAAAAATTAATTAAGCATTTTGTAGGGATTAAGTATGGCATTGGGATCAAACATTTTCTTCAAGTCGCGCATATAATCAATAGCAACCGCATTTTTAGAGTAATGCAAATAGTCCTTCTTAAGGAAACCAATGCCATGCTCAGCACTAATGCTGCCCTTCAACTTTGCGGTGTACTCGTAAACAAATGGCTCCACCCGTTTGTAGATATCATCGTTGAATTGCTCACAGGCCACATTCAGATGCAGATTCGAATCGCCCAGATGACCGTAGCCACAAACAACAGTTGCCAGGGATCCGCAACGTTGCCGCATCACATCCACAATGCCATAGAAATCGCGCAGTGGCAACGAGATATCGTACTTGAAGCAAAAGCTCTTCTCGATTAGGCCCAGCGGGACCATTTCACGAATCTTCCAGATCTGCTGCACTTTGCCCGGATCCCCGGTAACGGTACCATCGAGAATCTCGCCTCGTTCCATGCCCTCGCTAATGAACTGATTGATCTTCTCTTCGTCGTGTGTTCCATTGCTGCCGGACGTCTCGATGAGCATGTAAAACTGGAATCCGGTTATTGGGGAGCTGCAAAAGGGGGAAATTAATAGATTTCTGAAAGTTGAACAGGGTATACGCCAGTCGATCACACCACTCGCTTGATACTCACTTGAGAAACTTAAAGTGCTCGAGCGCCGTATTAAGGGCCCGCTGGTCGATAAGCTCACACGAGCTGAGGATCTCGCCAAGATTACGTTTGGCGCTGACAAACGTCTTGAGGACATCGTCGAAGGAATTGAGGCCAATAAACGCGACATTAACTGCCTTGGAGACATGCGGACAGAGCATCGCCAGCTTTGTGATGACACCCAAAGTGCCCTCTGATCCAATGAAAAGATGCTTCATATGATAGCCGGTGTTGTCCTTCTTGAAATTGGACATGAGATCGAGAACCTGACCATTGGCCAGCACCGCCTCCACACCCAGCACCGAGCCATGCAAGTTGCCATAGCGTACTACCCGAACGCCGCCCGCATTCGTTGAGACATTGCCGCCAATGTGACAGCTGGCCTTAGCGCCCAGATCGAGCGGTACGGTCAGACCCACTTTTCGGGCACGTTGATCAAAGTTCTCCAATATGCAGCCGGCCTCAACAATGGCAATGCCCGTCACCTCGTCGACCGACAGGACCTTGTTCAATCGCTGCAGTGACAGTACAATCTCATCACAAATCGGCACTGAACCACCAACTAAACCAGTGTTGCCACCCTGCGGAACTACCGCCAAACGTCGCTCATTACAATGGCGCAATATGGCGGAGACCTCGTCTTTATTTCCCGGCTTGAGCACCAGTTTGCTATTGCCTGTCGATCGTAAGATATGAGGTATTAATTAAGGAAAACATAGTCGAACTTTAAAAAAAAAGAACCTTTGCTATAGAGAAAAATGTGTAACAAATTCTTTATATGGAAGCTCGATTGTAAATCTAATATTTACCGCGTATGCGCTTTAGAAAGCAAATATTGTATCCGTCCAAATCTTCGGTAAGGACATGATTCTTGCCCAATAGTTGCTCAAAATGCGTAACATCCTTATCAGTTAGCTGTGCGTAGTTGCCGCGTTGCACATTGTCTGTGATCTGTGGTGGAAATTGATTATCAAATTACAACTTTCGCATATTCATCATCAACCCATGAAATTAACTTAAAATGGTGAACATTTGTGTGTAACTGAACACAACGGCACTCAAAATGTTATTTTTTTTAGCCAACCACCATTTGCAAAAAGAAAAAATTGAAAAAACAAAAAAAAAGAGCTGTGCATTTTGATCTCGGCAGCGATTGGGCCTAACTGAGACGAACAACAATTAACCGAAACTCACCACACTCTCTCTCACTCTCTCGCTCTCTGTGTTTCTCTTACCTGAGTGAGTTCGGGCAGCGGCGATGCGCTGCTTGCTAACGTGCGCACCATTCTACTATTGTGCATTGTGTTTGGGCGTTGTGTGTAAGTGTTAGTGTGCGTGTGCATTATTTGCCTTAGGGTTGTGGCAACTGTTGCATATTTGCGCATCTCTAAAAGCCTTTGAAACCGCATCGTCCTAGTGGTGACTTTAAATGGAACTGAGGTGTGAGTGGTGTGGGCAACAAAAATGTTCCGTTTTCAGATATCTAAAAATTAGAAATGTGTTTAGCAGCCAAAAGCTTAAGTTCAATATTTATAAACTTAATTTAGTCAATTTATGTATTTCCAAGTTAAGTTTGGATACCTTGAAGATACTGAATATGTAAATATGCCAACAATTAACACAACTAATTTCTTTATAGGTGAAATTATTATTATAGTCCATCACCCTTCACCCATCACCCTGATTTTGATATCGAAATAGTCACCAAATTTCGAGTAAGTCCTCCGAAGATCAACGTCGTTTTCACTTGTTTTGCTTACCAATAATACAGTCAAACTTCCATATAACAAACTTCCGTATAACAAACTTTCAACGGAAAACACATTCTATATACATATTATAAATATTCTCTGTAACGAAGTATTTTGAGTTCGACTTGAGTTGACATTGACCCTTTACTTTATACCTAGTACGAAATATGTTTTGTTTTGTCTGTTTTCTACTCATATTTATGTACTCTATCTAATGGAAATAATGGAGTACACAAACGATGTCTTTATTAGTTTAGTGGATCTTTGGAGCCCAAGTCTTAGCTGTGTGCCCGATCCCACGGTCGAGATTCAGGCAAAAAAAAAAAGAAAAAAGAAAAAGTCGAGTTAAAGTCAACATCTTTATGACAGACGGCGACCGGGTTTACTTTGTCTATATGCATAAGCATTCATGTATGTGTGGTGGTATAAGAGAAGAAGAAGAATCAGCATAATCATAAACTCATTTAAAAGAATCTTTCATCTACTACAGTCCAGGTTTGGCTTTAGCAATTGTTTTGGTCTACCTTTTGCGCGTTTTTGGGATTTAACTAAATCGCTACAGAGATAGAGTGAGAGAGCGAGAAAGAAGATTAACAACTGGCTTAAAGTTTCGGCTTTGTCAAACAAACTCAATTATTCACAGCTCACACTCATACTTAAGCGTGACGTATGTATGATAGACATGTTTGCAAGTGTCGGCCGTGAGCTTAAAAGAGACAAACTTGACGACTTCGCTGAACAATGTGTATGTATGGCGGACATGTATGAAGTAACAGCGTCAGGCAACGAGCATTGAGCTTTTGAGTGCTAACAAGAGCGTCAGAACCGTAGAACTGTTTTTTTGTTTTGGTTTACATTTGCCGCCTTTCATATGCCTTGCGTGTGTATCTATGTGTGCGCGCTCGTGCATTTTATATAAGCAAGTATGTATGTGTAAGATTGATAAGCTGCACAACAAATTTGTTGTGGAAAATAACTGAAGAGAGGCAAATTTCTTGAGCAGCCTATACACCACTCACGAACGCCGCCTCAATCTCATCTGGGCTGTGTAAATACGCACCTGCAATGAACAGTTAATAATTGCCGTTGTCGCAATCACAATCAAAACAAAACTACAACTAAAACGAAGAAACGAAACGACAATTGAAGCCCTGCAAAGCGCCAAATGACAAAGAGAGAGAGAGAGAAAGAGCATAAACAGTGTTAGCGACAGAAAAAGCTACTTAGCACAAAAGCTCTCTTATGCGCTCCGATCAGCTGGCGAGCTTTGCACGCTTTTGTCTAGCAGCTACTGCAGTAACTCCAAAACTGTACAAAACACATTGAAATAATTATTATAATGATCATTACTAATCACAACTAATATAAAAATTGTAAATTCATTTTTTTTTTTTTAATTTTAGTCAATAAATGTAATCAAATGGATTAAGTTAAATGTTTTGCTTAACAATACAAAAACATTTTTTTAAACCTTTTTGAAATTCACATTTTTTCGAAGTACGAATAAATCGTAGATCAAAAAAATGCTGTTTTCTTATTATTATTATTGATCAGCAAAAGAGTAGAGATGAAATATTATATTAGTTGAAATTTGGCTGCATTATTAATATTAAAAGAAAAACAACAAACAAGAAACTACAGTATTTACATCAGCAAAACCTTACAAATTAAAAAATAAACTGCTTGATGAACATTTATTGCGTCTTAAAGTACTTGTTTTTGTTGCCTTAAATCAACCAAAAATCAACTTAGTTAAGAACAAAATAAGTATCAACTGTTATACTCGACGCTCACCATGTGCGGGCTGAATGAACTCACCACGGGTAACGCCCATCCAAGCAAGCACACCACCACTAGCAGCGCGATGTGCATATGGCCATCTCGCCTCCGCCGCTTGCCCAACTTTGCGTTATCGTTGTTTCGCTTGCGCACACTTGACTGTTGTTGTTGCTGTTGGCTTTTGTTCACACCCACCCCAAAGCAAGCGCCCATTTTTCGCCGTCGGCATTTTGGATTGGATGCAGCCGCCGAACAACGAACTGCAATTAGACAACAGACGGCTGACAGCAGCGCGGCGAACAGTTAAGCAAAACAAAATGGCGACTGGCGTTTCCATTTGATTTGGATAACTGTTATTGTTATTGCCACCAACGAATCAAACAACTGAGCGCGGTTTGTTAAACATCATGCTTATTTAAATTAAATATACAAACGTTAAAACAAAAAATTATTGTTTTTCAACATGTGAACCAAATTTATTAGTTTAAATCATATAAGTGAAATATTCATACATATGCATTTTTAAGTTTATTTTAAAATACGCACAATGTTTACAGTCTTGACTCATATTCAAACCACTAAAACTTATCGCCCCATCTTATGGCAAATGGCAAAAACCGTTTTTGTTATCGATAACATGTGAATATCGATACACTGGATACGCCCGCACTTACTACTGCGAGCTTGAGTCAATTTCAAACTTTGATATTCCCTGTGTTCCTTGACCGATTTTGATGAAAGACTTTATTGTTATCGATAACATGTGCATATCGGCAACGGCAAAAGTTAGCGATTTATTTTGATGAGCTTAATTTGCTTACAAATCGATACTTTTTTAAAACTCAGACGGACTGACATGAACTTAGCCAATCGGCTTTTGATCCAGATCAATTTTATCAATTTTATATATATACTTTATGGGGCTGAAAATTATTCCGTCCATTTGTTTGCGCACAACTTTTTCACACACCTTTGCCCATTTTCCCAAGGTTTCAATTCATCAAAATTAGATTGCAAGAAATTTTAAAGCTTATCAAGTATAGAAATTACAAAGATCAACAAAAAAAAAAAATTTTTTTTACTTAATGTGGATTGTTTTTGATTCCATTAATAAAATTTTCTAGTTTTGATTAAGGCTAGGTTCAAAGAAGATCAAAATCAAATGTTTGGTAAAGTTTTATTTGAAACAAATTTTAATTGACTTTGATTTGAAGTTTTTCCTTCATCTAGATATAATATACAAAAAATAAATGAGGATTTAAATACATACATATATACAAATTTTCTCTACAACAAAGTTTTAGCTTGTCTTTGACCTTTGGTTTTATAGCTTTAATTGTTGTTTCATAGTTACATATATGTTAAGATTTCTTAATTTTCATTCATTTATTTAAATTTGCATAATTTAGCATCAAGACATTTCTAGCCTGTTCGACAAAGAGCTTTAAGTCGACAGGATTAGGTTTCTGCTCCAAACTCTCGATGGATATTTTTGGTTTATTCAATGTTTTGTTGTAGGAATGCTCAAAGGATCGCAAAAGCCAACCTTAGGGTTGTTCCCCACCCTTAAATCGTGGCTTAGCAAAAGATCGTCGTCGGTTTGGAATTGTTCCGGAGTCGCATTTAGCTTAACAGCTTCTAGCTGGTTTGTCCTGAGCAAAAACAGCCCTTAGCTTATTTAGGGGTTGAAATTGCACACACACACACACACACACATTGTACTTAATCGCTTCAGTTTTGGGGGTAATTGTTGAGCATTTGCTTTTGCGAACGCTTTTTGGAAAAGAGTGCGTAAAATGGTGACACAGGGCCATATAAAAAGGGTGTGCGTTGTATCGTCGGGGTGTTGAGGTTACACAAGGGGGTCGAGGGTCACAGCGGATGTGTGTGTGTGTGTGTGTGTTGGTGAGTTAAAGTTCAACCCTTTACTAAAGGCCCAAGGGCTCTTTGCCTCTTGACTAACTAACTGACTGAAAAACTACCCTTCCCACGGGGCCATTCTTTTCCCGGTTAGCCCGGTAGTACGGTTGTACGGTAGTACAGTTCATGCATGTTAGCTGATGGATTTTCATTAATTTTCAAGAGGGACAGAAACAACAAACAACAACAAAAACTTGATCGGGGGTTTCGATGGCAATTTTTACGAACAAGAATTCCAACCCGAGTTTGAGTTCACTGTACGTGCGAGCGAACAAGCGAGCGAGACGACACACAACGACTGCGTTAGTGCGCTACGCACCGAATCGCAAACATACACAGAAGGAAGCTGACAGAAGGAACTTTCGCATTATTGGGACCTTCGAGGGGTGAGTGTTGACGAACCAAACAGATACATATACCACAAAGAGTCGGCAAAGATTTGTGAAAAATAAAAAATGCTTGCAAATTTTGAGTGTGATGTGAAGTGAGAGAGTTTTTTCTTGTTGTTGATGAGTTATCAAAAAACGAACGGGACAGGTGGTGGTCAGCTAACCACGCCTTGACTTCATTCAGCAACAACAAAAACGAAACCCATTTTGATAGTTGAATCAACAGACACGCACACACATTAAGCACCCCAGTCAGGCATTTGCATGTACATATGTATTTATGTGTATGTACATATGCAGATGTTGATAATTCCGAGGTGCTGTTTTTTTTTTTTGTTTTTTCAAAAATGGTGTAGGAAATTATAACAGTTACAACAGCAACAACAAGCAGCACAGCGATAACAATGTGAGGCGCTAATGTGTGAGTGTGAGACAATTACAACACACAACATACACACATACATACATACATACATACATACATAAACATGCATGCGCGGTGCTAATGAGCGCAAGTGAGACAGCCGAGCAAGCAAATTGATGCCAGTGGAGAAAAGCACGCGCAAAGCAATTTACGCTGATTATACATTTGTCATTCTTGTTCGAAATTTACAAAAGCACACGAACACACACACACACATACACGTGGGACATATGTACACTCGTGCGCTCGCTCACACTGCGGCGCCAAACGACAACGACCCCCCAACCGACGCCAACAACAATAACAACAACGACAAAATCATCAGCCCAAGCAAGACCGAAGCAAATTTAAGGCGAGACGATAAAAAAAAGAGCGCATGCTCCGCATGGCATTTTTGTACAGTTGAATATATGTATGTATGAAGAGTGCCGCAACTAATAAGAAAAAACTACGTACAGAAAATACACCGAATAAACAAAAAAAAAATAATAACCAACAACAACAACACACGCACACACACCAACAAAAGTCCAACCATAAAAAGAATCCAATTAACATACACATCTACACAAAATGCAGCCAAAGATGAAGCCGGATCAGCGCACACAGGCATACACACACACACACACACAGCATGCATAAAAAAATCACACAGACAGGCCGCAATCAGAAACCAAATAAAAGGCATAATAGAGAAGAGAGAAACAGCAGTCAAAATCACTTAACAAGCGTAAAAATAATATGGCGGCATTAAAAAAAAAAATTCAAAATCAAATAACAAAAACAGAGGCAAACGAACGAGCATACGATACAACAAAATGTTTCGTGCCTTCGTTCGTTAGGTCGGTTCGAGCAACAACGAGTCTCAGGGCGAGTCCCACATCAACGTTGCCTGTCATTGCAAGCAGCAGCAACAGCAACAATGGGACGAATTTACAGACACACATGCATAATGATGAGCATTTGTGACTGTCGGATACAAGAACAGCCCAAAGCGGCGCACGCACACACACGCACGCATACTCGCAATACAACTTTACGGGGGCAGGCAACAACAAAATGAAAAATGGAATGCCAGAGCGTCGGACAAGCCACAGTGGTACAAGTGCTTTAATATTTGTAAAAATATATATTTATAACAAAATTTGATTTCATGTGATGTTAGTTCATTATTTTATTTTCCATAATTGATTTTTCATTTTTTTGTTGATAACTGTTATATTTTATATAAGAATTTAATATCGTTTATATATTAGGTATGTCTATATTTGTCTACCATTAGGTATTAGTACCATTTATAAACTATCTAAGCAATAGGTAAGTTTTTTCAAGCTACTGTACTAATGTTTATTGTTTGCTTTGTATGTTTTGAAGATAATAGTAAAAATTAACTCAGTTGCCTAAATATATACCAAGGAATTTTTTTATGAACATTACATCTGAATGGCAAAATTTTATTATAGCCCACTGTGCAAACGACGCATGCATATATATATGTATCTGCAAAGACCATAGCAATTGCAACAGCGCACAAATACCAAAATAGAACAGTCAGTCTAAAAATGCAACGGGTGTCATTATTACAAATGGAAATGATTAAACGACAACACCATCAACATCAGCATTAACAACATATACATACATACGTATGTGGACAAAAAAAAGTTGCAATTCGATGAAACGCAATAATCATAGAACGCAGTCCACTGTACGAATGAACGAGCGAGCAAGCGAAAACGAACGATAGCTCTTTTTTCCCCTTCCACCAGCACCCCTATTACCCGTTGCGGCCAACGGACCCGTCTGAGGCCAACAAGCAAAACTAATAATAAAATAAAGCCTCTGTCGATTGCTAGTCAGCTCAGGTATGTCTGTATGTATATTTGTACATACATGTGTATGTATGCTTGCTATATTCAATGGTTGTGGTGGTGGCAAATGCGGAATCGAAAAAAGAAGATGAAGTATAGCAAGCAAACAAGCAGCAACAACAACCACGAAATCGACGACAAGACCGACATTCAAGTATAGAGAAAACAGAAAACTGGTCTCTCACTCGTTGGCGAGGGCGGCAAAGTTAATGGCAGAGGGAGAGCGGCAGCGGGCAGGGTGGTTGCTAGCTCCCATACATTTACGCACACGCACACATACATAAGTTACAACGGGCGCGAAAGCAAAAAGCAAAAACAACACCACCTGCCCGCCAGCTGTGTAGCCTCGTTTTTGTTTTTGTATACGTCGTATAATTATATTTTTGTGCTGCTGCTGCTGCTGGTCGCATACGTACATGTTTTCTTTCGTTCGCACACACCCCAAATGCGCATCGAATAAAATAAAATAGCATGAAGTGGGGCTACTGCTATCGCACTCGCACCTACTGTCAATAATAGTATTTTGTTTGATATTGGCATCGCATTCGCACGCCCGCATTTCGTTATAGAGAAATGTTGTTCGCAGTGTGTAATTTGTGTATGAGAAACTGGTTTTCCTCACCCAGCTGTCTGCCAACCCTCCTCTAACACGCACACACATACACACACACACACACACACATGCGCGCTGGCTGCTTCATTTCATGGTGAAACAATTACAAGGTGTTCTATTCCGCTGTGGCGGGGTACTTATTTTACGAAGAGAGCAGTGAGCAAGAGAGAGATAAGAAAGAGACAGCTATGACTTCATATCACCGCACTGCTCTTGCTAGTGTTATTGTTAGCTGCAGCTCTGCTCACTAAGTACCCCGAAAGAGAGCAGGAATGCGGAATAGAACACCTTGTAATTGTTTCACCATGCTTCATTTTGTTTCGGAAGAGTTGCCGCCGTCTGTGCGCCTTTCAGTCTGAAATTATACTTGGCAGCGTGCGGATTGTGTTAGTTCCGAACTTGCTTGCTCGCGCTGATCTGCCAGTCAGTCGAGATACAAGATACAAGATAGAAACGCGACGCGCTACGCACACACAGAAACCAAACACATACGCAAGACAAATCGGGATTACCATCTGGGATTTTTTTACTATATTTTTTTAATTTGTGTTAAACGGCTGTATTAAAATTTCTTTTTCGAACCCACAAAGTCGAGAAACCTAAAAGCAAAACCAAAAGATACGAGATACATGCTGCAAAGTGAAAAGTTGTGCTGCCGGCGTCGCAGTCGCTGCCGCAGCGACGCGCAGTGTATTTGTGCCGCCTAGCTAAAATATGTTGCTAGAGTTGTCGCCGCGTTTTATGTAAGCCGAAGAAGCACAAAACTCAAAAGCTTACCTCCCCCGTCATTTCACCTAACCCCTCACCCACCCTACGCATATCACGTGTACAGGTGCTTAAAAAATATTTAGTTTATAAAAACATAATACAAATATAAAAAAAAAGAGAACCCATCAAAATATTCAAAGCATAATCTCAAATAACTGTAAGCTTGTCTTCGTCGTCGTCGAACGCAACCGCTGCAGTGGAGTGGAGTATGTACTAATTATTGCTCTCCTGCACGAAACGCTCATTTACACGCCTCAGTCGCAGTCTCACTCCACACACACACAAAAAAAAAAATTACTCACATGCACACTGATACAAGAGACGCACGCATACAACGACACTGACACTGAGGCTGACGCTCGGCGATACACTTTTTTGTTGTGAACATTTTTGTATGTTTTCTTGTGTTTGATTGTTGTTGTTTGTGGTTTGCAACACAAAACTTTACGTTTACGTTTTTTTTTGTTTTGTATACATATACATGTATATATTTATATGTATATACTATGTTTATTGGATTGTGGTGTGTATTTGTTGAAAGTACAAAAAGAAAGACAACAAATAGTAACTGCAACTGCAACAAAAAACTAAACAACAAAAACGCAGCAGCAGCAATATGCTGCCAACAACAATAATAAAAATCAGCAGTCGCAACAGCAGCAGAGCAGCAGCAGTTAAAGTCGCCGTCGCAGTAACAATAAAAGCAAACAACAGAACATCGGTGCCGCCGTCCTTATTGTTGTTGTCGTCGTCGCTGCTGCCGTCGCCGCCGCCGCTGACGTCGCCGCATGCATACTATTAATTTATTATACAAATTGTTTTTATTTTGAATAATGGATCGTCGTGCATTCAAGTTTATGCAAAAAAGGTATTGTTTTGTTCGTTTTGATTTAGTTTAGTTTTTAAATCACTATTTCGTTTGCCAAACGCTTAAGACCATTTGTACATGTATTTATGTATGTACGTACGTTCATACATATGTGTGTACGTACGTATACATGTATATGTGTGTCAATGCACTTGCGTTTATTATTGCTTATTACAAACGTTATTTCCTTTATTTTTCTGCCGCACACGAATCTCTTTTCTCTCGCTCACTCACTGGCTCTCTCGATCTTACTCTTTGTGTGTTTGCTCTTATGCTTCTTCTATATTTGTTATTATTACATTGAAACCGCGTCTCACGTTCGCCTCAAGTGTGACCGTCGTTGGCAGTGAAAAAATTCTCAAATGCTTTTGCACACACGGATTATTAATTTTCAATATTTAAGCACGGTTTAATGATTCTGATTTTTGCCTTTAAATTAAGTTATCTATTGCATTTTATTATTCCTTTGCCAATAATTGCTGCATTGGCTTTGGCGCGCGCTCTTCAAATATGATACATTTACCAACACTGCAACAAACGACAAATGTGTACAAATTTTAAAGACATGTTTGTGTGTGTGTATGTGCTGTGCGGTTGTTCTTTGACGTCCCATCATAATCGAACTTGTACTTAAAATGCTCTCGTCTTCGACTTCGCAATACACCGCAAGCAAAAATTTACAAGTCCCAAAACGAGTTTTTTTTTCCCATTGCTTTGCTCATGCACTGTTGAGAATACAGGCGGCAACAACACTGCAATCGAGTCTTCAAAAATACATACACACTTAAAATACACACGTATAGGAAATTTCGCAATGCATGCCACGTGTGTGTGCGTTTGTAATTTTTTGGTGGTTGATTTTTCTTTTACTTTTCGCAGTATTGAAAAGCAAAAGTAAAATTTTTTTTGCCGAAACCGAAACTGCAAGCGACATTCAGCAGCAGCAGCAACACCAACAGCGGGAACGCCGTATCAAAAGCAGAAAATGAAGCAGCAGCAAGAATAACACTGAGAGAGGAGCCCACTCTCTTTGGCTCTTTTCGTAGCGAGCGCGTGGGCTCTCACTACATTGCGAAGTAAACAAAAATTCGAAGCGCATGTATAGTATTGCCATCTGTTGAAAAAATTGAATAAGCAAATACAAGCATGAAAAATAAATATAAGCGACAAAATAAGAGCATGATCGTTAACGTCTTGACTGAACCCCTATTTAAATGTGTATATTTAAATCTTTGTATGTTTTTGTGTGAAACATGTTTTGGGTCTCTTTCACTATTATTTGGTTTTTGGCTCTTTTAAAATGTATGCATTTAATTTTTAGTCGGTTGGCAACCCTACAAGACATGCTTGCGCTCTCATGCATTTGTGTGTGTGTGTGTGTTTGGCCAAGCAATGATTGCTAACTCGCTCACACTTTTGGGCATTCAGCAACGACATCGACAAGGGCGATAGCAATAGCACGAGCTCTATTGTTTTGTATTTGGGTTTGCGTGTGTGTGTGTGTGTGAGAGTATCTTGCATGTTGGTGACTGTGGCTGGCATGCAGAAATGAAACCCGTTCGTTCGTATAATCAATATGTAGTCATCTAGTATTTCGATTTGTTTCCCTCCTCCACAGCAAAAATACAATCTCATGCAGGTTTAACAACCAAACAACCACCAAAATGGAATTTTGCACGCATGTTTCTTGTACACAATTTTAATTTAATGTTCTATGTGTTGTTGCTGTTTTTGTCGCTCTCTCCCCTTGCATACTAGCTGCGCGCGCTCTCCATATTGCCGTCTCGCCTGCACAACAACACAGTCAACACCCTTTCTTCTCGCTTACTCACTAACGTAAAACGACTCATTCTTTTTCTTTTGCTAGCTTGTTTTGGCGCATGCTCGATTTGTTTGCGTCGGCATTGTTATCAATCATGATGCTTGCAGCTCAATTTGGTATGAAGCGCACGTACATAGACATACACACATACATACATATATAAAATTAATGTTGGCTGTGTCGCAGTGTGGTCGTTCTTTTACTTTGATTGTTAATGGCACTGATGCGGCATCCCGCAGGCTCTCACACCAGCATACAAAAAACCACTCAACAACTCACTCTCTCACTCTTCCTCTCCTGTACACACACATATGTACATCTACACATAAAACCAGTCTTAAGCTATACGATTTTTTGTTGTTTGTTGTTGAGAAGGATGCTGGCTGTTGCTACTGCTGCTGCTCCCTGCGCTTGGGTCTGGCGCAATGTCTAGCCGCCAGTTTGATTTTTTTTGTTTTTTCATTTTTTTTTTTGTGTATTCTGTCGTTTCTACAGCTTTCGCTTGCTCTTTGCCGTTTGCGGTGCTTCGGTGTGGGGGTGTGCTTGCGAGCTTAGCATACCCATGATGAAGTAAGTATAAGGCGCCCCCGTCGTGAAACTACCGCTCCATTCTAGTATTTTAGCAAGTGCGAGTGAGCGGGAAATATCATAGTGAGTGCAAATAAGTGTGAATGAAATGCACTCTGTCGGTAAGCAATCAAGCACTGACAATAATGGGCCAAACGAGAGAGCGCTTGTTTCACGACAGAGCCACCTTATACTTATTTCATCAACCGACCCCGGCAGCAACCCTGTCCCATGCATGCCCTAAAACATCCCTGACCAAGTTAATGCAATGCCATGCCAAAAAAAAATATAAAAAAATAATAAATAAAAAAAATACCGCCCAGGGTTCTTCTACAATTGAGTTTAACTCCACCCACTCAACATCAACAACCCCCCTGCCTGCTTCTGTTGTCTGGGGGTAACCCTAATCCTGTGCCCTCTCTAATAGCCTCTGACCCGTTTCGCATGTAGTCGCCTTCTGTTGTTATACCCAGTATCCATTAAAGTTGTCTAAAGTAGGTACATACATACATATATTGATAAGAGACGTCATATTTAGTTATTATAACTATTAGAACAGTGAAATTATGTAATATGAAATATGAAATTTTGGGTACAGGGTATTTGTTTAATTGGTCACTCTTGACTAAAGCATTTTTTACATGTATGTACATACATATTCTGGATTTAGTTTCTTGCTTCTTATTTTCCCCATTTTATTTTTGTATACACCTGGAGTGGTTGGAGTAAGTGTTAGAAAGTGGCTTCCCAAAAAAAATTGTATATCTTGTCACACTCTTCAATTTATTTTTGCCATTGCGCGTTCTTTTTATTGCATTTCGATAAATGAGACTTGAATGGAACTACATAACTGCATAAACGCATGCATACTTTTCTTCTCCCACATACATATGTATGTACCTGCTTGCCCCCCTTTGCTTCCTACCAGTGGGTTGCGTTCTCCCACGCATGCTGGCTAACTGCTGACTCTCTAAATTTATATGTACATAGTATGCTGGCAACTCCATCTGCATGTTTACATTTTACTGTTTGACGTCAATAGGTGAAATACACATATGTACATATATGTACATACATCGAATTAACTTATAAGTAAAAATATGTATGTACATACATACATACATATGTATATTATCCGGGACTTTTCTCAGCTGCATGCTCTCCTAGCTTTTAAAATGACCTTCTTCGCCGTTAACGTTATTTACCCTTGCGTAGGTGTGTGTGAGTTTATTTTTGCACACTGGCATTATAACGTGGATAACATATTTGCCGTTATGTATATGGGTCAATGATGAGACTTTAAAATACACTCTTAGCTAACAAACAACTTAAATATACATACATATGTACATATGTAGATAGAAACACATTAGACAAACAAAACTATTTAAATTAGTACTTTTAAATAGCTGTTGGACATTGTTACTGTCCTTGTAGAAATCGAAATAATTTTTGAATATTAAATCCATAATCACCACACGATTTAATTCGAATAAAAGTTGTATATTGTAAAGTTTATTATTACTTATTATAAACATTGACACTTGCATATTTAATTTACTTAAGTTTTCAGGCTACGCAAAATAAGAAATTAATTTTAATAAACTACGCGTGTATAAATGTGTACATATGTACATAAGTATTAAATACATACATACATATGGGTGCATACATTTATGAATGATCATTGCATAATGTCGCGCGGCATTTGCTCACACTCTCCCTGTCCATCTCTCTACGCTGAGTTTTGTTTTTATAAGTTACCCACGCTTTAGGTGAGCTTTAACTGTATTTGAGACGGCGCTGCCAACCTGTTGATCATATTTGCATTGCATTTGTTTGCTCTTTCCGTTTAAGTGAAACATTATTATTAGTTCTTGTTTTTCGGTTGCGCTGCTGCGCTTGTTTTTTGTTTTTTTTTTTTTCACTATTTTAATGCAAGCACCAAAATGCCAGCCGCTGGTCGTCGAAAACGTTACAAGTGTGTGTTGAAAGTTTGTGTATTTGATGTGTGTTGAATTTTATTGACTTGATTTGTACTCATGCTAGTTTTTTATTTTTCGCTCTCTTCCAATGCAGAGCTGACACTGAATGCGATACAACAAGAACAACAACAACTAGTACATTGACAACAGAAGCAGCAGCAGCAGCAGCAGCAACAAAAACAACAGCAACAACAACAACTGTGACAACGATAACAGCAGCTACAACAACAACAACAACAACTGCGCTTCCATTAAAGGATAACTCGAATATACGCAGCAGTAATAGCGACAAATTGCAAGCAGCAACTCATCAAATACAACAGCAACAGCTACAACAGGCACAAAAACAGCAACAACAACAGCAACAGCAGCAGCAGCAACAACAAAGCGTTGAGCGACCCTTAAAGTGTTTGGAGACATTGGCGCAAAAGGCGGGAATTACTTTTGACGAGAAATACGATTTTGCGAGTCCGCCGCATCCGGGCGTAAATCCATCGACTCCCAGCACCAACAACAACAACAATAATAACAACATCAATAATAATAATAATAGTAATACGCAGTTGAACAAAAACGTTCTGCCAACAGCAGTAGCGACAGCAACAATAAAAGCTGGTGCACATACGCCACTAACACCAAGACGCACACCAGCAACAACACCCAATAGCAACAGCACCAGCAACAGCAACAACGCGGCACGTTCACGCAGCGTTTCACGTTCTCGCTCACGTTCGAGCACGCCCACTTCACGTGCAACAGCAGCAGCAGCAGCAACAACAGCTGCTGTCACTGGCACACTGGAGAAATCACAGAGCCCCGCCCAACAGGTGGCATCCGCTGCGGCGGTGCCACTACAAATCTCACCGGAGCAACTGCAGCAATTCTATGCAAGCAATCCGTATGCAGCAATACAGGTCAAACAGGAGTTTCCCAATGCCAATAGCAACAACACTGGCGGACACAACAATAATTCCAACAATGGCAACAACAACAATCCAAATAACAACGGTAAGAATCGAAACAATACTATTTGATAAAAAAGAAAAAAAAAACATGACACAAAATTGAAAATCTTCTTTTTTGTTGCAAATTAAAGATGGCACACAAACAACACAATTGCAGCAGTTGCAGCTGCAACAGTTGACGGCCGGTGACAATAGTGCGGTTGCTGTTGCTGCTGCAAGTCCAGCGAATGCACAACAAAATGCACTACAGCAACAACAACAGCAGCAGCAGCAACAGCATACTACACAACAGCAACATACGACAGCAATAAGCACAATGTCACCAATGCAATTGGCTGCCAGCGGTGTACCAGCTGATTGGGCCAATGGACGCACGGTTCAACTAATGCAACCATCTGCAGGTAAAAATATAAATCCTTATAACAATAATCCATAAAATTAAAAAAATCAATATTCTTCATAGGTTTTCTCTATCCACAAATGATTGTGTCGGGAAATTTGTTGAATACTGGTCTCGGGCAGCAGCCAATACAAGTGATTGCTGCTAGCAAACATTTCCAGAACAGTGGTCCACAGATGATAACAACAACAACACAGAATGCCAAGCAAATGATTGGAGGACAGGCGGGATTTGCGAGTGGAACCTATGCAATACCATCGAGTCAATCGCCGCAAACGTTGCTCATATCGCCGGTGAATGTGATATCGCATTCGCCGCAGCAACAGAATCTGCTGCAATCGATGGTGCAGCAGCAGCAGCAGCAGCAGCAACAACAACAACAGCAGCAGCAACAACAGCAGCAGCAGCAGCAGCAACAGCAATTAACACAACAACAACAGCAGCAGCAGCTATCGCAACAACAGCAACAGCAGCTAACACAGCAACAACAGATATCGCAACAACAGCTGACAGCAGCCCAACAAGCAGCCGCCCTCGCGGTCTCCAAAGTTGGCGTCAATGTGGGCGTGGGTGTTGGCGTAAATCTCACCGATGCCCAAGGCAATAAGTTGCAACAAAAGGTGGTCCAAAAGGTAACAACCACAACGAATACGGTGCAAGCGGCAAGCAATTCAACTGTCGCTGGCAATCCCCAACAGCAGCAGCAGCAGCAGCAACAACAACAGCAGCAGCAGCAGCAACAACAACAACAAACGACAACGCAGCAATGCGTCCAAGTCTCACAATCAACGCTACCAGGCGTTAGTGCTGCCCAAGCTGCACAGCTTATAAGTCCGTTGCAAGGTGCTGGCGGTGGACAACCGCAACAAATGCAGATTGCACCATGGTTCTGGCCCAATTTCGGACCCAATCCGATCATCTTACGCAATCCACCCGATCACACATCCGGCATGTTCATACAACAGCCAACCACACATCAGGCGCTGCAAACCCAACAGAATCGTAAGTACATCAAATTATCCTACTAATATGATATGTTAAATTATTAAATTAATCGAATCGCTTTCCATCTCCACCAAATTTACAGAAATCATTCAGTGTAATGTGACGCAGACGCCAACGAAGGCGCGTGCTCAGTTAGATGCGCTGGCGCCAAAACAACAGCAGCAACAACAACAGCAGCAACAGCAACAGCAACAACAGACACAGCAGCAACAGCAGCAACAACAACACCAGGCCAATGCACAACAGCAATTAGCAACGCAGCAGCAGCAACAGGCGGTGGCAGTGGCAACGGCACAGCTGCAACAACAACAACAGCAATTGAATGCACAACTGCAACGCACTGGTGCACCCATCCTGCCCCACAATGGGGCACAAGTGCGTCCAGCCAGCTCCGTATCGACACAAACGGCACAAAATCAAAGTCTACTCAAAGCCAAGATGAGAAACAAACAGCAACCGGTTCGGCCAGCATTGCCCACACTTAAAACGGAGAATGGATTAACTCTTGGTGGCGGCGTCGGTGTTAAGGCTGCCAACAGCAATGTGACAGCAACATCACTTAGTCAACATCTTGCCGTGCAGCAGCAGCAGCAGCAACAGCAGCAACAACAACAGGCAGCTGCCAATCTGCATCAGGTTGTTACCACAGCCGGCAACAAGTTAGTTCTTTTGTTTGTTTTTCTAGTTTGTTTTGAATGTTTTTAACTTTAAACTTTTTGAATCATTTGCAGAATGGTTGTGATGAGCACTTCGGGTACACCGATAACGTTGCAGAATGGCCAGACATTGCAGGCGGGTGTTGATAAGCAGCAGCAACAGCAACAGCAGCACCAGCAGCAATTGCAGCTAATGAAGAACCAACAGTTATTGCAACAGCAAATAATGCAGCATCAGTTACAACTGCAATTGCAGCAGGCACAACAGCAGCAGCAACAACAGCAGCAGCAGCAACAACAGCAGCAGCAACAACAGCAGCAGCAGGTACAGCAGGTGCAACAGCAGCAACAAACACAGCAGCAACAGACACTGACAAATGCAACAGCCCAACAAATATTGCAAGTTGCGCCAAATACATTTATTACCTCACAGCAGCAACAGCAGCAACAGCAACAACAGGTGCAGCAACAGCAATTGCATAATCAACTGCTACAACATCAGTTCCAACAAGTGCAACAGCAGCAGCAGCAACAGCAACAACAACGCGAACAGCAACAAAATATTATCCAGCAAATTGTGGTACAACAAACGGCTACACAGCAGCAACAGGCGCAGCAGCAGCAGCAACAGGCGCAGCAGCAATTACAGCTAAGCGGCGTACCCTTCTCAGTTAGCTCAACAACAACACCGGCTGGCATTGCAACATCCAGTGCGTTGCAAGCAGCACTAACTGCCTCGGGTGCCGTGTTTCAAA
Organism: Scaptomyza graminum; assembly: GCA_018901835.1. Taxonomy (NCBI): domain Eukaryota; kingdom Metazoa; phylum Arthropoda; class Insecta; order Diptera; family Drosophilidae; genus Scaptomyza; species Scaptomyza graminum. Next base: position 126,534 of record JAEIFL010000001.1, on the reverse strand, counting down.
CGACAGCAAAGACAAGCAATTCATTGCCCAGCAGCAGCATTGTTAGCATTAGCAATCAAAATGCCGGGTCACTAGTTACCAGCAGCACGGTGGCAACACTGCAGCAACAGGCACAACAGCTGCAGCAGCAGCAACAACAGCAGCAACAGCAACAAGCACATCAACAACAGCAGCAACAGCTTATTACTGCTAGCATTGCAGCTGCAACACAACAACAGCAGCACCAGCAACAACAGCAGCAACAGCAACAACAGGCTCAACAGCAGTCGCAATTGTCTAGTGCCACGCCCACACAGAATCCCATATTGGCCATGACATCCATGATGAATGCCACAGTCGGCATGCCAGCAACAGCAGCTGCAGTAGCAACAACAACACCAGCTGTTGTCAGCACAGCTGCGCTAGTGACGCTAAGCAACAACAACAATAACAACAATAACATAAGCTCACAACCAGCCACGCCAACCAAGGCAGTAGCAGCAACAGCAGCGGCGGAGACAAACAAACAGCAATTGCAACAGCATCAGCAGCAACAGCATCTTGCATCCATTGCTACTTTGGTGCCCATCGATTCGCCAATGCAATCGAGCTCAATTGAAGCAAGTAGCTCAACAACAGAATCATTGCTCAACGGAGATGCAGGCGCTGAATCAAAGCTGCCAGCTAAAGTTGCTGCAACGACTACGATAAAGCAAAGCAACGTTGTACTGCCCAGCAGCAGCAGCAGCAGCAAAGATGACAAGAACAACAGCAGCAATAGTAGCACTGTGAGCAGCACGGCAGCAATAAATGGTATTGCCAGCAATGCATTGCGGGCCACCAACAGCAACAGTTCCGCTAACAACAACAGTATCACAGAAACAAACACAATAACAACCACCAACAGCAGCACCAATAACAATAACAGCAACAACACTGCCAAGGATCTGCCCAAAGCTATGATTAAGCCAAACGTTTTGACCCATGTCATTGATGGCTTCATCATCCAGGAGGCAAATGAACCATTTCCAGTTACACGCCAACGTTATGCCGACAAGGACAATAGCAACAATGATGAGCCGCCAAGTAAGTGCAAATTTGCAAAACTTATCGAAAATTCTTTTTGTATCATTTTTGTTTGTTTTGTTTTGTTTTTTTTTGCAGAGAAAAGGGCAGCATTGCAGGAGGCAGCCGATATCAAAGCAACAGCAGCAGCAACAACTCAAGCCAACACAACAACAGCGAACACAACAACAACGACAACAACAACTGCTGCAACGCCTGGTGGTGGTGCTTCTGCTGCTGCTGGTGGTGGTGGCGGCGCAACATTGATGAGCGTTGCCACATTGCCAGCAGATATGGTTGCATGTGAACAATGTGGCAAGCCGGAGCATCGCAGCAAATTGAAACGGAAGCGATATTGCTCGCCGGGCTGTGCGCGTCTGGCCAAAAATGGTGGAGGAGAAGGAGGAGTCAGCGGCATCGGTGGCAATGGCAATGGCAGCGGTGTCGGCATGGTCGCTGCTGATGCAATGGCACTTGCTGACAAACTGGATGAATCGCTGGCGGAGGAGAAGATGCTAACGGATGCAGCAGCAGCAGCAGCTGCAACAGCTGCAGCAGCAACAGCTACAGCAGCAATAGCAGCGGCAGCCGAGCAAACAGCAATGCTTGTTGCCGAATTGCCAGCAGCAGCAACCACAACTGCTGCAATTCCAGTAGCAGCTCCAGCAATCGCAGTCACATCAGCAACAGTTGCTCCAGCACCCTCAAGCAGCACGCCCTCAATCTGCAGCTGGAGCGTTGATGAAGTTAGCGAATTTATACGCAAACTGCCCGGCTGTCAGGATTATGTGGATGACTTTGTGCAGCAGGAGATCGATGGCCAGGCATTGTTGCTGCTCAAGGAGAATCATTTGGTGAATGCAATGGGCATGAAGTTGGGACCGGCTTTGAAAATTGTTGCCAAAGTTGAGTCCATGAAGGAGCTTAATGCAGCAGCAGCAGCAGTTGCAGCGGCGGCAGCAGCAGCAAACGATGGCGCCAAAGAAACGATCGCCACTCAATAGTGCATAAGTGTGCCCAGAAGCTGCAGGACCAGAAGTCGCACCACTAGCATAAGCAGCAGCAGCAGCAGCAGCAGTAGCTTTGGGAGCAGCAGTTTTGGTGGCCCAATATCACCGCCAATGCTGTCGCCATCGTATTCGATAACGCCGCCAATCTACTCGCCAGTGTTGCGCAACAACAAAATCTAATTATAGCAAAGAGAGAGAGATAGAGAGCGAGAGCAGAGAGCCTGGTCTAACCAGTGTTGGAAAGTGAATGTGATTCACAGCTATAAAGTAAAAAAGAAAAAAAACCGGAAATGCAACAGCCTAAAGCTAGCCATTACCCCCCGTCCCCCTTACCCCACTCACTCTTCAGAAAACTATCCTAGCAAGTAATTGTAATTGTAATGTAGCTTAAAATTTGTAAGGCCAACTGTATGATAATGATTTGAAAGTAACAACTTATATAATAACTAAAAAAATAAATATATTGATATGCCTATAGAGATAGATATATACATAGATATAACCCAAACAATTGTCAACACTTGAGAATAAACAAAAAACATCAAATTAAAAACAACAAAAGCAAAACATACTAAATACAAATACAACTATTAAAGCTATAAGACAAACTTTTTTGTAGCCTTGTAAGTCTCACTCTTAAGTTTTACTAAATGAAACAGATAACGAATACGAATTAGCTATGGCATATATAGTATATTTACTCTCTTGTATTTTTCATCAAACAAACAAAACAAAAAAAAAAAAACATAATAAAAAATTAGTAATTGTGTACACGCTATATTATATATATATATATATATATATATATAAAACTATAAGATTAAAATTATTACAAATATTATTATTATTACTAAATTAACACAAACATTTTTGTTTTGTCTATTCATAATTAACTATAATGATACAAATAAGGCGAATCAATACCATAATGCTAGAGAGAGTAAAAAATCCAACAACAACTGAAACTAGTTATATATATGTATATGACAGTTATATATATGATGATGACACAAACCAGCAAACAATATAAATTTAATTGTAAGCTTTTTAAGAAAAATGTATACAATAATATACTCGTAGTATATATGCATATACACATAAAAAGAATTGAATATATTATACTAATTATGTATTTTTTATTTTCTTTTATTTTTGGGATATGAAGAAAAGGCGTTCAACTTGCGCTTGGCTTTGTTGGCAGGCTGATTTTCAAATTGCTTTTGCGTTACATCTGGTCAGATTGTTACTATATATGTAGTATGTATATATGTATGCATGTATATATTTTGAAAGTTTTGATTTTTTTTGCATGTCTATAAAAGTTTTGCCAGAAAACGGAAAAGTTTACAAAAAAACTGTGAGACAAATTCAACTATTGCATATGCGACTATATCTATATACTTATATATATACACATATGTATATACGATGTCTGTTGTAAAAAAGTTGTTGCTGTATGTATATATATGTCTATATAGGGCACTGTGTTGTTGTAATAATTGTTATGATTTATCGTTAAATTTGATTTTGATTTTCATTTTAGTTTAAGTTTATATAAATATATATATCAACTATATGGCATTGATGCAGTTACAATTTGGTAAGCACACACACATTCATACATTCACATACTCACACACACACACACGCACACAAGAAGAAGAAGACGCTCTAACTTAGAGGTTAAAAGTCTTTTGAACACTTTTGAGTTTGCTGCTGTTGTTGTCCGAGAGTGCTGCCTGCCTCATCATCATCGTCGTCGGGTGTTGCAGCAACATCATCGTCGAATCCATACCAACATCACATGACCATTATTTGCAACGCTACTCATTGATCTATTGTCCGATAGATGCGTCGCTGCGGCTCGGGCGTATAATGGATGCGAGTGCGAAAATGTTGCGGCGAGCCCGGGACGCTCTCCGAACCGCGACGCGGTGGCGGCAACGGTGGCGATGCAGACACGTAGCTGTGAGAGTGAATGTCGTGAATGTCAAATCGAAAAGGTTTTTGTATTTTAATTCCCACTCACCGTCGTTGGAGCATTGGCGAGCCCGCCGCCGTTTGGCCGCTTAGCTCGAGCAGATTCTTGCGCAGCAGCAACGGCGATTGTCCCCGATTGTAGCGTGGCGGCGGATCTGGACTACGATGCCGGCGATCCAGACCCGCCAGCAAGTGGGGGCTGGGCGGTGTACTGATGCTGCCACCGCCGCTCCTTGCGTAGCGACGCAAAAATCCACCATGGCAAGGCTGAGCAGCAGCAGCAGCAGCAGCTGGCAGCGATGCAGCGGCAATCGATTCGGTTGTGGGCGAGGTGTTGTAGCTGTTGTGACTGCTGCTGCCGCTGCCGCTGCTGGCTGCCGAAAGAGTTCGATAATAATATGATTTTCCTGTTGCCGTTGTTGTTGTTGATGTGCCATTGTTGAGACTGATGCTGCGATATGCTGGCGGTGCCGGCGGTTGCTGTTGTTGTTGCGGCGCCAGCGCCGGCGACTCCAGATTAAGATTGAGATTGAGATTGTTGCCGTTGGAAAGGGGCGATGACGTCATCGTGGCGGCAGCTGTGGAATTCAATTGGGTTTTAACATAGGTCGCAAATTGTCGCTTCATCGCGCCGGCGAATGTATGGAACCAGCCTGATTGATTCGATTCGATCGATTGATTGATTGATTGATGCAGTGCAAAATACAGAGTGCAAGCGTGCGTGTATGTGAGTGTGTGTGTGTGCGGCAAGAAATTAAAAGACAGAGAGTGAGTGAGAGAGGGAGTGTGAAAGAGAGGCAAAGAGAAAGAGAGCACAAGCACAAAATGCAAAATAACACGAATTAGTCAAAAAGCGCAATATGAATAAATGCCAACAAAGGAAAAATCAAAAAAATATATTCACAAACCCTTTGCAGAAAGGAAAACCCAAATTTCGAAAAAGAACAAGATTCTATATAGTCTATAGTATAACGAACTTTCGTATAACCGAATTTCCGAATTAGAAGGCAATTTGATTCGAACCCAAAAAACCTTTTTTATATTTTAGGAATTTTCTCTTTAACGAAGTTCTTCTTCTCCTTGAGATTCGTTATATGGTAGGTTCGACTTTAGTACTATATACTATCTATATAAGACCAGTTGTCCTCATTGACTGACTGACTGACTGACTGACTGACTGACTGCTATCAACGCACAGCCAATTTTATCTCAAAAATCAAGGTTCAAATTTAGCTTGGATTTGTTCAAGCAAAATAAATGTTGAGATCAAAAGTTGATATATATATAGTAAGTATATATATTACATACAGACAGATTAACTATTTGGATTCAATTACATTAAAGTTCAACTTGGCTTAACTTTCGACAAAAAGGGGCTGATGAACAACCAAAAACAGAACAGATAAAAGTTTAAATGAATTTCCGAGAGAAAAAGAAAAGGATAACAATATCATACATACCCCCATCGGCATTGCTGCTATAATCCATGCTTTGCTCTTTGACATCTTGATTGGAGTTGCTGCTGTTGCAGCTGTTGCTGCCGAGCAGCTGACGCCGCGCATACAATTTGCTAAGCTTGCTGCCTGCCACAACTGAAGCGCCGCTGCCGCCGCCAGCGACACTTTCTGTCTGCGCCGTTGTCGATCTGCGTGGCAGGCTGCCAAATGGCGGTGAAGTTGAGGTTGCTGCTGCTGCTGCTGCTGTTGTTGTTGGGGTTAGCAGCGGCAATGGTTGGTATTGCAGCTGTTGTGTTGCCGTGTTACCGACGCCAAAGTGTCCAGTTGCTGCCGCTGCGGGCGGAGGCGGAGGAGTTGTGATTGCAATTTGGGAGCACGTCGACTGCGTTGACGATTGACTAGATGTGGAGTGCGAGTGCGTTGAGGATGGGGCATGGCATGGTGGTGGCGCCACATAATTGCTATGAAACGGATTTGTGCTAGTGGCGCCGCCGCCCGATGCAACCTGATGCTGCTGCTGATAATGATAATGATGCGGCGTCTGTGGCGGTGGCGTTGGCGTCTGTGGCGATTGCTGATAATGTTGTTGCTGTTGTTGTTGATGTTGCTGTCGTTCGGCCGCCTCCTTTTCGCGCAACTGATTCTGCTGATGATAAAAGCGTTGCAGCACTAAAAAAAAGGAACACAAAGGTATAAAGTAAACATTCAAAAGGCCTCCTTCTTCTTCTTGTTCTTCAACTCACCAATGGGACTCTGATTGCCTGGCTGCAAGCGTTGCTGCTGCTGCTGTTGTTGTTGTTGCAATGGCAAACTCAAGTCAACAACATTATTAACAACTGCTTTGCTGCTATCACAGGTATCATAAAACAACGTTGTTGGTGTTGTTGTTGATGGTGTGGTTGGTGTTGCTGTTGGTAAACGCCATTTGGGTGCGACAAATATCTCAGTTGGAGTTTTATGCGGCAGTGCTGTTCCTGTTGTTGTTGCTGTCATCGTTTCAATTGGTGTTGTTGGCTTTGTTTGTTGTATTGGTGTTGTTGCTGTTGTCACAATTGTTGAATGCTTCTTTTGGCTAAAGGGCGATGTTGTCAAATTGCGCAAAATCGATTGACCTGCAAATCAAAGAATATAAGAATATAGTATATATATGTATTTGTATAGTTTTGATAACGAACCGATGCTGCTGAAAACGGATTCCTTTTTGGGGCTCTCGTCGCAATATTTGTTGTAATGCGGCGAACCGTTGCTCAATTTGCGTTGCATAAACGGCGATTTGCGATACAATTTGCTGCTGCCGATGTCGTTAATGTTGTTGCTGCCCCCCGGCGGGGAGATGGGACTGGCGCTGGTGCTGCTGCTGCTGTTGCTGCCGCCGCTGCTGCTGAAGTAGTTTAATGTTGTTGCTGCTGCCGTTGGTATTGCTGTTGGATGGTGTTGTTGCTGCTTTTGATTATGCTGTTGTTGTTGAGGTAGTTGTGTGGCGGCTGATTGCATCGTATACTGCGGGCCCGACGACAGCAACTGTTGCTGGTAGCTTCGAATTTGTGTGGGTCTTTGTATTGTCTTTGCTGTTAGCTGTTGACTTGTTGTTGCTGCCGTCGGTTTGCCATACAGAAGAGGCACAGTTGTATGTTGTTGTTGTTGTTGTGTTGCTGCTGTTGCTGATGCTGCCATCGCTGTCGTAGCTGTTGTTGTTGTTCCTCTGAAAATGCACGCAAAATTATTATTAGTTGTTGTGTTTGCAAAAATCAGACTCAGACCGTTATGTGCAGAGAGAAAAAACACACACACACACACAGAAATATGTACGGCAGCGAGTTAGAGTGAAATAGACACAAAGATTTTGGGGCAAAGAGAGACAGCGAGCCAGCGAGAGAGAGAGAGACAAATATATGTAAATGAGAAGATTTCGTGTGTGATGCAGCGCAAGTGAGAGCGGGGGAGTGTGTGTGTTCATATGACATGAATTTGAGAAGTTGGTGAAACCAATAAGCGTGTGCGTGTGAGCGAGAGCCGGCGACGAAAGAGAGAGTGAGAGCGGAATATTAATTGTAAAATTCAAAAAATATTAAATAAATTTTATTTATGCATAATATGTATGTAATATATGCATTTATCATTGACTTTTTAAGTTATCGATTAATATCGATATGCACAATGTTTAAAAAATTCCAGATATCTCTCTCTCTCTCTTGCTCTTTCAAAGCCCTAAGGTCCATGGATAAACAAATTTCAGGGCCGAAACAGACTTGAAATTGAATTTCATCACACCAACATAAATGAATAAATGAAAAACAATGGAATGGATGAGAACAAGCGAAAGACGAGTAAAGAAAAACAACAACGACACCTTAATATAAATATATATAGAAGATTGTACCAACATACATATATACAAAAGCGATGTGCGTGTGTGTGTGTGGTGGAATGTGATGGCAATCAAACGAAACGAAATGGAACGAAGAGCAATGAAATGGCATAGAAGAGGAGACAACAGCAAGGCAATTGCAACCGAAAAACAAAAAACATGTTGCAACTGCTAATCACACACAACAACAAGAACAACAGCAACAAAAAATACACAGCGAAAAATAAAAATAAAAAAAATAAATATACATATATAGTAAAAATGAAAGCATAATGAAATTTACCTCTTTTGATGAGTTATCTGGATTTTTTCGGCAAAAAGTTAAGTTAAGATAAGTTAAGAAACAATTTTTATAACAAATGCGAAAATAAAAAAAAAAAAACATGTTCAAGACGCATGCCACAAGCAGCATGCAACCACAATTAAGAGCCATTTAAAAGAAAGTTAAAAAAAGAAGAAAATAGCGTCTAGGAGATACCCTAAGCCCGAGAACTAACAGTTAATCAATGTTATCGAATAGATTAATTTTTATCGGTTATCGATTTTAATAAAATTTAATATTTTTATCGGTTATCGATTTTTATCAAATTAAATATTATTTGTTATCGGTTATTGATTTTTAGCAAATCTAATATTTCGAGCATATATATAGAGAGATTATAATATATTTTTATTGGGTTTTGGGTATCTCCTTGGTATTGCAGAAACAATAACGATTAAAATCGATAAATATTAGATAGTTTTTTAAAGATAAAAAATAACATTTAAAATTAATGAATTAATTAATGCGCATCAAACATAAAACAGTTAATAATAACAGTTAACAATAACAATAATTATCATAATTAATAATTAATAAGAAATTCTCGATCGTACTTACTGAATTTTACTTTTGATTGTGGAAGGAGTTTTTGTTTATGGCCTTGACTTTATTTTGTTTGTTTTTCGTTTCGTTTGTTTTTCGTTTATCGTATATCATGGTAAGGGCATATATATAAATTATTACTATATATTTATATATATATGTATATATAAGTAGTATATATATATATATATATATATATATATATATTTTACTTATGTATGTATATGTGCGTGGGTCTATATATACATACATCATATAGTAAATAGTAGTTTTTGGTTGTTATGTATGTCTAAGTATGTTTTGTTGTTTTGTTTGTTGGATTTTTTTTATAATGTTTTCATGTTTTGGTTTTAATCGGTTTTTCTGGTTTTATATATACATAGTATATTATTAGGAATTAAGTAACCTACAAAAAATGGTAATAAAAAAACAGGATGAAAATAGAAAATCAAAAACACACACACACACACAAATTAAATATGTAGTCATAAATTTAACGCAAAATATTTCGTTTTGGGACAAAATGTTTCTTTTCGAAGAAAAGTGCATTTTGCAGCGTGTAAAACGAAAGGAATAAAAAGAGAGTGAGAGCGAGAGAGTGTGTGTGAGAGAGTGTAAAGGAAAAGGCATCCTAACTTGTTGTTGTTTTCGGAATATTTAGGAACTTTTCTTTAAGGAGTTTTTTTAAGCTAGCTTTAAAAATTACAAAACTTTAGCAAAAGCCCCGCCAAGATGTGAGATACTACAGTTTTTTTTTATTGTTATTATTGTTTTATTTAATTTTGAATTAAATTAATTTTTTTGTTTGTTTTTATTGTTAGAAAATAGCTCAGAATAAAATCAAAACAAAATAAAACAAAAAGCGAAAAATAAAAAAAAAAACCAATTAAATAAACAAAGCGTTGGTTTTGTTCCTTGATCCACACATACACACACACACGCGCGCACAAAAAAAACATATTTAGAGAATTTAGGGAATATTGCTTTTGTTTGGGAACAAACGGATGGGGCGGGGCGTGAGGCAAAAAAAAGTCCTTACCTCGTGAGCGTCGAATCACCACCATTGGCCGTTCGCTGCAGCCTTCGTCCCGCTGCACCATCGACGACATTCTGAAACCAGCTGGGAACATCAACTTTGGCTAGCTCATAGATCTTAATGAAGGGTTGAGCGAGAAGCTCGGGATATTTGGGACGATCCTGATGGTTCTTGGTTAGGCTGTCGAATACAAAAACAAAACACATTGAAGTATAACACTTTCTCATACACATTTTATAACAGTTTACCACTTGATGACAAAGTCACGAAATTGCTGACTAAAATTGTAGCCCTCGCCAACGGGCAGGCATGGCGGCTCCGAATCAAGGACCTTTGTTAGCACCTCAAAGTCCGTATTGCAGCCTTCGTAGGGCGAACGCGCCGTCGCCAATTCCACTAGCGTTATACCCAACGACCAGACATCGGCGCGTATATCATACTTTGGTTTCTTCGGATCAATGCGTTCCGGCTAAGCAGTGGGAAAGGAAGAAACATTACTAAGGTTTCATCATAAACTTCAGTCGAACCTACTATATAACGAATGTCAAGGGAACAAGAATTCGTTATATATAATTTTCACTGAAAGTGACACAGAATCTCTTTAAGGATGAAGACTCCATACAGGTCCTCCTTAGCGAACAAGTTAGTAACAAGGAGTAATCTGTGTCACCCCCAAATTCCCTCTAGTACGGCTGGCGCAGTGATTTGCATTGACGTCAACCTGGCGTTCGTTCGCAACGTTCATGCAGCGTCGCTCGACCGTACTATAGGGACGTTATTCGATTCGATTCAGTTCAGTTCAACTAACCGCCATATAGGCTGCACAGCCAGCGGAACGTGTATTCGCCTTGGAGTCGACGAGGCGTCCGCTAATGCCAAAATCGCACAGTTTTATGTTGCCGCGCTCATCAATCAGAATATTTGATGGCTTGACATCGCGATGGATGACGCCGTGCTTGTCCTTCAGATAGGACAATGCATTAACCGTCTGTCCAAAGAGAGAAAAGAGAAAGAAAGATTAAGTTGGAAAGTCAAGGCAAGACCTGTTGCCGCCTTACCGCCACAGTAACTTTGCCTAGAATAGGCTCGGGCACCGGTTTCTTGGACTGTTTGAGCAGCTTGTCAAAGCACATCGACATCAGCTCCATGCATATCCAAACGTCCGGATCCCGAACAAAGCAGCCCAAACATTTAACAATATATTTGCAATCGTGCGATTTGAGTACAACATCCAAATCCATTAGAATGCGTTTGTTCTCCTCGGCGTTGCCGGTGCGTCGCATCTGTTTAACGGCAATTATCGTATTGCTCGTCGAGTGCAGCATTTTAACGACATTGCCGCTCGTTCCGTTCCCCAAATCGCCCAGATGCTTCAAATCGTGTATGGCCGTCGGATATTGATGGCCATTGATGTTCAATTTGCCGGTTTGCAGCATTATCATTTTTAGTTTCTTGTCCGTTTCCGTTTCCGAGGGATGCGACTGTGTTGGCAGCGGCAGTACCATCCGTTTTCGCAGTGTACCCGATTCACCTAAAGCGAGAGAGCGAAAGAGAGAGAGATAGTAATTTAATATATGTATGTGAAGTTTGTATATGTATATGTGTGTTTGATGTAAGTTGATAAGGCTCAAGTTTTAGCAAAGATAAATAATAAATAATAAATATTGCCAGCCACTCAACAATTTGTTGTTTTTGTTTTTGTCTCTAATGACCGTTAGGCAAACAAAGCAAATAAAGCTTCTCACATGCATATATATATTGCGTGTGTGTGTGTGTGTGCACACTAACAAGAAAATATATTTGCTAAGCAAAAGCTATTGACACCAAATTATTGTAATTTTGATAACATGACAAAAATATCCAAATAACATATTTATACAAATACTTTATTTTTAATTGTTTTTTTTTTCTAGTTTAGTTTTTTTTTGTAATTAATTATTTTTTTTTTTTTAATTTTCAGACCCAAATTATGAATAATAAATTCTAATCATACTTGCGCCACTGTGCTTACACCAGCGAGAGAGAGAGAGAGAGACAGATTGAGTGCGTTATTTGTAACTGTTAATATTGTAGATATTGTTGTTGTTGTTAGTGTTAAGGTTAAATGAAGTTGTTGTTGCTTTTGTGAAAACAACCGAAGATCATACTAATAACAAAATACTTGTAAACAATGCGTGAATTGGCAAAATGCAAAGACAAAGAAGACTCAAATTTTGTCGCCGCATTTCTCAAGCCCTGTAACAGTATATGTGAGAGTGATAGAGTGAGTGAATGTGTGTGTGTGTGTGCTTGTGCGGGTGAAGAAACGTGAAACCAAAAGCGAATAACAGAACAAACAAACAAGCGGCGGAGGCTTACGAGTATCAAGACATTACTCCGGAAATGCCAAAAAAAAAACATACATACATAAAAAGAAAAATAAAAGAGAAAAATATGTACAAGCAAACAAGCCAAATGAAAGCGGCGAGCAACGGCGACACATGTTCACACATACATACGTGTAGATATGTACTTTCATACACAAACAGTTACACGAGAGAGCGGCGCCGTTAGAGCATGTGAGAGAGCGAGAAATTCAGAGAGAAGTTGCAAAGTGCATTTGCCAAGCTCACGTGTGAAACGTGTGCGAGAGAGAAGCACGACTTTAACTTAAAATTTTTTTTAATCCAATAAGAATAGTTAAATTAAATAAGGTTTGTGTTCAAATTCAAATTAAATTAGTTTGGGTGCAATTTGACACTTTCTTTTCCCTTTGTAGTCTATCGATTATAGTATTAATAATATGCTAGGGACAAACCATAACAAAAACAAAATCCAATATGAACACAATGCAAATAAGACATAAACACAAGAGACAGACACAGACACACACACATACACAAGAGGAAGCGTAAGTGTGAGTGTTGATGCTGCTGCTCTTTCTCACTCTCTCTCTCTCTCTCTCTTCTTGATTTGTTTTGTTCCGTAGCGTGCGCTTATCTTTGCAATCGAGAAATGCAGAGATCGATAACACGCGTTTTTGCCCTTCACATACATTCATACTTACGTACGCTTTGTATGTGTGCGTGTAAATTGCAGTAGGCTTTGAATTTTGTTATCAATTATCAGTTAAGTACTTACGTATGGATAGACTGGGTGTTGGGCGCATATTTCTATGGGTGGGCGGGACAAATTCACCAATGACTGACGCTGGCGCCAGCAGCGCTGTCGGTCTTGTTGGTGTAGCGATGGCGGGCGCAGAAACAAAGGCGGCGGCGGTGGGAGCGGCAGCGACGGCAGCAGGAATGGCGAAGTTTGCAGCTGCTGCTGCTCTTGCTGCCGCCGCTGCTACTGCTGCGGCACTAACAGCGGCGGAATCATTTGGTTGATGTTGTTGTTGCTGATGTTGTTGATGTGTTGGTGTTGCCGTTATTGTTGTGGGGCGAACGCGGGTGACGGCGCCGCGCGCATGTGATTCGTTTTGGGCCTGCAACGCAACCTCCAGCGATTGCAGCCGACTTTCGATTGTCTCAAATTCAATAGTACTGTTCATTCTGCTGCTTCTTCTTCGTCAACTTGCTCTTGGTCTATTCGCTTTAGTAATTGCTGTTGCAAATTCGATTTTCCGTTGCGTTATGTATTTACACTCACACACAAGCACGCGCGCGCACACACACACACTTTGGCGAGTGTGTGTGTGTGTCGTTTCTCTCTCCCTCTCTTTCTCTCTCTCTGTCTCTTTGATTTACACTATAGTATTGTTTGTGTACGCTTGAACTTTTCACTGGCACACACGCACAAAAACAAATAACAAAAACAACAATAATATTTAACAAAATATAATAAAAACACCAACGAAGTGCGAAAGAGACACACGCACGCACGAACGGACGCAGCGCACACACAGAAAAGCAACAACAACAACAAGAATAAGAACAACAACAGCAGCAGCAGCTAGCAATTTTGTTCTTTTTTCAGTACGCTGGCTTGTTTTGTGGGCGTGCGCTATTTGCTGGGTATTCTTTTGTTTGTTGCTGACTGGCGCGAACACTTGCAATTTTGCATTACACTAAAATTTTGCATTTATTGCTGTCTAATTCACTTGTACAGCTATAAACCAATGTGAAACAGTTTACCACCAACAAGAAGATAGTGTGTATGACAGTGTGACCATATGCCGCAGCAACAAAAATATGCGAACACTATCGAATCAGTATCGATGAATCGATATAACGATCGAAACGATTACAGTGCAAACAATTGTTCAATGTTCTTTGTGCCATTTAATTGTTTTTCAATTTATTTGAATAGATAATTAAATCTGTTTAAATTATAATAAGTGATTCAACAGGCAGAGCAACTGTTTTAAAAGCTATTAGATTCAAGGACAAATATCGGCTAGTATGACCACAGAAAATACCAGATACTCGCATATGTGATTAAAAAACGTAAGCCAAACTGCGTTGGCAACACTGCAATTGTTACCTACTGTGTATTGTTTTCAACGAGGACGAATAGTGTGCGCGAGTGTTGGGTAAAAAAAAGAATAAAATCACAGCAATAAAGTGTGCCGCACCGAAAACAGGCCAACACCAACCACAACGCGGCTCATTTCGGCAGCATTGTTTTTTTTTACGTGCACAAAACGCAGACATTCACATCGCACGCGTTTTGACCAAATGTGGTAAAAATAGCACCAAAAAAGCAGCCGCAGCCGTTGTTGTTTTTATTTTTTGACCGACGCCGACTCAATAAAATAAAACCTACACAGCAGAGCGGCAGTAAAAGTTGCCAAAATTGGAGCAAATCATTTGACGTGAGAAAAGCTGAAAACCCCCCCGCGTACGCGAAAATAGAGAAGAAGAGTGAAAGTGCAGACCGCCAAACACGCACACGGACACACGCACATACACCCACACAAAAACGAACACACACACGAACGACAGAACGACAGCGGCAATGTCACGACCACGTCCGCGCCTCACACCCATCGGTATTCCGCGTGAGCCGGAACCGGCATTGTAAGTGCATTTTTTGTTTGTGTGTGGGAGGGGGTGGGGGGAGTCGCCAGACTATGATATTATGACACTTGTTTGTTATTGCATATGCATGTATGTATGTGTGTGTGCGCAAAGGCGCATGTTATAAAATTTGGCCAAAGCGCGAATATTACTTTTGTGTGTGTGTGAGTGAATGTTTGCTTTTTAATTGAACTGGTTCGTTAAGTTGAACTGAAGTTAAATGGGGAAATGTAGTCGGATTTTGTATGCTCTTTCCAACAGAAATATGAATAAATTTTTTTTTTTGCAGCGTGCCACCGCGCAATCTAGATTCTCGGGCGACCATACAGATTGGTGATCAGACATTCGACATCGATGCTGATAGCCTGGAGAAGATATGTGATTTGGGTCGCGGCGCCTATGGCATTGTGGAGAAGATGCGGCATCGCCAGACGGGCACAGTTTTGGCCGTTAAACGCATACCGATGACCGTCAATTTTCGGGAACAGCAACGTCTGATCATGGATCTCGATATATCGATGCGTTCCAGCGATTGCCCCTACACCGTACACTTCTACGGGGCGATGTATCGCGAGGGCGATGTCTGGATATGCATGGAGGTGATGAACACCAGCCTCGACAAGTTCTATCCGCAAGTTTTCAAAAACCAGCTAACCATGGAGGAAACGGTGCTCGGCAAGGTACGCTGACGATGATGAATTTACAACCCAAAACAATATTTAAGAAATGTTTCGTACTTGTTTCAGATTGCAATGAGCGTAGTGAGCGCGCTGCATTATTTGCATGCTCAGCTGAAGGTCATCCACCGTGATGTAAAACCATCAAATATATTGATCAATCGCGGCGGTCAAGTGAAGATATGCGATTTTGGCATCTCAGGTGAGATTTATACTTATATACTCGAAAACAAAGAAAATATAAATATTTCTATATTTATATACAGGCTACCTGGTTGATTCGGTGGCAAAGACTATTGATGCTGGCTGCAAGCCATATATGGCGCCCGAACGCATCGATCCCCAAGGCAATCCGGCACAATATGATATACGATCCGATGTCTGGTCGCTGGGCATTAGCATGATCGAAATGGCAACCGGACAATATCCCTACAACAAATGGCGAACGCCATTCGAACAGTTGCGCCAAGTGAGTTGTCGATATCAATATTGATTCGATTGTTGTTATCGATACTTTTTTTAGGTCGTTGAGGATGACCCGCCGCGTCTGCCATCGGGCGGGCAATTCTCGGTGGAGTTTGAGGATTTTATAGCGACATGCTTGAAAAAGGAATACACGGCGCGGCCCAATTACGAGCAGCTGCTGCGGCATAGCTTCATTGTCGAGCATTTACAGCGCAACACGGACATTTCTGAGTTTGTTGCACGCATATTAGATTTACCCGATGATCAGTCGACAGCGGCGCAATAGGAATTGCCAGCATCAAATCCAATCAGCAGCTGGTGTTGTTGCTGTAAATTTTGTTGTTGTAGTTCTCGTCGCCGTCGTTGTTGTTGTTGTTGTTGTACTACGATCCAAATGTAAATTGCCGCCGATTTCTACATATGCATTTTCTATGTGTGTGTGTTTGTGTGTCTCTCTCTGTCTCTCTCTCAATAAAATGCAGACACCATGAAATATGAAATGAAACGGTAAAAAAGAAATCAACATACATACACTTTGTTAGTACATTAGCATCGCTCGGAAATTTGTGTTCTATTTTGTTCTTGTGTAGCAAAAAAGCAATCGAAAAACGAAAAGCAATTATTATTAACTAATATGTTTGTGTGTGTGGAAATTTACATTAATGCATTTTCGAGCGACCACTGTACTTACACAAACATACATACACAAACAAATATATTTATTCAAACTGCAAATGAAACTGTTTTTGGCAATTGCAGCGCTCAAAATGAACGAAACGGTAAATCAACAAATACCAAACTGTGCCTCCTTATTTTGGAAGTCCAGCCCTGGTCAGTCTGTCAAACTGTTAAATGTAAAGAGAATGTACACACACACACACACACACGTTATTTACTTAAATAATGCCGTTAACTACACAAACACACACAAAACAAAAAAAACCCGGGAGCGCATTACAAAAACAAAAGACAATCAAAATGAAATTGTGTAAATTGTTTAACAAAAATAATATGCATACATACATACACGTGAAAGAGCTAATTAATGTTGAAATCATATAAACAAATGCTGTATGTAATTACTTGTGGATTTACATGCATACATACATACATACATATGTACATATATGTATATACATATATATTTTTTTTTAACTTATACGCATACAGACATACATACATACATGTATACATATACCTTAATATTTATGAAAACTCACTGTAAATGGAAGCAACAAAACAAAATGGAACGCGAAATGAAAATGAAAAAAATTAATGATAATAATTGTTGTTGTAATGAAGTGTTATTTTGAAATCGCCCCCCACTTCCCAA
Organism: Scaptomyza graminum; assembly: GCA_018901835.1. Classification (NCBI taxonomy): domain Eukaryota; kingdom Metazoa; phylum Arthropoda; class Insecta; order Diptera; family Drosophilidae; genus Scaptomyza; species Scaptomyza graminum. Next base: position 109,299 of record JAEIFL010000001.1, on the reverse strand, counting down.
TTGGGTCTGATTAGAATTCAATTCGAGATATGCATATATGTATATTAAATACATACATACATGCCTGTATATGTATATGTGTAAGTGCAGGCAATAGATGTAGAACGGAATAAACAGCGCTAAAGCAATCTACATAAATAAATAAATAATCATAAATAAATGTTTCCATTATGCTTCTAAAGTTCTTATGAGAAACAAAAAAATTTATTGATAACTGCCCCCCTCACCCACCCACAACATATGCCGTATTGACAACATATATGTATGTATTAATCCAGCCACAATGGCAAACTTTCTAAAAGTTATATATGCTTAGTTAGGTAAGCTCTGATTAACTAAACTTTTCGACTGATCGTTCCTATGGTTTCTATAGCTAAAGCATTACATAGTGCTCCGATGTTGATTTAAAAAAAAACTATTGTACAGTTTACTAAAAATAAAGCGATTAATAAATCCCCCAAATATTTGAGTTTCGAGTACACTTTTTTCTATATAAATTGCAAAGCATAGTTTTGGGGTTATAAGACTCAAGACAGAAATAAAACAATGCAAATTTAGTGGAAAATAAATACATATTTTATCAAATTTCGAACATTTTTCAAACCGTCTAATTTTAAGAGCAGTAACCGTTGCTGCAACTATTGTGAATGCAAAAGTATCGTTGTTATTTGCAAAGTATCGATATATCGATGCTCTTCGTCTGCTACTGTTGAATTGGTTTGATTGTGTGCTTATCTGCACTCATTAAACATAATAGCTTATCGACTCGTTGGACAGAGAATATGTTGATTGGATTAGAGCAGTTGCCACTACACATCGAGCGCGACAAGCAGCAAAACAACAAATAGAATATGAATAGCGGCACTCGCAATTTGTTGTTGCTCTCCTCGTCCCGGCTGCATGGCTATGGATATTTGGAGCATGCCCGCGCTCAACTGGAGGAACTGTTTCAAGCGTAAGCGCGCATTCAAAGAGTTGTTTACTTGCTTATCTTGTTTTTGGTGCAATCCACAGCAAAAATGTTAAAACAGTCCTCTTTGTTCCCTATGCAATGCGCGATCACGAAAAATATACCGCAATAGTGCGGGCTGCATTGCAGCCCTGGGGCTATGCCGTTGAAGGGCTGCACACAGCGCCAGATCCAGGGCAGGCGTTACGACAGGCGCAGGCCATTTTCATTGGCGGCGGCAATACATTTGTGCTGCTCAAGCAACTCTACGAACTGAAGCTGGTGGAGCTCATACGTCAGCTGGTGCTCGAACAGGGCCTAACCTATGTTGGCAGCAGTGCCGGCACCAATGTGGCAACACGCTCCATTCACACAACCAACGATGTGCCCGTTCAGCATCCGGCCACCTTTGAGGCCCTCGCCCTGGTGCCCTTCAACATAAATCCGCATTATCTGGCAACGGATGAGAACACTCAGCACAAGGGCGAGACGCGGGACGAGCGCATCGAAGAGTTTGTCGCCTATCATTCGCGTCCAGTGCTCGGTTTGCGCGAAGGCACCAGCCTCCGCGTTCAACGCGATGTGGCAACACTGCTCGGCGATCGCCATGCAAAGCTTTTCAAAGCGTAAGTATCGATATACGATACACGATACTTGTACATATCGACTGTTACTGTTATTTGTTGTTTTTCTTTTAGTGATGGCTCAACTGTTGAATATGCGCCGCAAGCTGATCTGAGTTTTCTGTTGAACATTTTGTAGAAAACATTTACTTACATTTATTTTAAAAAATACAGAAAAGTTCAAGTAATAACAAAAAGTCAATTCGGTAATATATATATATGTATCTCATTGGAAAACACTTTTAACTATGTACAATTATAATAAATAGAGAATATATAAGTTGTTTTTGTTTCCCCCTTTGACGAAATGCAAATCTGCTATGTATATACTATATAGTTTGTTACAAAATCGATGCTTTACTTTGAACGGAACTTTGGAATGATAACATATTAATTGATTTTTTTTAGCAAAACTCTTAAGCCTTAGCCTTAGTATAATAGTTTATATATAAAGCGCGTGTAACAGTTGAGGCAAGATTTTGTCCACATTCGATTGGCTATGGCGACGATTGGTTTTCGATAAATTTAACAGCCACGTTTTTTTTACCTTAAGCATACATTTATACACATATAACACTTTTTTAATGGTAAATAGGAATTGCGTTTAAAGTTTAAATTAATTAAAAAATAACTTAATATATATTTGCTAATTGAGAGCGGCTAATGACAAGCTTGGATTGGCCCTGAATATTATTTAATTTTTATAGTTTGCTTTGAACCTCAGCAAGCATTTTGGCAGCTATTAGTTAGAAAACACACACACACACACACACACACCCCCCCCACTCCACTCCCCCCCGCTTCTCTGCTTCTTATATACTATGTATAACAATTCTTGTCCCACCGTTTTTAGAGTTTCACTTTAAAAAAAAAAAAAAATAAATTTGTGTAAAATTACACACACACACACATATATATAGAAAGGAACTGACGATCGAACCTCCGAAAAACCATTTTGAGATTTGTTATATGGAAGTTCGACTATATAGATATGTATATATGTATATGTATGTTTTTGTTACTTTTGTAGAATACTTTTGTCCTCGTAGCGAATGATGGCATCACCGATTTGTTTGCGGGACGCCAGATGGATGTACTGCTCCGGCGGCTCACAGCCCGTTGGCCAAGTTGCGGGCAGGGCGGCGCCGCGGGCCAAATGGTTGCGGACATCGAGGCCGAAGCGGAGATGCGGCTCAACGGCGCGCAGCATGTGGACGCTGTGCTGGGCGGCAACGAACATATCGAGGATGCTCTCGACGCCAGCTGGACGCCGTTTGGCCTGGAGCAGCATCTCCTCAATGTCCAGATCGGTGCGCATAATGGGCAGACCCAAAGGATCCAGCAATTTGCGAGCTGCAAAAGACAATAAATATATCGAATCCTTAAGATCCTTCTCTCTTGGTCCTACCTTGGACATAGTCGCGGCTGTAGAAGGCGATGACGTCATGGTTGTGGCGATCAAAGTAGCCGGAGCTCTGGCTGATGTCGCAGTTGTCGCACTCCTTGCAGAACCAGGCCCACGCGCAAGGATACAGCTGGAAGCCGATGGGCGCATACACCTGGAATCCCTGGATCGTGTTCATGCGCACCCGATTCAGGAAATCTGTGCGGAAGAGCATGCTGGGCGTGGCGACAAGGACCAAAGATTCGAGACCCAGCTTGGGCAGGGCCAAATCGGCGACGGCCAGGCTAAGCAGCCGTCTCGGGCCGTACATGGAGGCGTGGAGCAGCCAATCCTCGGGCTTGACCGGCGCACTCAATTGCTCCGGCAGCCGTATCGATACCCAAGCAATCCTCGAGCCATCTGTCTTGTATTTCGAGGACAAGTCCAAGGCGAGCTTCTTCAGCGTCTTGAAGGGATCATCGTCATCGCCCTTGCTCGGTGAATCCAACCGATACATAAAGATCTGAGGAAGAGATTCCATTGAAAATCGAAGGACATTGAGATCTTCGAGCCACTTACCAGCAACAGGAACGTATTGTCCTGGTTCTGCATACAGATGCGCTCGTATTGGGAGACAAAGTCGAGAGCATCCGCCACCTGATGTTCGAATGCGGGCACAAGGATCGCAATCCGAGTGCTTTCGGTCACGTAGGGCGAGGGCACAACCTCGACCCGGCCCAGCGGCTTCACTGCCTCGAAGCTCTTGAGCAGCAATCGCGAGGGTTTCGAGCCCGCCTCGTAGAGATTGAGGTGCAACTGGTAGTCCATGCCACGTGTGGCATCAAATTTCCGATAGGCGCTGTGCATGCTGTGGTAGCGCAGCTTGGGATGCTTTTGTGCCGCATATTGCAGCGTTATCTCGAGGATCTTGGCAAAGTCGATGGCCTCGATGCGGCTGAGTGGCGCCACCGTGTGCTCCGCATTCGCATTGGGCAGAAGGCTGTGTGTCCCGTTAAGCAGTTGCCACGTGAGCATGTCGTGACGTGTCTCCGGCGCACTTGGCGCTGGCACGCCCAGGGGCCAACGGATTTCGAGTATCTTATTCGAGATGCTGCCATTGGCGATGCTGTAAGATTTTTGTTCCAGTGCATAGCCACGCTGTTGCACTTGCTCCAAATGATGCTGTAATCAATCGAAAAAGTTAACATTTAACGGTTAACAGTTAACAGTTATAGTTATTAGTGTGTGCTGTGAACTGTTAGCGGTTAATCAAAGTTAACAGTTAACAGTGAACCACCTTCGCGGTTAACAGTTAACAGTGAACTGTGAACTATAGACCAAGTAACAGTAACAGTTACAGTTATTAGTCTGTGATATGTGAACTGTTATCGGTTAACAGCTGTTACCTTGGAATAATATGCATGCAGGCGATAGAAATCCTCTTGTGCCTGCACCGGATAAACAGTTGTCGCATTCCGAAATGCCTGCTCTTTGGCAAGTATGCTGAGATCCTTAAATTGTCGCTCTTTCGTATTCAGTGCATAGCTATACTGTCGCATACCCTGTAAAACCATACACAGACGAAAATTAATTAGAATTTTTATTTGCATATGTTTTTTTTTAATGTGCCGCCATCAAATGTTGCATGACTTTAACGTCGTCTAACAAAATAATGAACATATGTTCTACACATCACAATAAATTATTAAATACAATCAACTTGCTTTATTTGAGTTGATCCCATTTAAGTCCCAGATACTTCGACAAAAACAACAACAACAAACATTTAAGTTGGCATTTTTGCTCCCATTTCCCGTTCGGAAGAAAGGATGGTGAAAAGGTTGGGAAGAGGGTGGGGGGTGGGGTCGACTAGCATAATTAAATTAACAATTCCATGTTAACCGTCGGTTTTCTGTACAGTTTGAGAAAAGTCAAAACGGACTCTCTTTCTGTTCCTCTCTCTCGCGCTCTCTCCCTCTCTCTCTCGGTCTGGTCTTTTGCAAGCTGGCGGCGGTGCGCCATATTAAAACTTAAAAACATTTCAATGCCCTTTTACGCAGAAAATGCAACTAGTTAATTTGCTGGCGCACATTAATCAATTTAAATGGCAAAATTTTATGGCAAGAACAACAAAGTACGAAATACTACAGTCTGGCGAAGCCAAAGAGCAACAACAGCTTTAACGGCACTTTTGAAGATGACTTGAGACGCTTTAGGTCTATGTGCATACATACATACACACATACATATGCGATCAAACAGTAAGCACCCTGTGACAACAACCGTTGGTTTATTAAACACTTGAGTCTCTCTGTTTTAAATTGAAGAAAGACAACAACAAAAAGCACAGTAATCAACAGTCTGCCACCCACACAAACAAACAGACACAGCCACACACCACATACAAAAGTACATTAATCATTTAAACGGTGCCTGCCAGCCGCGTAAATATGTATATGTATGTATTTGTACATAAACCAAAAATTCAAACAAGTGGAAGACATGCGTCAAGTTCTAAGCTTTTTACGTACACAAATACTAGCACACAGGTATATATGTATGTACATATGTACATACATAGATACATATGTACATAAGAAATAGTTCTTGCGTGTGCAAAATGCGATTTCACTAAATTAGGGGAAATAACAATTTTCGATGCAATTACCAAGCATACTATGGCAGTGACTCCCAAACAGTGACTTGACGACAGTGCGTTTCAAACTGCAGCAAACGTTTATCTTTAACACGCATCAAATCCCCCCTCCCCCGCTACCATTTCTACCATAAGGCTAAAGAATTTTTTGACCATTGCTCCGAAATTAAATACATATGTATGTACATTAACTGTCCATCAAGTGTTGTTGTTGCTGCTGCTGCTGGCAAACGAAGATTTTGAATTAGCTTTGGTTCTTTTCATCACTCTTTCTCGCTCGCCGCTGAGCGGCGGCTGCTGCTCTCTCTTGATACTGACAAGTTTTCAGGGTCACTCTCGTTGAATCAATGAACTGATTTCGGTTGTTACGTGTGTGTGTGTGCGTGTGTTTGTCGTTCGTCTTTTTTTCTGCGTCAAATTGTTTAAATAAATAAAACGGCGACGTGTAGGATGCAGCAAAGATCACACAAGACAGGCAAATGGGTAAATTAACTCACACATACATATGTGCAGACATAATTGTAACGTATGTATGTGTGTGTGTGTATGTGTGTGCTTATGTTCATTCATATGTATGTATGGTTGGCTGCTGCAGACATCAGTGCTACTCAAACTGTTAACAGTTCCTGCTGACGATGACAGCTGACTGCTATTTAACATTGCGCACTTGGGACAGTCAAACTGTTTTACTTACCTGAAACGTATCCTGGCAGCCAGCAACTCGACTCGCATACTTCACGCATCGCCCAATATTGACACTGTGATCATTCGTTATCCCAATGCGAACACAACGATCCAAATTGTTGCGCATCTTGCGAATGACGCTGCTGCTCAGCAGAATGCCCGCCTCCAGGGCGCAATAATTGCGATCGGTTTGACCAGCGCCCGTCGAACTGTCATCGTTGCCACTACTATTATTCGAAGGATTCTTTCTATTCGTGCTGCCCATATAGAGGTCGAATGTGATGCTCATATGATAGAGCAGCTCGTTGAGCTTCCGCGCATCGACATACACGTTATCGGGCACGAGCAGAAAGTAATCATAATCGTCCAGATAGTTATCGGCTATATACTTGATCACGTAGAAGGGGCGTCGCGACTCGCGCGTATCGGTGAACCCGACAATATTCTTCAGTTGATAGTTTGTCTTGACGCTGTCCGCATTAATAAAGAACTTGATCTTATTCACCAGATGGGCCGTCGTCCGATTGAACGCCGTCGCATAGCTATTGATATTGTCCTGTGACGTCATCACACCAATAAATATCTTCTCACGAATTCCTAACTCAGAGGAGTAGTAACGCGGTCGTGTCAAGTTTTTAACCTGAAGAAAAAAAATATTAAATTATTTGAGGCACTCCAAAAATATATCAAATTTCAATACAAAAGAATATCCACTTGAAGCGGAGGATGGACAAGATGATTATTAAATTTATGTTCTTAAAAAGAATAAAAAACATTATTTACATAAAATAATTCTTGGGAAAAGGGGTTCAATGTGCCCCATAAAACAAACAAAAGTTGAGTTGAGTATCACGTTTTTTTTTTTCGTATACATAGATAAAGATCTTTTAACAATGAGAACTAACCAACAAAAAGAATTTCATTCCATTTGAGGTTTAAACATACAAACATTGTGCTTCTCAAACTGCTTCTCAGACTGTTACTTAGTTGTCTCTCTTAATTGCTGCTGTTAGTTAACATTGCATTTGAACGCAGTGTTTCAGGACCAGATTTAGTGGACTGTCAAACTGTAAATACTGCATTTCCAAGCGTTTCTAGTTAAAGCTTAATATATAGCAATCAAGGATACGTTTGTCGTTTGTTGTTTAATCTATTTTGTCGGCTACTTTAATTTTTGTGTTTTTTTATAGTCGTTGTTAACAGAAACAACAACAACAACAACAACGATCATTCGGCCTTCGCTCAAGATATAAAAAATGTATATATATATAGTCAGATATGAATATATGTCTTGAACCCTGAACTGTTAACAACTGAGTTTTAATGACAGCGCTAAAGTTACTAGCTGCTAACTATTAGGTTCGGTAAGGTGGGGCCCCCCCCCACTAGAGACTAGCTTTGAAAACGGGGGCTGGACACATTCGACATATTGACGATGACAATTACCGCGCTAATTGCATATAATAATATATAATAAAGTTGTTAGTACGACTTGGCTCGAAAATACACTGCAATCAAAGACACATCAAATATATGACAAAAACAATTTAAATTAAATATAATTTATATTTTTTTATTTATTTTGTTTATTTTTACATATGAAAAGCTTATCGACTGCCAGATACTTTCTAACAACGTACCATCAAATTTTTACCAGTGTATTCGGCACGTTTTCTAGCACTTGTTGTATGGGAATGGGAATTGGAATTATTATTTGCTAATGAGTCAAAGCACCCTTTAAACAAAAATTCAATTCCCTTCCCCTTCATCTCGCTCCTCTGTTTCTCTCTCTATAAATTCGCGAATGCCGAATGACCTTGTGCTTAAATTATGTGCAAAACAACAAAAAAAAAATTATCTAAAAATTCTAATGCTAAAAGCAACATCAACCATTCCGCACTTCCCCGCCGCAACAGCAGCAATTAATTGTGTAAATGAGCAGCTAAACATTTTTGCCCCGACTTGTCGAGGGCGTAGGGGGGGGGGTGGTAAATTAAAAATTTGTAGTTTTTTGTCTTCATTGTTTTTGGGGGAAGTAAAATACTTTTCCGACAAATTTCTGTTTATGGTTTTGTTCGAAGAGGAAACGGCAAAGAAGAAGAAAAAGCAAAAGCAAAAGCAAATGATGCATTCATAATTCCAAGAAAAATTCCATCGAATCGAATGCAAAAATAACACAAAAAATTTCAAAGGAAAACATACATCTATATAGGATATATATGTATGTATGTAGTTCCACACACAAAGATTTATTTGCTTTGGCATTAAGGATTTTCATATGGAATTATTATATCTAAAAGAGCAAAGAAATAATTTGAATTTTAATTCTTGAGTTAATCAAAGATTTTAATACTTGAGTTAATCAAAGATTAAAATTTATAAAGAGAAAGAGAGAGATAGACACCCTGTAACGAACGAAGGTTCGTTTGTTGGTTACAACTCGATTCGGCATATTCTATATAGAATTATCATTTAATTGGCTACCGAATATATATGTATATACATATATGCATTGTTGTTGTTGTTGTTGTTGTTGGCCCCTAAGTGTTATCAGTGAACTTTTTTCAATCAGCAAAATGAAAAAAGAAGAGAAGCGAACGTCACCAATCATAACGACAACAACAACAAGAAGAAGCAGAAGAGAATTTCTATTCAAAAGTGAAAACTTAATAACACATCGATTTTGAGTATTATTTATTTGTTTAATGTTATTGATTTGTTAGTTTCGTTTTTGTTTGTTTATGCAGCTGCCTCGAATCTCGAGTTGACAACTTGCATTTGCCAATTGAATGACTCGAATGATGTAATAATAACTGTAATAATTGAAATGATTTCTTCGTAATGATGACCCGCATTCTCAACACCCATTCAACATTCAACACATTCAAAGTCGGATGATCGTCGTCTGAATGAAGCTCGAATAGTTACAGATCGGATAGATGGATAGAGATAAGTGTGTGCTTGTTTATGGAATCATATATGTATATATGTTGTTGTTGCTTTTTTCTCAATCTCGGCTCGTTTTTCAATCGGGCACAACAACAACAACAACGGCGAATTGCATTGGATTTGAGACAAATCTTAATTGAAAATGCAACACAAACGAACATACATCTATCTACATATACATATACATATGTATGGAGAAAGAAACCTATGTCTCCATACAGTTTGGTGGGGTGGTGGTTGGGGATTGTCTCCGTCTCGCGCGCTTATGACAATTAATTGAGATCGTTATTCTAGCTCAATACAACAACAAACTACAACTACAACTAGATAGACATTTTGTGGGGGCATTTTGAAAGCCGGAAAGTCGACGCGCTTTTCAATTAAAATTACGACCTTTTTATGGATGAACTTTCTACGTTTTATGTCATATGTGCATCCATCTAAAAGCCATCCAAGAGCCCAAGACTATCAAATTTATTATTGAGAAATAGAAAAGCTTAAAGCTATCCAAAGTTTCTTAAAAAATCGATAAATCATAGGTTGTGAAAGAGACTTATCGATAAGTTTGAACTATCGATTGAACAAATTTGTAGCCTTGGCTATTGATGCTGATCAAGATATAAGTTTTACCCATTTCATAGAAATTATATATGTATATATTTTATTTATATATTATATATAGAAGATACTCTGGTACTACCGGATAAATACAAAACGAAAATTCAAGTTCAATCACGTTTAAGTGTCCATTTTTGGGTTCTTGCCCCCCGTCCACGCCGTTGCATGCATGCCGCCAGAGATCATATACTTGTCGAACAGATAATCGCCAAGGTCGCTTTGAGCACGCTCCAACTGGCGTATATAATCGGCTAGGATCTTCTGGCCATCGACCTGCTCCTGCAAGAAGTTTGCCTCAATGAAATCACAGAGATTCGGATCATTCTCTTGGCTCGCCAACGCATGGACATCCAACAGATGCTGATTCACCTCCATTTCCATTTCCAGCGCGTGCTTCAGGGCCGCCAATGTATCCGGAAAATCGGGCAACGGTTTCGGTACGGCACTCAAACGTATCGAGCCGCCGCGCTTATTCATATACTTCATTATCTTTTCGGCATGCTGGCGCTCCTCGGCGCTCGCCTGCAACAGGAAACCGTGGACGCCCGGCGAACTAACATCGGCCCGATCGAAATGATAGGCCTGCCAATCGAGTCGGGTTGATTACAGTTTGAGAAGGATTGAAGAGATTGTTTCTTACCATGGCCAAATATTGATGGCATGCCTTCAATTCCATGTTTATCTGCTCGTTGAGTTTCTCTTCGCAGCTCTTCGAGAAATTCTGCCGCATTATCAAACACAATCGCCGCATTATCATCCATTTTGACATAGTTTTAACCGAAATTATTTTTTTTAGTTAACTACAAACAATTTTGTTCGATGAGAATTTTCTATTCCAACTGATTTGATTAATAAAAACAAGTTGAGCTTTGAAAAAATATTCCAAATCTTACTTAGTACAAAATCCGAAAAAAGATCTCTGTGTCGAGAGAGAGAGGGTCGAAGAGGGAGGGTCGAGGGAGAGGGTCAACAAATCTTAAATGTGATTTCACTTTTTTAGTGTTGTTTCGGCTAAGCACTTAGCCTGTACAAACACACACACAAACACACACACATACACACACACACACACACATATACATGTTAACATACAGTCTATGTATGTTTGCTTGGAGCAAACTCGACTTTTTGTCATATTTTTAAGTGTACTTGAATTAAGTGATTTGTGGTCGGCGGGGGGGGAAACGACTTGTTTTCTTAGCTCCGTCTTCTTCTTATTGATGCGAACGAGTTTCGAAAATATTATTAGCTTTTTCTCTTGCCTCGCACATTAAACCAAAGTTAAAAATAATAATATTAATAAACTCACACACACACACACTCTAAGAGTTGCCCATTAAGTCAAAAGAAATAAAATAATAATTATTAATATTTTTTCAAGACGCTTCAAACGTTGCGCAATTCATTCATTTAAATGTTTTACTTAAGTAACTTTTTTAATTGTTATAAAACATTAAAAAAAAAATTTGTTTTTTTTCATTGTACGAAAGGCTAACTGTTATTTTCAGGGTTGAACTTTAACTTTTAGTAAAAAACATATATTGATTAAACTCTTTTGCAATATTTTGCTTAGTATTAAAAATTACAAAAAAAAAAAAAAAATAAAAAATAATGCCAAAAAAAATTTGTCAAGTTCATAAAATTTTTTGTACTTTTTTCGCTTTGTTAAAAGGCAAACGTTTGCAATGTTTACTGTATAAAAAAAAAAAAAAAGGTCAAAAAATAAACAAAATACGGCTTAGCACTTTAAAAATACACTGTAATATTTAAAGCAAATTTTTGTTAATTTTTAAATTAATTAATTTCAGAATTCCAGAAGTTTTTGCGCAGTGCATAAAGGATTCTGCTTAAATTCAATTAATAATCTGTTTGTTAATTTTTTTTTATTTAGCTCGAATTTTATTCAATAAATAAATAAATCGCCCGATGTGCCCGATTTATGCCGCCATAACATGTTAACTTGAATATATGGAATACTGGATATGGGGTATCAGCTAACGTCATAGCCAGCCCCTCAACATTGGTTCATAATTGAATTGAGTGCGTTTTTATTTATTTAAATGTAATTTGTGCGCGCGCCAGTGAAATTTTTGTTGATCGCATGTTATTTTTGTTGTTTTGTTTTTTTTTTTAATTGTTGCTAATCGACAATATTTTTAGCTGGCAATGCTGAAATTTGCGCTCAAGGAATGTAACGGTAATCAATTATTTGTGTAACGAGATATTATTGGGTGAGGGAGTGGAGTGAGAGAGTAAGTGCACATTAAAGGCAGTGTATGTCAAACTGTTATGTTGTTCTTTTCCCCCTTATTTCAACTTAACGAAAAGTGCTTGTTACGGTTATTGGACTTGTGACTGTGCTTGTCTAAAAAAAAAATAAAGGCGTTGATAACAGCAATTCAAGCCGAATAATTAAAAAGTGACGTCTGCGCTGACGCTGTCGCATATGTATGTGTATGTGTGTATATAATTAGCCGAAATAAAATAAGGCGAATAACGTAAGCGAATGCGATGATAAGCAAGAAGGTCAATAAATGGGCTCGATATAATGCGACATGTGCACAAACACAAGCACACAAAAAACACACACACATATGTACATACGCTCACATTTGTATTTGGATAAGTTTCTCATAAGATTCAAATTCGCACTTTTTGGCAATTGCCTCGTTCTGATTGGCGCATTAGCCACGTGCAGAATACAATGTATCGACTTGAGAGAGCGAGACCGCGAGAAAGAGACTGGACGATCGCGAGAGAGTGGCTTACCGGCTTTTTAGCCGCCAGCGGCTTATTGATCAAATTTAGATGCGGCTCAAAGTCCTGACCGAAGCGTTCGATAAGCAAATTCTCGGCCAACTCCTGTGGGCATTCCTCTTGCTGCACCAGCTCCCAAATATCCTGCGGTATATAGCAGCTAAGCACCAGGCCCAGCATCAGACCAATCACAAAATAATGATTGCGACTCAACGCAGACGGTCTACGCATCTTTGTTGTTTACGTATGTACATATACCAATACATGTACATATATGTATGTACTCAGACATAAATGGTTCTGTATTGAGGAGGATGCTGCTGCTGCTCGAACGGCGCGCTGTTGTCATGTGTACATTTTGTGTTTGTTGTTATTGTTGTTGGTGATGCTACTTTTTTGTAAGGACTTCTTTCGATTCGTTTGGGTATTTCCTTTAAATTTTTTATTTAATTTTTTTTTATCGTTTATCTGCTTAAAAGTGCGAGACTCAAACTCCGGCTGTGCCAGCTAATTTTTGGCAAGAATTTTTCGATGTTGTTGTTGTGCTAAAGGTACAGGTACAAAACAATACATCATTTAGCACAAACGCACACACGCACTAGCATTGCACTGCACACATATTTCGTATTTGTTGCTACTCGTTTAAACGCAAACAAAATATATAACACGAAAAAAAAATACGAAAACAGTTGAAAAACCGCAAACAAGCGCTGCCTGGCCGCTCGGCACGTTGAAATTATCTGCGCTGCGCAATGAACAGAAAACAGAAAAAATAGCCACTTAAGATAGTTTGCGAAGCTGCCGCTAGAGGTCGCAGGCCAAAATAGCCACTTAAGATAGTTTGTACCGATATTTTTGTATATTGAATAAAGTTGTAGCGCTTAGAGGTATTGATTTCGCACATTACAAAGCAGTATTATTGTTATTGTTTTCTGTTTTTTTTTTCTTCTTCGTACCAAGTAGCGTGTCATTTGAATTAATTTTGTGAAAGTCTTGTAACTGCATATTTGCACGCACTTTACATACATACATTAAGAGTGTGAAATTGTGAAAAAAAAAACTGCAACAGAACCACACAAAACAATTGCGAGGAGGAGGCCGAAGGAAAAGGTGACGACACCGCCATCAACACCACCCAAAAGCAGCACCAAGTTCAAGGCACGTCCAAAAACACCGCGTAACGTTAAAAAATGGGATCTTTTATCTTCATTCGGTTTTGCGCTTTTAGCAGCGGATTGTGCTGTCAGCAACCTGTTATAATTAACAGCCAGCTGACTGTTATGCCATAACAAAGCTACCACGCTGATCACAGATCATACGAGCAAATATAATAATAATACTTGCAAAACAACACGCACTGTTCTATTGTAATTTTTTATATTTTATAAATATTGCTAACTGTTCTTGAGCTCTAATTTTTTCTATTGAATTTCATGCGTTTTTGGCTGTGCGTACACTGCTAATGTTAAAAAGGCGATCTTCTAACAGTATGTTAATTTCAACAGTGTGCTCTTTGCTGCGTTAACAGGGGGCGTCGCATAAGACAACTATGTATTTCTGTTGGCTCGATTTGTTTTACTTTGTGACGTGTGAGTAGGCAAATTACTGTGAAAATTGATGCCAACTACCACCATTATCAAATGTTGTACACCAAAGATTGTTTTGTTTGCGGCTGTGACGTAAAACATGCGCATTGGTATAGTATGTTATTCTGATAAAGGTGTCAACTCTGTATCAATTTGCGATTACATTGTAGATATTCGCCGCAAAACGGCGAACACATCTGCAACAAAAAAAAGTTGATTAACTGAAATGTCTGTGGTTGTGCTGGACAATGGAGCCTACACAGCCAAAGTGGGACTCGCAACGCAGGATGAACCCCATGTCGTGCCCAATTGCATTATGAAGGCAAAAAGCGAACGACGACGCGCATTTGTCGGCAATCAAATCGAAGAATGTCGAGACACCTCGGCACTTTTCTATATCCTGGCGTTTCAGCGTGGATACCTGCTGAACTGGGACACGCAGAAAACGGTTTGGGATTACATATTCAGCAAGGAGGGCATCGGCTGTACGCTGGAGAATCGCACCATTGTCATAACGGAGCCCCAAATGAATTTCCAAAGCGTCCAGGAGGCGATGCTCGAGATGCTCTTCGAGGAGTATCGGATAGCTGGCATGTACAAGGCGACTGCCGCCGACTTGGCCGCCTTCAACTATGTGGCGGACAGCGAAGAGCGAACGACAATGCAAACCCTAAACTGCATCATTATCGATGTCGGCTACAGTTTCACCCACATTGTGCCCTTCGTGCTAGGCCGACGGGTTGTGGAGGCGATTAGGCGGATCGATATGGGCGGCAAGGCGTTAACGAATCATCTCAAAGAACTCATATCGTATCGCCATTTGAATGTCATGGACGAGAGTCATGTGGTGAACCAGATCAAGGAGGATGTCTGCTTTGTGGCAGAGGATTTCAAGGATGCCATGACCGTGCATCAAAGCGAACAGCGACGAAAAGAGCTGGCCGTCGAGTATGTTCTGCCCGACTTTACGAGCGTCAAGCGCGGCTATATCCGTGTGCCGGGCCAGCCGCGCTACGACGAGGATCAACAACAAATGGTTCCACTGTGCAATGAACGCTTCACCGTGCCCGAGCTGCTCTTCAGCCCCTCCGACATTGGCATCAACCAGGTGGGCATACCCGAAGCAGTCGCCGATGCGCTCAAAGCCTGCCCCTGGGAGGCGCACCGCGAGCTCCTGCTCAACATTCTGATCGTGGGCGGAAGTGCACAGTTCCCGGGCTTCTTGCCACGGCTCAAGCGCGATCTGCGCGCTCTGGTGCCCGACGATCTGGAGGTGTCGCTCATCTGTCCCGAGGACCCGGTGCGCTATGCCTGGTACGGTGGACGCGAGGTCGCCACCAGTCCCAACTTCGAGGAGTTCATCTATACGCGAGACGACTACGAGGAATTCGGCATCCATGGCATGCCACAGCGTTGAGTCTTGCCACACCAACATCCCATCACATATCATCCTATCATATGTAATCATTGATAAATGTAGCTATAAATCTCTGTTTTTTTTAAACCGTCTTTAAGTGTACTAAGAAATATAATACAAAATAATATTGATTTTTTCTGCTTTGATTTATTATATATATAATTTTATATATATAGACAACAAACTAAGAAGTCATTTTTACAACTAAAATTTGAACTACATCAAAAAAAAAAACTTAAGCATAGTATATTTTGTTGTTGCTGTTTTTATCTTTCGAGTTGCAGTTTGTAGTTTGAACAATATTTTTTTTATGATTTTTGTTTTTCTGCTTTTTGTGGCAACGCGTAACGAAATGAGGAGAAAAACGAAATAGTATTTCCTACATAAACTTAAGTTAATTAGGATGTGTTAATGCGAGGCGGGTGCGGGGTGGTTAAGCTGCTGTAGAGCAACCATTCCACTCTACATGCTGAAGGATTCGCCGCAACCACATGTGCCCTTGATGTTCGGATTGTTGAACACAAATTCGCTGGACAGCTTTGATTGCACAAAGTCCATTTCGGTGCCTGCGCAAACAACGAAAATATTCCCATTTTTGTTATATGATATTATTGGGGATTTGTTTGTCTTCTTACCCAGCAATGAAAGCTGCGCCTTCTTATCGATGAAGACCTTGACGCCATCCTGCACCACCTCCTCATCCAGTTTGTCTGCAGAGAAGCCAGTAAAACTGTTATGTCAATAAACGAAAATACTTTCTAGACGTTTCTCTTACTTTTCTCGCTGGCATAATCTAGTGTGTAGGACAGTCCGTTGCAGCCACGCTGGCGTACGCCAACCTTGAGACCAATCTGTCGGGACGACAACAACAAACATTTTAATTTTGTAGAAATGCCAAAAACTTCAATAAAACTTACCACTTCGGGTTTGTCGTGCAGCAGCGTTTTGATTCTTTGCACCGCAGCGGGCGTCTACAAAAATGTAAACAAAAAATAAGAAATTGCATTTTGGTTAATTTTACTGTTATTTCATCATTTGTATGTACATATTTCATCACAATTGCGATGCAATGCACTTACCAGTGTCAGTGCAGCACGAGTGGGTATTAATTTGCGTCCTTTAAGTGCACGTACCGTTGCCGTTGCTACAACACGCGTTGCCATTTTGTGTTCAGAATTTATATAATTTGTTTTCTTTCAGCTAAAAATTTCGACTCGAGTATATCAATGCGATTTACGAAAAGTGTTAATAAACACAAATATAACTATGTTGCTGTGTTGGCTAACAATGACAGCTTACTAATACCTATCGTTTCAATCTATTGAATCGCACATTTGGTATTATTTGGTATCGATATACTCGAGCGATTATTGTCGATTTCATTTGTTGATTATAGTAGTTATTAAAAAGCACGAAATGAGCGCCTTAAAATTAATGTTCAATCGCGTTTTAGCACCAGCCGCCACACGAGCCTTATATGCCAATGCCAACAAACATAGCTGGCGTCCATTCAACCAGTTTCTGGCCATATCAACAAAGCCCTACACGTGCCAGCAGCGCGCCAACTTGAGCGACAAGCCGATACCAGAAGACGTAAGTTAAAATCAGCTGGCCAACAAACAGGATTCGAATAAATGTTTTTGTTGTTTGCAGCAAGATGAGCCGGAGCGTTTGGTCGGGAAGCGTATGCCACTGGCGGCGTTGGAAACTAAAATCAAGCTAATCTATACATGCAAAGTGTGCCAGACGCGAAACATGGAGACAATATCAAAGATTGCCTATAACAAAGGCGTCGTTATAGTCACCTGCTTGGGCTGTGAGAATCACCATCTGATTGCCGACAATCTGAATTGGTTTACGGATCTCAATGGCAAGCGCAACATCGAAGAGATATTGGCTGAAAAAGGCGAACAAGTTGTCAAAATTGCTAGTTCAAAGCATGAATATTTGCCAAAGGCAAAGGATTAACATAAATAATTTGTTTGTTAATTAAATGCAATTTGTTGTATTAGCTATAAACAAAGGCGACCTTATTGAGTAGTTGCAACAGTCGATTTAGCAGCGGAAGTATTTGTAGCTGCTGATAAAATTGAGTACGACACGGCGATCTTGGCGTCAGCAGCAGATGGGTCAGGTATATAATATCGTCGAGCGGCAAGTGGGAATGCGGCGCATCTGGCGTACATGCAAGGTCATCTAGCTGCAAGTAGGGCAACTGTTGCTGCCAATACCCCTGCAAATAGCAGCCCAAGGCGACAGCGAATCGTCCGTGGAGCAGCCAGCAAAAGAGACGCGATAAATTCGATCCGCCGCCGCTGCTGCAAAACTCATAAATATTATGCACAAAACTGGAGCAGGCATCGTCCTCCGCCGCCTCCGCCTTGCGTTCGACCAGCATATCACAGATCATATGGCGCAATAGATAGCAGCGTGTATATAGAATGCTCTCCTTGCTCTGCGAAACAAATGCAGCCACAAATCGCTGGAAATTTGTTTCATGGCACGCCTCAAGGCGATTTTCATATCCTCGACTGTCTCTAAACGAAAGATGCGTCGCACTAGTTGACGCATTTGTAGAACATGTATATTAAGTTCCATGGCGGCGACATTCAGCCGACTATATTCCTTATCCGCTTCTTGCCCCAACTCGGACCAATTTAGATCCTTGATGATGCTCCACGCTGGCTGGACTTCAGCGAAGGCTTTGTGCATTTGAAAGAGCAACGGCGCATGCGAGTGGCCATTGCGTGTGCCCCCAATAATACTGGCACACAGCTGCCTAACACACTGCACCGGATCCATGTCATAAAAGCGTCTTATGGCTGCAGTTGCTTGGGTGCATTGGAGTAGTACCGCTTCGACCAGTTCATCGCCCAGCTGGGTATGGCATTCGTGCAGATACAATGTTGCCTTCCACAGACACTCGATGTCTAGGTAATTGAGTTCGAGTTGCTTCTGCTGCGGATGTTTCATCTCTTCCTGGCAATCCAAAAGCCAGACGATCAATTTAGCGCAATGCGTTGCCGCTGTTTCCACAGTCAGCAAATCGTCCAAGCTTAGCTCATTTCGTATATACACATCCATGGATCAAGTTAATTTGATGTTTAATCTTATTAACTATGTTAAACATGTTATTATTTGATTAAATGTGCATTTTTAAGGATCTGAACTTGATTCGATTGATGCATTTCGATAATATGTTATCGATATGCGTTACGCAGAGCTGCCGTTTAGTTGCATGATCAATTGTCTGTCATACACAGCTATGGCTATTGTGAATTATTCAATAATTGCGCCCCTCGCCCATTTAAATTGATGCTGCAGCGCGCATTAAGAGTGTATGCTCTTTTAAATTTTATTATAATAATGTATACATATATATATATATATATATATATATAAATTAGAGCCAAAAACACGCAACAATATTTTTGTGTCAATATATTTTTTTTTGTTTTAGTTTTTAGAAAATTTGTTCAAATATATACATACATATATATGACTCTTCAGATATAGTGATAGATAGATATATGTCAATATAGTCTCCCGGTTGGTGCAATAAAATAAGAAGTCAAGAGGAGTTGGAGGCTGGAGGGAGGGAGGGACGAAGTTGAAGTTCGTTCCAATCCCCATATCCCCGTACTTAGATCCGGCCAACGAGCTCCTGGATGCTGCGCAATAAGTCTTCCATGTTTCACAAGAGATCCCGATGGAAGACCCAGGTGTGCTTGGTGTGGGCGAACTTGTGCGACAGCCACTGTGATTCCAGCAAATTGAAGCGATCCTGGCTCAAATACAGCGGCTTGCCGCGTCTACACAAAACACGCAAAAGAGGAATCAACAACAATTGGAAGAGAATTTTGATGTCTTGGACTCACTTGAGATCGCGATCCTCCTCGTCGAAATCATCGAGATATAAGGAGCCCCAGAGACAGGCGCGTCGTCCCCTTATGACAATGATGTACGTCGAGGTGACGACCAGAAAGATGCCAATGCCGCCGCCGCAGGACAAAGTGTGCTAAGAATAATAAAAATCTAAATTAGTTTAAGTTTCCTTCGAAACGGAAGGTTAAGAGTATATTTTGGGTCGGTGCAACGATCGTCAGGGTGTCTGTCCGTCTGCAAATTTTTAGCTGTTGACATCCCAAACAGATCTGCATCAAAGCTTTGGATGCCAAGCCCACGCCAACCCCTGCCGCATCCATTCCCTTTCGTGAAATTGCGTCCCGTTCGAGACTTACCCGGACAGCTTCACAGCATTCCTTTTCGGCACAACAATTTTGTTTGAGGCAAACAATGGTGCCGCACAGCAGACATATCGAACTCTCCTTGGGCACCTTGTAGCAGTTGAGGCAAGGACGTTCATGGTAGTACTGCAAAAAGATGAAGAAAATCCAAAATCAAAAGTCGAAACTTTTCTTTGAATCAAGTTGATTCGATCTTACCGTAAAGAGGCGCTCGTATTCGCGGGGTAGTTCAAGGAGACGGGGCTGCTGCCACAACGAGTGCTGATTCATGAGGATTAGCTCGCGTACGGTTTCGCGCGGCGGATGCACATCCATGAGCTGCTTGCACCAGAATTGTGGCAACGTGCGCTCGGTGCCGGGTATAAAGCAGAGACCCTTCGATGCATTGAAGCAATCCCAGTCCATTGAATCAGTAACCAGCTCCAGATAATAGACGAGACGCACAAACTCCAAGCCGGGCGCCGATATCTCGGGCATCTCGTGCCTATACAAATGCTGCCGCAGCAGCGCCGCAACCCGAAGGAATGGCAAACAAAGCGATTGCAATTGCAGCTCCATCGACTTGAGATTCACCTCGGGAGAAGTGGATGATGACGTCGATGATGATGAAGTTGGGTTATCGGTTTCGCTGGAAACAGCTGCTGCACTCGTGCTGGGTATGCTATCCCGTCGCAGCTGGGTCAAGCGATCCGTTTGCCTCAATACCAATGCCATGGCCCGACCCAACTGGGCGCAGCTCGCCGCCGACGCGCCATAACGTGACGAGCTGCCGCGTCGAGCTCCAGTTAGAGGTTCAGTAACTGTTTCAGTTGTTCCATGGTTGGTGGTGGTGGCATCCTCGGTGCCGCCAAAGTTGGCCAGAATGTTGTCGCACTCGAGTTCGGTCAAAGTGACGCAAAGCTGCACAACAATCTGATAATACAGCAGATTGTACATCACCTTGACCATGCAAGTGAAGTAATCTAAAGAAGAAGAAGATTAGCTTTGAGTATAAGAAGAAGTCATTCCCAGTCTATCTCACCTTGGTCGAGATGCAGCGGCGCCAGGAGTATGAATTTGAGCAGCAATGCTATCGGATCCGCCAGCAGACTAGGTATCAGTTCGCGGCAGTGGGCCGGCAGGGGTTCGGCGTCGCTGACGGGCATGCCGGCGAGCGAGGCCCAGTTGCTCCACAGTGGCCACTTGACCAGGACACGCACATGCACGGACAGCACATGCAGCAGCGGCACAATGCAATCCCGTTTTGGCTTGTAGCGCGTCGCATTCGCCGAGCAGAGCGAACCGCCGCGTTGGATGATCTCCGCCTCGAGATTGGTCCGCGCGATCGAGGTGACAAAGATGAATAGCTTGCGGAACGTTATCGATGCGCACTTGACCTTGCGCTGAGCAATATTCGTCATCACCTCCATGGCGTGGCCCATCGCCTCGGTTAGCTTTGAGGGTTGCTGAACGGAGGAACAACAACAAAAGGGTTAAAGGGAAGGTAAACTCAACTCGACTCGATTGCCTTACCGGTTTTTCGTTCTCTTTGATCAGATCGGTGAGATCGGCAACGAGCTGTTCGAACGGCTGATTGCCCGAGCGCACCAGATGCGTAGGCCGATCCAACTGCGGGCTAAGGGGCAACACGGAGTTGGACAACTGCCGGCAGACGGGACAATAGAATTCGCCACGATCCTGAACCGGCTGGCGTTGCGTTGTGTACAAAGTTTTGAGGTATGCCTCCAGGCAGCTGAGATGGACGTGGTGGCCGCACGATTGCACATGTACGCCATTGTCGTAGGCCATGTTATTCGACAGATACCACGACTCGAGCCCGAACTTGACGCTGAGCAGGCTGGTGCGGCGCGTGAATTCGGTGGCCAGGCGGGTCGTTTGCTGCAGCCGCTCCTTGTCCGCATCGTTCAAAGGCAGAGGCAGGCGGTCGGCGATGCGGCGACGATGTCCGACTATGCCGCTCGATTCGACGAGGACGACGAGGCCGATGGGATTCGTTTCGGTGCTGGCCGTTGTCCGATTGCAAATGATGCAATCGTATTCCTTCTCGCGCGGCTGCTCCTCGTACATTGCCTCCTCATCCTCGTCGTCCAGCCCGAAGTCCATGTTGTTGGCCGCCGCCGCCGCCGATTGCATAAACTGTTTCTGCTTGTTGGCAAAGTCCTGCATCATCTTCTGTTGACGTTCGCGCGCCTTCTTGCGTCGCTCCTCCTTCTCCTTGGTCTCGCGGGCACGCGCTTCCGCCTGCTTCTCGCGTTGATTGGGCCAGAGGCGGGCGCGTATATCGTCGATGCACTGGGCGCACTGCTCATCCCTGGTCGCAATTTTGCGCAGCAGATTCCCAATAAAGAAGGGTCCATCGCCGATCCGCGAGCTGGACACATGAATGTTCTGATGATTGTAGCTCGGATAGCTGGGATAGCGTTCGGCCAGCGCCGTCGAGGTGCTGGTGCTCGCCTCATTGCAGTCCACATCCATGTCCATGGGCGTGCTACTCATGGCGTTATCCTTATGATCATCCAGCGAGAAGCTATCCAGATTGCCACTCAACTGAGAGTGGAGCTTGAGCAGCAGCGACAAGATGCTCTCGTCCAAGTGAAGTTCATCCTTGTTGCCGGCACCGGCGATGGCAATGTCAACGGCCCGCTTCCTGGCGCCGCTTGGATCGTAGCGTGCACCGCCACCGCCGGCGGATAAACTTGGAAAGCCTAGTAGACCGCCGCCCCGAGCATTCGATGGCACAACATCCATGGTGCTGCTGCTGCTGGGCACAGCCACGGGCAGACGGACACGTTGAAAGGGCAACAACATGCCGCTACCCGTTGGCGTTGTGGGTGAAAACATTTCAGTGCCCGCCGATCCCGAGCCCGAGCCCGAACCGGAGACAGATACTGTACCGATGTCATCGAGATTGGCTGCCGCCGCCGTTGCCGTCGTCTCGGCAAGTAGCAGATCCCGACGTATTGCCACCTCCATGCCGCTCTCGGGCAGCGTTATCTGTTGCAGCGGAAATTGATGAAAGTCCTGCGGATTCGGACCCATGTCCATGGGCCGACCGCCATCGGGCGGATGCAGGAGGACAACGCCAGTTTCCGTCGCCGCCACCACAGACAGATCGGGCACCAGGGCAACCTCCATGCGCATCCGCGGTGGGATGGCATTGTTGCGCTGCTGTTGGGTTCGTGCCACACTCATGGCACCGGACGTCTCATCGAGATCATCCAAGCCATAGGCATCGCCAATCATGCGCATCTCATCCGAATCGACATCAAAGTCCAGATCCGAATAGAAGGGATTCGAGCGATAGCTCGAGGTTGTGACCTGGGGATCGCGCGATTTGAGCGAAACTTTGCTGACAACGTGACGAAGATTGCAGCCAAGATTGTCCGTGGGATAGCATTGGAATAGCTTGGGCGGCTCACGTCGATTCCCGCCATACCCGTAATAGCCCGATTGATGCTGCGGCTCGCACTCCACCATGGCAACGGGTGAAGCGGCAACGGCGGCGGCGGCACCGGCGGCAGTTGCACCCGAAATGGATGAGCCAACAGCACCGGCGGCGACGTTTATATCGCTGCTCGTCTCCACAGCAATCTCGAGTAGGAAAACGGCCAGCGCTAGCAAATGCTCAGACACATCCCGCGTGTGCACCGCCCGAAAGAAGATCGACAGGATGGTGGAGTGAAAGAGACGGGAGTTGAGGATGCGACACGGATCGGTGAATGATTCGCCAACGGGCAGGGGCAGACGAAACGGTGGCCAGAGATTGCCACTGCTGGGCATATTGTTCTTGGACTTGACATAGTTGGTGAAGCGATCCAAAGACGATTGAAAGTCGCGGCGATGCACGGCCCGTAGGAGAACATGCAAGGGATCATAGTAATCCTCCCACACCTCATCGATGGGCGTGAACAGGCCCTGTTCCAGATTCTCCGACCCAGCCGACGGCGCCTTGTAAACCGACAGCTTCTTGAGAAACGTCTCGAAATTCTTGGTGTGCACATTGCCCGAACGTTCGGGCATTAGTTCGAGCAGCTGCGAATGGGTCTTGTTTTCGGTGGCGAGCAACGCGCTGATCTCGATGATGCATTGGGTCGCCTCATCGTTGCCCAGATTGGTGCGGCTCGTCACCAGTGTGGCCAGGAATGTGAGGAAACCCTCCAGCATCGATGATTGCTCCGGCTTCTGGGGCTGCTTCAGCGGCGCCGTCTCCAGCCATTGGCCCACATCGAATAGCTCGATTGTGTTTTGCAGAAAGAAATATTGCGATAGATTTGTGGCGCAGATTTGCAAAAAGAACAGATCCATGTCGGCCATCGAATTGCAAAAGTTCGCTTGTATGTAGGTCATGGCTTGCCCCTTGATTTGCAGACCGTTGCGCACCCATTTTCCGGCCAGAATTTCGTAGAAGAAGCTCTAAAATGAAAGCAACGACCAAAACAATTTAATTTTTTATATACAACAAAAGTAGCGTGCAGCATCACTTCTCGACGATAACACTTTGTTGTTATCGATAAGAAAAATAACGCGCGTGAAGATATTTTTAAAATAAAAATGGCACCGCTGCTGCGTGTGTTATTGTTTGCTTGCTCGCACTTGTGGTTTGACCTATGCTGCTAGCATGCAACTGTAAAAATAACAACCAAACAAAGACAACCAAAGTCTTTCTCAGCGCAAAAGAAACACAACAAATATAAACACTGAGAGCAGACAGACAGCCACTCTCTGACATCGCCGCTGCCATTCGCATTTCGATTTTCAACTGGCAAAGTTGCGCGTTCCGTTTGGATTTTGTTGGTGTTGGTCTTTCGTTTTTGTTGTTTTTTTTGCCAAGTGTGTGTTCTTGTTGTTATTGGTTCGCAACTCTTTAATAGAAAAAAGAAGAAGAACAAGAACGAGAAGCAGCACAAGCAAAAATATGCAGCTGTTGCAGTTAGAAAAATGGTCATCGCTGCCGCCACTGCTGATATTGTTGTTAGTGTCTGCCGCACCAACGACGGCGCTCATTGAGGATGTGCTGGATGTGTTGCATGTGGTTAAGGAGGTGACCAGCGGTGTCCTCAAAGCCTGGGACATTGTGCAATCGTCGCCACTCGCCGCCAACATTGACTTTCCGCTAATGCGTGAGAAGCAGCGCAAAGTGTTGCAGCGCCTTAAGGCTGTTAGCGAAAAGATTGACGAGACGGAGGCGCAGGTAAACAAAAAAAACATTCTATCTAAATGTTTTATTTATGTATATGTACTTATGTTTTTGGCAGCGTTCACAATATATTGCGCTGGCCATCGAGTCGGTAAATAATTTCATCGGCAGCAATGTGCCGTTACTTGGCAAAATGAACGACATAACGGACACAATGAACCGCATCTCTTCGCGCTACCAGCAAATGCAAAGCTACGAGGCGCACAAGGACAAACTGGAGACGAGCACATTAATCACATTTGCCGAATGGACCGTTTCCCCGAATGCCCATTCGGTGCATCATCTAATGGATCGATTGCATTTGACACTGCTGGGCAATGGGAACGGTGGTAGTGTTGAGGAACCAAAACCGAATTCATCATCGAGCAATTTGCTCGCCCAACTGGCAAACAACTATAAGGTAGGTGCGGGCGGGGGGCACATTGCATGTCAAAAAATATGCAATCAAAAAATCTTGTGCATGCGACACTTTATATATGAATGAATCATCTACGTTGGGTTTTAGTTTAGTTTAGTAGCCGCCGCCGCCGCCGCCGCCTCTCAATTGAACTGGACTTTCCGGTCTCTCGATTAATCGTTTCGCCCCTTGTCTGTGTGTGTTTCTTTCTTTTAATTTTTTGCACCAATTGGGCAACCCCAAAAGAAAGTCGTCATGTTAAACTGCGGATATTATCGCTGCAGATATTATTACAAATCGCAAGGCAGCGCAGACACAACACAACGGAACAGCGTCAATGTTAATGTAATGCGACGACACACAGACACAAAGCACAGTTAAAGCTGAGCCACGCTCATTTCAGCACACATACTAGCACGCAGCCGAATTAGCGTATCATGTGTAGTAGAAAAGTTTCATTTACTATTTAATCAATAAATAAAAGGTGCTATTTGCCATTTTTTGCAAAATCTGGCAAGCCACAGACTCGCATTCATACATACATTTTGTATATATATGTAAGCAGCTATTTACATACGCACTGAGTTCAAAGTTCTCGTCTAAAAGTAAACAATGCGCACAATCGCAGGCAAAGAGCAAAGGCAAAGGCACCTCAAACAAAATGCAAGTTGTTTGACTAGCAGCAGCAAGCAGAAGCTGAGCGAGAGGAGAGAGTAAATGCAGCTATGGGTATCGTTTTTCTTTCTTCTTCTTTAATTACAGTAAGCGTGCCTTGGTGGTGGTGGTAAATGGCACGCAAGAGAGAGAGAGGGGGATAGGGCGAAAGAGTACTGGGTACTGGTTTAACTGACAGCTGACTGCGCAACGAATAAACGACAAGCACAGCAGTGACATCATGTTTATTGTTTATCGATAACAGTGTACTAACTGAGCAGGTGCATACAGCTGATCGAGCATAAATATGCGCGCTCAGCCTTTGTGTGTCTAAAATTTAGACTCTAAATATGGCCAGATTAAACTCAAGCTCAAAAAGCGCGCACGCTCACTCTCACTACATACACACGAAATGGCACTTGTGTGTGTACGAGGAGCAGTGCTTAAACTGCTCTTTTGTCGTCGTCGTCTGGGGAAAACAATAAAAACAGCGATTTTCTACGAGCGTCCATAAAGACGAGCACACAAAACAGCAAGAACACGAACGAAAAAAAAAACACTCGAATGCGGCTCAACGACGAGCAGGAGAAACAAATTCTGATTTGTGTACACGACGAGATGAGTGCGAGTGCGAGTCTAAGCACACACACACACAGGCACACAATATTTCACAAAAGCCAACAGAGCGGCCGAAAGCAGCAAACAGTAGCAAAACAACCAGCAACAGCATCGACACAAAGATAAAACAGCGTTCAACGAACAAATTAAAATAAATCGCAAAAAAAAAACACAACTAATAATGAAAAGGTTTATTTTTTTGGTTTAAAAACAGGCACCAACTAAATTGAATTGAAATTGGAAATTAACAAATTGCACTGCGCGAGGCGAGAGTGTAAGAAACTGAGCCAAAAGAAACTACATATTTGTATGTATGTATGCATATCCACACATATGTATGTAAAGACAAAAAAACTAAACTGAGCGACAGTCTTTGTGTTTAAAAAGGCTGGCAACGCTTTCCACTTTATAAAGTTGTAGATTTTTTGCTGAGTATAACTTTAGTTTAAAGCACACGCGGCAAACAGTGAGTGAAATAATAAAGAAAACGGAAAAGGGAAGAGAATAAATCACAAAGTGGCAATTCTTGGAAATCCCCCATTTTGTGTTTACTGCGCACAAGCAATGTCAGCGATATCGATTTCGTTGTTGTTTCTGATTGTTGCCGCCGCGGCCGCCGCTGCTGCGCAGTCAATGTATGGGCAACATCGGACGCCCGCATTGGAGGTGGATGCATTGCGCAAAGATAATTTCAAGTTGGCACAGGACCTCTGGCAATATTTGGACAAAACGGCGAATAGCCAAAACAACAGGGACCAACAGTTGCGCAAGGTGTACGATTCGCATCGCGATTTCATCAACAAACGGGAATTGGCACGAACATTCGATGAGGGCAAACAATATGGCCTGATGCACCACTACGAATGGACGCTGCTCGAAGTCAAATTGTTGCAGCTAAATGGTATTTTTGATTTCTTCAAGGTACACTCGAAACACACTTAACGGGAACGAGCTCAACTCAAAAGTCAATATTCTCACTTTACCCCATTAGAATCATTTGATGATAGCAAAGAGCAGCAATGATTTGGAGGAGCGAGCTGTACTGGATTTTACCGAGGAGGTGTTGCGGAACGATAAAACATTTTCAATGTCGCAAATATTCCAAGAAATCGAATCCAGTATGGTCAAACAAACGATGTACTACAGGGCAATGGTGGTCAGTGTTTTGTTTATTTATTTTTATCACCCTTTTTTTTGTGTTTATTTGGCAAGCGCACATTAATGGCGACACAGCGGAAACGAAACGCTGTTGTGTTGTTGTTGTTGCTATTATCCGTTATACCAAATCTCTTTGAGCTTGGATAAGCGCGAGTCAGAGAGAGCAAGAGAGAAAGAGAGCGAGATGGTAAGAGCTGCCAGATTTACATACATATGTAGGCTTTAAATTGGAATGGTGATTGCAACGTAATTGAGATGTGTTATCGATAAAGTTACAGTTGCAGCCAGCAACTGGCATGCACTTTAACGGGAAATAACAACAATAATTATCAAAAACATGTTGTAAAAATAATATTTATTTCTAGAAATCGTCGGAAGAAATGTGCCACACCAAACAGTCGCCACAACAATTTGTGTATTCACTGTACACGGATATTGCACTAACGGAACTCAAAGGCTACACCATGATGGAGTTCTCGTGGATGATGCTGCGCGTCTATGGACGCGGCAATTTTACACAGGAGGCCGAACTAATGCGTCGCGACTACGAGAAGCGCACGGAGCGCACCTTAAAGCTGCTGCGAGAGGTGATGCGACGAGCCGATCGCATTGTTTGGCGCTGTGATCCCGAGCGACATGTACCAAAACAGACCTACGACGAGGTGACGCGCCTGCTGCAGGGCTACATTGAGAACGAGGTGGACCTAAATGCGGATGAGACGTGCCGGGAGACGTGCTCGTTCTACGAGTCGACGCGCAGCGAGGGCTGCTTCAAGGAGAAGTATTGTGCCCGTCAGCCCAAATGCACGGGGCGCCTCTACAATTGCCAGTTCGTTGACTCCGACATGTGGGTGTGCCCGGCGCCACAGAATAGCACCAGGCGCTACGAGTATATCGAATATGAGAACGGACGAACTCTGGGACAGCGGACGAGCTGTGCCCGTGGCACAACCAAAGTGGACAGCTGGTGGCGCTACCTCTTGTGGCACTGCAGCTACTGTTTCTGTCTGTGCGACGAGCAAGGCATGAAATCGGATCGTTTCTTCAACCTGCGTGAATCCGTCGCCGATGTCAAGCACAACAGGTGAGGAGTAAAGACTGATTCAAAAATCGATATGAAAACTTATTTCTATATTTATTTTTAGAGTTGTGACTGGGCTGCGTTTTGTGAAACGGAATCGTGTGTTCCATCTGCAGATCCAGGAGGGACAGCTGTTGCCACGCGGCAATGTTAACGCCAGCAGTCTGGAGTGGAAGCCGGTCGATGAGTACAAGATATTTGATAGGAATGTTGCCAAAGGCGTCGACTATCATACGATGAGCTATGACAGTCGCTCTATCGATCTCGATGACATTATGAAGGCGGATGATAATAGTTATGTTGTAACCGGTGCACGTTTCCGTGTCGTGGGCGCCCATTTGAATTTGGAGGCGCGTCTGAGTGAATTCGATTTCAAAAAGGGCGAACTCATCCAGCCGGAGGTGAACAGCGTTTGGCAATCCAATGATAATACCGATGTCAGCGGTATGCGCAGGTAAATCGAATCACGATCGAAAAAACTTGATTTAAATTCTCAATATTTGCAGACAAAAACTGAATTTGTTTAATGTCGATGTGCCGACGCGTTCGGTTGTCAGTTCGTTGGTTATGTCCGAGCACAATCAATATATTGATTTTGTGAATACGTGCATGGATAAGGATGCGGCGCAGAGCACCGTACCGTTTCTCGATGTACAGGATGTCGTCTCAAATCCGCCAGTGCCATTGGCCGGCATCGGCATCTACTACAAAGGACGACCCGGCTTTGGCGGCTTCGTCGCCCCCAAAATCATAACCTATGACTTTTCGCCACACGTTCAGGTGCCAAAGACAATTAAATAAGAAAGCAACGCAACCTAAACGGGTTGCCTGGCGGCGTTGGACATCGTCTCTCAGCTATATATATACTATATATAACTAAATACTTTCCATGTAGGTTTTATCCATATAATAAACAACAACAATAAGCCACAAAACAAAAATCAAAACTTAATCGAAAAACAACATTTGATGTTACCAATTGGCATATATATATACTTACATATATATAAAAATAAGTATGTAACAATAAAAATCGAAACTAAAGCCCAAACAAAAACTCGCAGTTTTGCCTAAAGCCGCCTCTCGAAAGGAAGAATGAATGAAGGACTCACCTGGACACGCAGCGGATGTATCATTAACAGGGGTAAGATGTCTGGACGCGAGGGCAGGACATCGCTTAGGGGTATGCCCATTTTGGTAACCGCCTGGCAAACAAACGCGGCCAGATAGCGATGTAGTGGAAAATGAAATGAGGCCTGCATCATTTCCTCCTGTCAAGAGGTAGGTTAAAAAGGATAAGAAGGAGAAAACATAAGCAGCAATCTTTAATTCATACCAATGTTAACTTGGGCTCGCGAAAGTAGATGGAGTCGAGCCATTCGTGCAGCGTTGTCACACAATAGTTGATGATCTTTTTGGCCAGATTGGCATGGGTGCCGTCCTGCAGATGGGATATGATGGACCACATGGGATAGGCGCTAGCCTCCAGCTCGCACGAGAATGCCGCATAATAGCTATTCGGTTCGAATTCCACATGCGACGCCGTCTCGCGCAAATTGACATTCATGCCCTGCAGCATTTGCAGGAACTGAAACCACATATCGATGAGATTGTCGTCGCGCAGAAAGACCAGTGCCACCGATTCGTGCGACAGAACATTGTTAAAGTCCGAGACGAGCGGCCAATAGCAGTGATCCTTCATCACCTGGCGCGTACAATCGATGACAAAGTGAAAGTTCTTCACGGGATCTGAAAACGAAAGAACTTGAGTTAACGAAAGACTTTGAGTATATTGAAAATTGATTCTTACCATGCAGCGTATTTTGTATGAGTATCTTGGACATCATGAGCTTTAGGCTAATGATCATTACATGGAGCAGCGACAGCTCGTTGACCATTTTGAGGGCGAGGCTTTCGTTGGAGAAGAGCTGAACGCTCATGTGAACGACACGATTGCTGAGCGTATCGGGATCCCGCGACATCTCCAACACCGATGGAATGCGGCTGTAGTGCATCACGAATGTGCGTGTCAGGTGTTCCTGCAACAACAAAGGATTAGGACTATCTTGGGGCTTATAGTACACTCAACTCACCTTGTAGTCCTGATCGGGCAACATGTTGAGCAGAAAGCATACCAACGTTTGCGGAAACTCGAATTTAAATGTCCAGAATATGAATTCCTCGAGCAGTGTCGTATGGACCAGCTTCTTGCCCAACGCGGGCAGATCACGATACTCTTTGGGTGGCTCGGGATTGGGGAAACGATTCACAGCATCCTCATATTTGTCACGATTCGCTTTGAGAAAGCGCCCGTTGCGCGTATCCTGGCACGGTGACTCCATAAAATACGAATAGACAGCGGCATTGATTAACGTTCGCGTCATCACCTTGCGCATTATCTCGCCCATATTGTTCAGATCGATCAGCATGTTGGCGAACGCCTCGCAGGAGTACGACGTCTGGGCGTGGGCCTGCAGCGACGCATCGCTATGCTCGCGAAAATGCTGCAGCAAGCGAAACAGCAGCTTTGGCATTATCGCCTCGGCAACGGCCAGCAGATTGTTGGGCACGGGATCGCGATTGACGCGATTATTGATGCCATGATCGCTGCAGAAGCCCTCCGCCTTCATTACCGATGTGTCGCCACAATCGCAGGCGCCGCCAGCCTGTGACAGGAACATGTTGAAGTCATGGTCGGCATGATCGCCCTTCTTGAAGCAGTCCCGGCAGATGGACATGCACGGTGAGATGCCGCAGGTGCGACATCTGTATGCCACCACATGGGGCACCCACACCAGACCGCACTTGGCATGGTTATCATAGCTGCGAACTGCAAATAAAAACAAAACGCCATTCAGTTTATAAGTTATCGATAGTTGTTACGAGGCAAAAACGATAAGCGATAACAGCTATAATTCGATAATGCGATGAAAATAGATTGGCTGGCTAACAAAAATTGCGTTGCAAAGTTGTGTGTAATGAGCCAAAAAGTATTAACAGAAACACAAGTAATAATTAAAATATTTGTAAAGCAACACATGTGAAATTCTTTTGTACTTTAGCATTTGCTGCATTTATTCATCAGCGTTTACTTTTTTTTTTTTATTAAGCAACGGAACTAAACCAATTTATTTACTACTTTTCAACTTAAGGAAACGAGCAATTGAGAACTTTCTTTAGGTAGTATTATAATAAGTAAAAATATGTACATACTTTTTTTTTTGCTTTTTTTTTTTTGCTTTTTGTCTTTTTGATTTGATTAAAATCCACAAATAAAAATGATGCACTCTGTTGGCATATTTAATGTTGCTTGCTTGCGGGGGCTTGGTGCGGGGGGTGCGGTGAGATTGCGTGACTTGTCTTTAACTTTTGCGGTGCGTTTGTTTGCTGGAGGTGCGGAAAAGTGGGGGTTCGAATCAACAAAAAGGTCAACTGACTGCGGAAGGAAATCAATCGAAAGCAGCCGCCAGTGAAAAACGGAAACACCAACAACAACTTAATTGACAATTTGTTAAATGTTCAATGGCGATCGACAAGTTGCTATGCAACCCTGCCTTTGGCTCTCCCACTTTGCTATTTACCGTAGTTGTGTCCCGCCCTCACACACCTGAGCATAAATGTCAGCCCTGCGTTTGGCTGTGTTGTTGTGTCCCGCTCTCACACCCCCGCTGACTGAGCATAAAACTATTTTTTTCTTTTGACTTAGGTTCGATTAAGCGGCCGAATTAAATAAGCAACAAACAGCAATGTACAATATGCAAACGTTTTGTTGCGTGTGCGTGCGTGTGTGTTTGCATATGCAAACTTTTGTCAACAACAACAATAACGGTCAACAAGCAATTGCAAAGCCCAAAAAACGAAAAGCACCAACAACAACATCAAAAAGTAGAACAAGAAGAGCAAGCTAACGAAATGCAACAGATATTGTGATGCACTGTGGTACAAAGTCGAGCCATTTGTAGTGCAAATTGTGTGCGATATATATATATGTAGATATGTATATATATGTATGAATGTATTAAATGGTTTTCACAGTTTTTGGTGTGATGGTGGTGGTGGCGGCAGGCACATGAAACATGGCGTGTCAACACAATTGTCAAATCAACAACAATGACGGTCAATAAACTTTTGCACAGTGTAGTACGTCGCCGGGGCCAACTATAGCTATTGCACGGCGGGGCTACTAGGCACTAGGCACGTATGTATGTATGCACATAACATTTTCATTTGCAATTTAGCAATTGTTTGAAATGATTTTCTTCTCTTTACAATACATACGTACATATATATATATGATTGTATGTGTGTGTTGGTAAATGACAGTTGAAAGAATAAAATAAAGAGAGCATCATACATGCGCCGTTGTTTGACGAGGGTGGCCATATTTACCATTTACAAATTTGCACACGTATACATACACATACACACACACAAACACAGCTGCCTGCCTGTTTTGCGAAACGGATGCTGCGTAAACTTACGCAAGGCAAAATCGGAACAACAGCTGAGAGGCACAAGGTGCAAGAGCTAGCCAATGTGCGTGTGTGTGTGTGACAAGTGGGACAACGAGCAATATATCGGCATTGGGGTTGCCAATATTCTCGCGACGCACTCTGCCTGGCGCACAAAAATAAAAACGCAGCGCAGTAAATAGATAATACAACCAGATTAAATGCGTGCTAAATGGGCTAAAGTTAACTGTGTGTGTGCGTTTTTGATTAGAAGATATTTAATGTTGTTGTTCTTGCTGTTTGTTCATTGTTCCTATGGCATTGCACTGTCACGCTGCCTTGCACCTAAATTGCTTACACTTGCGTGCCATACCTATAGGTATACCTAAATACAACTACATACCTACCATGCCCTACAACCATTTCACCACACACACACACAAATAGTAACACAACACTCGGCAACAGCGCACAGGTATGCCAACCAATACATTCTCACTAACACACACACACACACAACAGAGTTTTCAGGGGCAACGACTTGCGCGATCAGCTGCTTAACGATAACACATAAAATATCGATAAGGCATATTCAATTTTAACTACTTTGTTATTGAGCGCTCTCTCTACTCTCTCGGTGTACTCACCAATTTTGACAAACTCCGTAGGCGTGCGGCCGCCAGCAATTAGCCAGCGTATCCATTCAATATTATCGGGATTATCGATAGGTGTGCCCGGATTGAAGAGCGTATCCATTATTGAATCCAAATCGGGTGTCGGACTGCCACGGCAGCATTCCGTATTTATTAATGCGGCAACCTCCTTCCGGCTGCGCAATATGAACGATGAGGTGCCAAAAAAGAAACTGGGCTTAGCTCCCGCATTGCCCGCACCACCGCCACCGGCAGCATCGTTGATCACCTCCTGGGCATTTACCTGTAGACTGCTGGCGCTAACGTTGCTGCTGCTGCTGCCGCTTCCGCTACCAGCCCCATGTGCCGCCGCCGCCATGCTTTGTGAATCCCAATGCAAATTAAATGGCGAATTGTCCGTTTCGGCACCGGCGCCGCCGGCTCCTCCGCCTGTTTCTGTGCTGGCTGCTCCTCCTGCTCCACCGATGCTGTCCACATTTACCAGCTGAAACTGTTGAGCATAAACTTCGAGTTCATCTAAATCATGCTCGGTGCGCTCTTGCCGTCGGACATTATTATCCTGGGCCGGCTGTGGCTGCGGCGGCGTCGGCGGTGGTGGCCGTTGCTCATCGTCATCGATACTTATATCAGCATTGGATATGTTGTCATCCTCATCCATGCTGCCCGTCTTATTGATCTATCGGTGACGTCGTCGTCGTCTGATATATTCGTTTTCTTTATTAATATTTTTATTTTCTTTCTTTTTTTTTGGCCAAGACTCTGACTGCAAATGCCGTTTGTTGCTTCTGCTGCTTCTGTTTTCTGCGTTTTGCTTTGCACGTCGTCTGTGTTAAGATTGCCTTTTAGCGACTTGTTCGTCGTTTCGTTTCGTTGTTTCAAACAAGTTTTCTTGTTTGGTTCTTCTTCTTCTTATGTTGCTGCGCGCTGTCTCGTTTTACACTGCGGGATTTTTTGTTTGCGAAATATGCTTTTGAGAACGTTTTTCAATTAACTTTTGTTTTTTTTTGATTAATCGAATTTTTTATACAAATAAATTTGCGCATTTCCGATAGAAATTTATTTGTGCATTGGCTGCACTCACACGCGAACGAAACGAAAAAAAAAACACACCAACAAACAAACACAAGCAAAACCCGAAAATATACACGAAAAATTTAAACAACAGCTAAAAAACACTTGACTCACTATTCACTCAGGTTTTGTGTTAAGCCGCTTCTCTCACATCTCGCTCCGGTTCTGTTTTCTGTGTTTTTGCTTGCTCTTGCCTCTTGACGTTGCTTGCCCGACCTACTATTATCTATGAACATCCTATGTGGCGAGCTTATGCTCTGCTGCCGCTGCTGTGCAGGAGAACACAAATGTAGTGTACATTGTCTACATAAATACTATATATTTATATGTATGTACACATACATACATGAATGCACGTCGTCGGCCAGCTACTTAACAATTTGGACGATGTTTTATCGAGTTTGCAAAAACTCGCATGCTTACAAAAAAAAACACGGACGTACACACACACACACACACGAATATATATATAACCAAATATATTATTCGAGCAATGAACTTGCCTATTACAATATCAGTTGCTTTTGCTATTATTGCTTTGGCTTGTGCTATTTATTTATTTATTTCAACATATGCAATGTGCTTCACAATTTCGACGAGTTCGCTAGCTCTTTCTTGTGTGTAGAAATTACAGTCTCTGTGTATATGTGAATTTTATCTCTGCAATGCTATTTGGTTCTTGTAAAACTGCCATTCACAGCGATGCGGTAGCAAGCACAAGAAGAGCACTTGCACTGAGTGGCTTGCAATCGATAAGCAGTGTGGCATTTAAGTATCGAACAGCTGTTCGTTTATTAAATTGTTTATTGTCAAAATTCAAATGAAACAGATATATGCAAATAGCTTAGCGTCAAATCAAATGACAAAATTGACTTCATCACAGATCGCAAACAGCCGCAAATGTATCGACCACGTTGCCTATCTTTTTGTTTCATACCCAAAATAATTCATTGTCCTTGACCTTAATTCTTATTTATTTATTTGACTATATAAAAAAAAAATGGTTTTCGTTTTGTCTGTAACGAAACATGCCGCCGAAGAGTTGACAGCATTTTTAGAGACGGCGACCCCGACGACCACCCTTCCGGCGCGTGGAATCTGATGGGACTGGTGTAACATCCTCAATGCGACCAATTTTTATCGAGGAACGTGCGAGAGCGCGCAGCGCCGATTGGGCGCCGGGTCCCGGTGTCTTTGACTTGCTGCCACCAGTTGCACGCAATTTAATGTGCAGGGCCGTAATGCCAAGCATTTTGCACTTTTCGGCGACATCCTGAAAGTAAACAGTTAAATTTTAAACACGATCCTTTGATCAAAAATAGTTTCGACATTTTACCTGAGCGGCCAACATAGCTGCGTATGGTGAAGATTCATCGCGATCGGCCTTCACCTTCATGCCGCCGGTGACGCGGGCGATGGTTTCGCGACCGGACAGATCGGAGACATGCACGAAAGTATCGTTGAAGCTTGCATAGATGTGGGCAACGCCAAATACGTTTTCGCCATCGCGCACCTGAGGACCCAGCTGCACCTGCACTTCCTCCTTTTGCACTTTAGCCTTTCGGGGCGCCATTTCGTTTCAGCAACTGTTTGAAAAACGATTGATTAACATTTTACCTCATAACAACAACATTAACAAACACTGCTACAGCACAAATAAAACAACAACTAAATGTCGTAACAAAAATATAATTTTGCAACATCGGCGTCATTTTGGCACATTTTTAGCTGCAAATTTAATTTCTCGACAAAAAATTTTATATAGCACTATTCATTTGTCGAATTCTATTAGAATTACTTCACAAACCTTTTATTTTTATATGAAAAAAAATTTAAAAAGAAAGTAACAAATCGCACCGATTGTTTTAACCGGATGTCAAAAAGGGGAGATGCAACGAACTATCGATATTTGACGTACGATAATAGTTGATGTTTTATTGCTTTCATCGATAAATTGCACTGTGCCCGGCAAACAAATATGTATATTTGTATTTGAATTTCGCTAACGGCATTATCAGACATTGTGATAATACAATCTTCACCGAAGTACACTTTCGTTTTGCTTAGGATTGTGCAATTTATTTATTTATTTACTATGGGACAACTATAAATATTGATGCTCCCCCCCGCCCTAATGAAAACGAAAACGTGCTGTGAAATGGCAAGTGGTACAAATGGAACTGGGACTAAGGCAGACACAAAGAGGAAAAATATTATATCGGTTAAGTAGATGGATGCAAGTGCAGTGTTAGATCTCTATGACGACTCTGTCCAAGGATCATCAGCGTTGGGCGTTGACGGCATCTCACTGCCTGTCAACAGCTCCTCGTCGCTTCCGTCCGACCCATCATCACTTGCCGATTCCAAAGAGTAATGATTCGATATCGCCATGGCTTTCTTGATATACTCCAAAGCTCTGTCCTTCGACACATCGTCAAACAACAGCTTCAAGCCGAAACGGTTACATTCATTTATCTCCCATATCAGAAACTCATCCGTAAACTGTGTAATCAAATTTTAACAAAAAAAAAAAAACAATTATTTATTTATTTATTTAGTTTAAGGTACGCCGCTTACGTGCTCAACAAAATATTCATAGCGATCATCGTTCATGGGATGCAATTGTCTCACTTTGTCAAAAAACCTTTGAATATATTGCTTCAATTCGAGCGTGAATTCGGCACAATTTGTTATTGTTATATTCGAATCGCAAGTGATTTTCAGTTTATACATTTTTTTATTTTCTTCTGATTAGATGAACCGCTCCGCTTGAAGATTGACGCTCAAATGCCGACAATTAAACATAAGCTATGATAAGGTATCAACTTGCAACTGCAACGTTGAGACGTCGTCAGGTGTTTAAACAAAACAAATCGAATCACAAATCACATTTCTATAAAGCTAACAATAAAATGAGCTAAAGCAAAAGTTCGAATCGAGCTTGGAACATGGATAAGAAAGAGAGGGCAACAATTAATGATAATATCGTCCAAGTATTTGGGTTTATATATCCTCGCTTTAAAGATTAAAGATAATACACTCGACGACGACATTTTGACAATAATATAATAAGAATTTGATTTGATTTGATTTCAGGTCAAATTGTTTCAGGAAATACTCCTCGTTACGATGTGGTCTGTGGCTGCGGAGCAAATTGAACCAAAGCCTTGATCCGGCGCAATAGAATTGCACTGAAGTTCTTGCATTTCGTTGTATATCCTTCGCTGGCGTTGATCAATTGCGAACAGAAGAGTTCATTGAATGTCGATATAAGCAATTGCTTCAGCTGTATTATCTCATCCTGTGAGGCATTCAACACGGACATATAATTAGCATCTAAACAGGGCGAGAGGGAAACCAAAAGTTATTCAAAAGAAAGAGTTTCTCAAATTGAAAAGCTTACCCATGCTGGATTCGTTAATGAAGCTACGATTCTCTTGGGAATAGATGACAGCATTGCGAAAATAGAAATCAACATGAATCCACAGCAAATATAGATTCTGTTCGGCAATAAAAATGGCCATCTTAAGTTCACTGCGTTTGTCATTGTGACGCTGACTCAACTCCAAATAGTTGCGTTTGCCTGCGAAGGGAAAGGAACGTTTAGCATGGAGGATGGGGAAGTTTGTGTCATTGGACTCTTACCGCTTGGGCCGAATGTTATGTTGGGCAGCGAAGCGCGCTGCTGGACGAGATTGTCGGCAATCGATTTCTGCGATTGATAGTAGCCAATGGATCCTTTGAGCTGATTCAATATGACCAACATAATGGCCGACAGTTTCTTGGAGTCCGTTTTGCCCGAACTGCAAAAGGGAAAGGGAAATAAAAAAAATGACCTTCGAAGGATTCTCGCCTTGAACTTACAGCGGGGTGACATCGTTAATCATGGTTGTCAATAGGTATTTGGAGGTCATGCCGTCTCGCACGTTGCTGGTGACGCCGGCGCGGCAATAGAGCGACAGATTGGCGGCGATATCGAGAACATATTTGACATGACGATTGTTGTCCTCGTCGGAGGGCTCGGATTGTTCGGGCTGGCGCTCCTTGTGGGAACGGCAACGAATTGTCGCTTCGTTGATAGTAAAACGGCCAAAGACAACGATCATGAGTTGACGCAGCCGGCTCAGGCGATTGCTCATCTCCCGCGACGGAAGATCCGTGTCCGAGTCATCCGAGTCATCGTTGTCGGGCAAAAGCTTCTCTTCGGTGCATGCGATCCGGGCAAATAGATTGGTGATCGCCGCCAGCTGCTGCAAATGGCCGAGATCCATGAAGGGCGTGGCCACCCGCAACATGCCCTCAATCATATCGATGTGGGCGAACAGGAAGTTGAGCAACTGCGACGAGGCGGACGTATTACGCACGCCCAGCGAATCGACGATGCTGTCGCAAAGCGACAGAGCCGGCAGCAGGATCGAACGGAAGCGTGCATCCACCGCGGGCATAAAGTCGTCCGGCTCGTTGCGTTCCACGGACAGCTCACTGGCCTTCAAGTCCGGCTGCATATCGTATATGCTCATATTGGCCAAGATGCCCAGTGCACCCTCACCCAAGATGGCCGTCGCCCCGATATAGCTCTGGGCAATTTGCATCAGGCAGGCCATCAAACTTTCGTACATGAATAAGGGACGCAGGGTATCCGGCATGGGTTTGAGTACATCGATAAGCTGGGCATTGGATTGCCTCAAGCCGTAGAGGATCTGCTTGAGATAGCCACGCGATGTGATGGCGTCGGTGAGCGAGCTAATCGCCCGAAGTTCGGCTATCAAATCGAGCAGGGCCAAGGCGAGCATGCTGCACATGGCATGCCCCGTCGTTATGTCATGACAGATCGTATCGATGAGCTTATCGCCGCATTCGCTGATTATTTCGGCGGCCATCTCCTTGTGCTTCACCTCCAGCTCCGTTTCCCGCAGCTGATTGCCAAAGCTGACACAGCTATCCGGGCGCGATTTCAAGCTGCAAAGGAAGAAGGAATTTTAAAATGGGTTCGAAGGAGTTGGACTTTGCTTACGTTTCATTGAACTCGATCTGTTCGTCGCTGCGCACGCGCTTTACAATCCTCAGGCAATAAAGCAGCGAGGTATATAGATTCATGTTGAGCTTCTGTGATTTGACCTCGCACGTCATCAGCCAACTGATCAAACGTTTGAGTATGAATCGGAGGTTGCTGCTCTTGCAGCTGTTGCTGCTGACGCTGCTGCTGATGATCCGTGTGGCATTGTTGGCATTGTTCCCATTGCTTTCGCGGCCGGCATCGCCCGGCGTCGCATTCAGCGGCATATGCTCGTTCAGGCAGATGACATTGCCATGCTCGTCGAGCGCCCGCTGATCCTCCAAATGGTAGTAGCAATGACGCAGATTCTCCAGGAGCACCACAACCGTCTCGGTAACGAGGATCGAAAGCGTGACCAAAGGTTGGGTTGGCGGCACCTTCAACATGATCTTCTCAATGATGTCGATGATGTGCTGTTTGCGCAGCGCTATGGGCAGCACCGTCTCGGGCATGACGCTGAACAGCAGCTGGACAAGATTGCACCAGGCGCGCATAAAGGCAAACGTTGCCAGGCGCTGCATCCGGACGCCATTCAAATTGATGGCATACTGCAGGATCGTTGTTATCTCATCGAAGATGGACTTGCGCTGCCCATTGGTAATGGTGCTCTGCACCAGATGCAGTTCGTCAATTAGAACCTCATGGAACTTGAGGACATTGATCATGCCACCGTTCGTGCCGCCGGCCGTACAATCCTTGAGCACCTTGGCCAGCAGACGATCGTCAAAGAACTCCAAATCGGGCTGGGTCAACGATAGCGTCTCGAGCGTCAAACAGTCGAGCATGCGATTCGCATGCAACTCTGGCGCCGTTGTCTGCATCATTTGGCGTCCGGGCGTCACATCGAGGCCATATTGCCTGCCCGCCGCCGGCATCAGGACGCTGCTGCTCAGCTCCTGCGGCACCGTGTGCCCATTGTGCAACGTCTCCGCATTGACCGCCGACAGCAGGATGTCGCAGAGCAGGGAGTAGCGTGTCGTCTGGCCATGCGATGCCGCCACCCGAATCTCGATGGAGACGCAGTTCATCAGATGGCTGATGGCGTGCAGCATATGATTCTTGTGGTTGTTGCGAAAGGGCATGGCGGTCAGATGGCGCAACAAAAAGTCATTGCAGTTCAAACGAAAGTAACGGAGTATGGCCTCCGATGTCTGATGATTGGCGCAGAAGCCATGAAACAGGCGATAGATGCGCTCCACAATGTGCGCCGTGTGCTCGCAATAGTTATCCAACTGGCGCTGTTCCTGGCAAGAGAAAGGGAAGGATTAGAGAGAAGTCTAAGGGATGCAACCAAGACTTACCTCGAGATGCCGCTCGAGGAGGAGGACGAGCGAGTTGATGCACGAGTTGGACTCGAAACGAATGTGTTTGTTGTACATGACATCGCGGGTCACATCGATGCCCAGCAGGAAGGTAACAAAGTTGGGCAGCGGCTGGTTGACATTCACTTCGAAGAGCTGGACAATTGCCTCCTTGATCTTGAGTTCGATGCGCGGCTGCGGCTGGGGATCCTTGGAATTGGTGTTGCTGTCCTCCGAAGTCAGCTCGGAAGTCGCATTCGAAACCGACAAGGACAACGACACCGACGTCGTATCCGAGCTATCCAAGTTGGATGTATCCAGGGGATTGGCATAGCCGAATTGATCGATTGCGGCATACATGTCCCTTTCATCGTCCTTGAGATTGGTGCCGCACAGCAAATCCATTTGGAGGCATTCGATGAAGCGGCGTCGTATCTCCAAGGTGTCGGTGCTATTCGGAGCATACATATTGAGGATTTGGGCGACGACTTCGGGCTGTGAGGTGACGCCGCTGAGGATCTTGATGGCGGCGAGCGTGTGCCGCGGCAGCCAGGTGTTGTAGGTGACAAATTTGATGATTGTGTGGACATAGTCGGGCTGACGCGTCCGCGGATTCACATCGAGCAGCATGCGATTCAAGCCCATCAACAGGATCGAGCTGTTCGCCACCTCGAAGAAGGCATTCTGTTTGGCCAGTGCCACCTCGAGCAGCAGCAGGGCATACAACGCGCACTCCTCGAGCAGCTGCTTGCCACGAAACTCGTTGTAGTCGTCGAGCTGATCCCGCGCCTCCTCAATCATCCGCAACACCACGCGCAGCATATCCGATTTGACCTGGAGCTGCAGCATTATATAGTAGCCCGGATGGGGATACTCGTCGCGGAGCTCCTTGTCGTTGTTGTTGTCGAAATCGGACGCCTTTGGGCGATAGGTGGCCAGCAGGAAGTACAGCAGCTGCAAGCAATTGGCGCCCACCTGCCAGCGCTCGATGGGATCCTTGTAGGCGCGATTGTTGAACTTCAGGAAAATCGCATCGATAACGAATTGCAAGTAGGGCGCGTAGCCGGCTTTGCGTGGGCCGGCGCCCAATCTCTTAGGCATGTGGGTGGTCATTAGATTGTAGAGCAGCTTGAGGACGCCACGGCTGACCGTATACGACTCCAAGCGGCATTCATTCTGTACAATCTCTTCGGCCAAACTGAACGAGGGAACAGACGAAGACGTCTTGTTCGGAATCGTAGGTATTATCTGTGATTCCTCCAAATGAAACCAGATGGAGCGTGCCGTCTCTTTGGATTTGCTGAGGGCAGCCAATGTCATCAGCAGTTCACCCTTGAGCGGCACGGTTGTGGCGCATGCCACGAGCCCCAGCAGCACCTGGGGCGTCTGCCAATTGACCTGTTCACAGATCACAATCCGCGAGATTTCATCATACTCGGCGACAGCTCGCACGATTCCCATAACGGCGATGATCAGCTCCGTCTCCTTGGGCGATATAAAGCGGGGGGTTAAACGGCTGCGATATATGGATTCGCCGACGGTATGATTATCGGAACGCATGTTGCTGAAATATATGTTTAATCCGCTGAAGAAATGATCCCAGCTGACGGCGTAGGTGGCCTGGAGACTCTGCGAATCCTTGAGCAGACTGTACGCGCATTTGGCGGCATATTCGGTGCGTGTTAGCCCCGCAATCATCTTGAGATAGGGCACAACCAAGCTCTGCGGCAACACCTCGCTGGCCAAGCGGATGAACTTGAACAGGGAAACAGAACGCGAAGCATTCGGCGCATAGTTGGAGGCGTTGGAGTCATCATTGGGCGATTCGGAGCCAATTGAGCCCCAATACTCGTTGCACAGCGGCAATGTGGCACGCTGATCGCCATACAGCTTGGAGACGCACAGCATCAGCAGCTCAAAGCTGTCATCGACGCCGAGCAACGAGGATTCGACGATTCCGCCGGCGCTTTGGTAATTCAACATGGAGCGGGCACGCTCGTGCGAACGGCCGCGCAGCTCTGTCACCTTGGCGTGCATAAAGTCAATAAAATCGGTGATCAGCAGATGCAGGCGTCGATAAATAAAGTCCGTTCTGCCAAAAGAGCAAAAAGTTAGAGTCAAAAGATTAATGATCTTGGCGAACTTACTCGTAGGCGACATTCGAGTCGAGGAGCTCGCGATAGATGAAGCTGAAGACGTTGCCGGCGAGCGCCTCGTCCATGAGCTGCTCATCACAATTGATGATGGCGCCGGCATTGGCCTGGTAATCCGCCTGC
Source organism: Scaptomyza graminum (assembly GCA_018901835.1). Lineage (NCBI taxonomy): Eukaryota > Metazoa > Arthropoda > Insecta > Diptera > Drosophilidae > Scaptomyza > Scaptomyza graminum. Next base: position 65,516 of record JAEIFL010000001.1, on the reverse strand, counting down.
GGCGACTGCCTCAAGCTGGCCAGCGTCAGGCCAAAGCTGTATTTAATAAGGACATTCATTTGGGGGATCTGCCAAGTGGTCTGAGCATAGATCGCCTCATACAAGCACTTGGCATAGTCCGGATCGTGCAAAATCGGCAGACGCGCAATATGCTGATTATCGCATTCGGCCAGAAGCAGCACCGATGTATCATAGGCATATAGCAGTGCCATCAGCATAATCACAGTGACGTCACTGGGCTTCATAGTCGCCAACTGCTGAAGCAGACGAACGGCAATGTTCTTGGACAGGCCACGCTGGGCGGACCAATTGAATAGCGACATGGCGAGGGCTTTCCTTGTGCCCTCGTAGAGTGCCAGCACCTGGTTCTTATGACGTTTGGAGCCAAAGGCACGATTCTTGGTCAACAAAGCGATCTAGAGATGGGGACGAAAATGTGTTAGTGTTAGACTTTGGTTAGTATCAGTAAGTGAAGGTCCCACCTCCTTCTCTGTATCCATTTCGGTGAGCAGCTCCAGAATGCGACGTAGAATATTGGAGTCCTCAACCAGATTCTGGACATAGTTGTTGATCAGCGCCGTCATCTGGGGTAAATAAAACCAGTTAAAACTGTTCGGCCTTGTGTTAATTTCGTCTCTTACCTCTTTGGGCAGCTCGGTGGTCCAGGAGACGCCGCTGGCCACTTGGAACATGTCGCGCAGCGTGCAGGAGATTGCCTTGCGTCCATCGTAGTAGAGGAGGACGGCGACAAGGCCACGCGGCAGACCCGGATGATGCTGCTGTTGACGCTGTGCCGTGCACAGCAACTCCAAAGCGAAAATCTCATCCAGCTCGTACATATCCGACAATATTATCGCCTCATTGACCAGATCATTGGAGAGTTCAGTTTTGCGCGATTGCCCGGTAATAATGACACCCTCCATCGAAGCATTGGCTAGCTGGGCGCGACTCTTCTCGCTCTTTGGCTGCCAAAGGGACGAAGGAAACGAAGGGTGAGCGAAAAAGGTTAAGGTTAGGTTTTGTATTGTCGACTTGCTTACCGGATTGCGCAGCAAATTGGTAAAGTTCTGTTTGTACTTCTTGAGGCATTGCCCCAAATCGCTGTTCATCTCATTGGGATTTCTTATGGCCGACTGACAAGTGTCATACAAACGCTTATACGGCGTCCACATGTCTTCAATCACGCCTATTAATACGAGCATTTTATTATTATGGGTAATTCGTTGTGCTCTAGTACTTACCATCCATTTTGTTTAATGTTGTTGCGCTTTACGTTTTTTCACAAAATAACTTTAAATAACGCCAGGCATAAAACGCGGCAAATTTTATCAGGCTGCCTGCCGGCTTGCCGAAACTAACAATGGCGATATCAATATCGATAACGATAAGCACTGTTGCTGTGAACAAAAAACGAAGCACATAGACGTTATAAACAAGGTGGCGCACGATGCCCAACCATTTTTAATAGAAAAATCTAATAAATTACTAGCTTCCCTTATTTCGAACTTAACGACAAACAAATATGTCATTAGACATATGTATCATATTTATTTTTATATATTAGATTGCTCCGTTCACGCAACTGTGACGTATGAGGTACACGATTTTTCTACAGCTGATAGTGTCATTACTAGCAAGGAGTGTAAACACTAAACAATGTACATACAAACATATGCTTTATTTTGCTAGTGTTTTAGTGTTTGTTGTTGTTGTTGGTACTGCAAAAACCAAACAAACGAATTAACGATGGCCAAATTTCGCGAAACCAAAATACCAATAGCCGAATTTTTGGAAGCATACAGATGCCAGCCGTGCTTATACAATTCGCTGTTGGACACCTACAAGAATCGTGTGGCGCGCGAGCAGGCCTACGAAGCCATAATTAGTACACTGAAAATACCGCAACTAACGGTGCTTGACATCAAGCTTAAAATCAAAAGCGTTCGCACCGTTTACACCAAGGAGCTGCGCATACTAATGCGCGAAAGGGAGCTGGGACGAAACTATGATCCTAAATTGTTTTGGTTCAAGCGCGCCGATTCGTTTTTGCGCGCCGTTTCGCTCTTCCACTGTAAACGCGTAAGTAAAAAACCGCAAAAAATAAAATTTTCACCTAATTTATTTGTATGTATTAGTTGAAGAACAAGAATGTGCCTGTCGACAGTAGCTGTACAAGTAGCACCGGCAGCAGCGTTGCCATACCCAAAAAAGACTTTTCGCAGCAAATGCAGCAGAAGAGGAGCGTTGCAGTCGGTGAGGATGATGATGATGCACTGCATTCGACGCAGGAGGAGGAACAGCTGCAACAGGAACAGCCCTTTTTGCCAGAGCTTGGTGTACAGGGTGGCAAAAGGAAAATGAGCATTGGCACGAATACAAATCGGCCGCCTGAGGCTGGTTGCCAAACCGAAGATTTGTCCTCGAGTAAATCGGAGCTAATGATTGATGAAGCCAACACGCTTTGCATGATGGAGCAACAGGAGCAGCTGCTGCAGCAACAACACGATCAGGAGCAGGTGAAGGAAATGGAACAGGAACAGGACCACCAGCTACTGCTACAGCAGCAGCAAGAGCAAGACCAACAGCAGCAGCAGCAGCATCAACCAATCCGTAAACTAAAATACTTGTCATATCCGCAATCGTCGCAGCCGACCCAAAGGCAATCGACACCCTTTGCATCGCCATCGCCGTCACAGCAGCTTGATTTAGCCACATCGACCAGCACCAGCACCATCGGCCCTTGCTATGCTGTCCCGAATGTCGTGCCAATCGTTAGTAGCAGTGCTGAAGATGATTTGATGATATTTGGCCAAAGCATCGCATCACAATTGCGCACAATACCCGATCCCTATTCCCGTTCCGTTGCCAAGCTGCGCATCCAGCAGGTTCTCTTCGAAGCGGAAACAGGTCAAAGTAGCGAGGCCGTCAATCCGCACTTGCATACATTTTGAAAACCCTTTTCAAAACCCAAAAACTGTCATCTCAATTTTGAAATTGTTGTACAAATTTGTATTTAAGTAGCAAGAATTAACATTTTTTACCATTGTGCATTCCTTTGTCGTATTGTCTTTATCTATGTATATTTATATTTACTGTCTTCCCATTAAGATAACTTGTATATATGTATAAGTATTTATTATGCTCGCTGTAAATTTAAATGGTTTCGACGAAGTTCGATAACTTTCGACTATCAAATCGTCAAATTTTAATTATGATAATATTTAATAGTTCGTGGAATGAAAGTACTTATGTATATCTAAAAACATTGTTTATGCCAAAGATTAAAATGGATTAATTAGTTCATATGAAATATAAATTGTTCGTAATGAAAAGCTTGAGTTTGCCAAAGATTAAAATTAATTAATTAGTTCATATGAAATATAAATTGTTCGTAATGAAAAGCTTGAGTTTGCTCACACGACTGTTTTATTATTTATGTAAAAAATGTATTGTTTCGTCAGTTTTCGTTGACAATTTTGATTTGCTTACTATGTTCGTATAAATATACATACACATACATACAACAAAGCTTTAGTGAATAAACACTTTTCTGGGATTATTGGGTATTTTTGTGGTAAATTCATTAGCTATAGATCAATGGTAGAAAACAATTTCCTACATTTTACTTTCATTGTTCGTAATCTTCGATATCATAACAAGTATCGTAAAAATAATGCTGGCAAAATTAAGATATCGATGTATCGATATAAGATCAACATCCCTGCATTTTCATTTCCATTTTGTCGTGACGAGTACGGTAGTGTTATATTCCCAGCGAAAAGAGAAAAAACACTGGCAGACAGCGAGCAGTGCATACATTAAATAATGAATTGTTAAAACGATAAGTGCGCGCTGAATCAGCTAGTGTTTGTTGAATCGTCTAGTTAAATAGTTAACAATTACCGATATTTTTTATAATAAATTTATGCGTCGTCGTCTGCTGGTGCTGAATCGTTAAAAAGTGCGTGGAAAAGTGTACGAAACCAATACACGGAAAGTGGGACAACCGAGCGCTGCGCTTAAAGATGTATGTGTACTGTGTTTGTGTGTAATGTGTGTGTTCGAGACGAGTATAAGTACGGGAAATTTGTACCGACTACAGTCTCAATGTGTACGACAATGTTTTATTGTATATCAAATAAATAGTTCGAAAAAGTGCAACGAAATGTTTACAAAGTGTGCATATAAAAACAAAACATGCTTTATGTCTTAACACACCGACAAAGACACGCGCACACCATTATACACGCGAATTGCATGCAAAGAGAAGGCGCTCAACTTCTACTCCTCCATCTTCTTTTGTCTGACGTTTTGCCGCATGGTGAGTTTATTGCCTGCTGCTGTTGTTGTTGGGCCAGTATTTGGCGTCTAATGCTATGTAGCATTGTTTTTTTTTTCTATGTTTGTTCGTTTTGCATTGTAATAGGTACACAGCACATGCATTTGTTGTTGCGTTTGCAGCTGTTCATATCGTTCCTGCACAAACGCTGCTGCCGTAAGCTGTGCGTTCGTTCGGGAGGGGTCGCAGATGCAGATGCATGTATAGATTACATGGATATGTGTGTGTATGTACATTGTGCACAAGTATATGTGTGTTTTTCTCCATGCAGCGGCACGGGCGATTGCTTTTCATGCTGGTATTGGTATGTGTGTGTGTGCGTGCGTGTATGAGCACGCTCTTGTTGTGTGTGTGCTGTGGTGAATTTTAAGCTCGGGCCCATGGTGAATTTGGCAGTGTTGCCAACACATACACCACGTCGCAGTCGATGTGATTGTTGTTGTAGTAGTGCGTATGAATGTGGCGCGGTTTTTTTTTCTCAATTTCTGCCGCTGCCGACAAGACAGCTGTGTGCCGCGCATGTTTCCACGCTTAGATGAGTTTGCTTTTACTGCCCCTTCAGTTGGTGCGTTACTGTTACATGCGGCATTTTCTACGCCCAATTTCTCAAAATAAACAGATTCATTTGTTTGTTTATTTTATGCATTTGTTCAAATAGTATGCTCGGGTGCTATCTGTATATTTGGCTAAATATAGAAAAATACCAATATAATGTGGAAAAATGGCTTGGTTTTTTTTTTGATTGCCGGCTTGATTGTAAGCTTTCGGCTAAAAGCTTAAGATACTGTTACCACCAGATGATTGCATTTGGAGCGAGTGCAATGAAAAACGAAAACAAACGCACAACACTCGTTGCTTTTTACTATAAGCAACTTAAGGAAGAGCTTACTACTTTACGTATCAATTGTTGACAGGACGGCTCCTTTCAAAAACGGTGCAGTCACAAAATTCAAAGCGACAATAGAAGTGCATTATATAATAATTATTATTATTATTATTTTTTTTTTTAAATTTAATGGATTATTTAAGTTACCATTAAAAAATCTTTGTCATATTGCTGTTCCGCTTGTTGTTGCGCTTGGATAGTGCGTGTGTGTGTGTGTGTGTGTGTGTGTGTGCATATGCATGTGTGCCTAGCTCTTTTTCCTTTGGGCATCAAGCGAGCCCGTTGTAGGTATGTACATATTTTATTTTATTTTAGTTTTTGTACTGCTCCTTCGCAACTCCGCCCGCATTCAAAAATTCGCCAAGGGAGAGAGAGAGAACGGGAGAGAGAAAAAAACATTCAGTTACTTTCGGTTTTTTCTCCAATTTTTCTTTTCTTTCTTTAATTCTCATAATCATTCGACAAAGTATCCAGCTGATTGTGCGTCAATCTAAGGATCTGCTGCTTGTACGAATACGAAGCAGAGCAATCTCATTCCACTCTCTGCTTATTTGTGTTTCATTTCCTAACGTTCCCGTTCCGTCTTCCGCTGTGTTAATTGTTGTTGTTCCGTTTCACGCCAGTTTCAACAATTTAAATATGTTGTAAATAAAATAGTAAATGTATTAAGAATATACTATACAAAAGAAAGAGTATAATTATACTAAGTATCAATTTTGAATGTAAAATTTTAGAATCGAAACACTTTTTTGTTAATTATTTGATTTGTTGTTTCAGGTAGCAGCAGCAAAAACTGGGCTTTGGTGTGGAGATAAACGTATAAAGCAATGAATGATTTACGCCAACAGCAGGTACAGGTAGCAGCAACATCATCCTCAGTCAGCCTAGCAGCAACGCCACTCTGCTCCAACAGTTCGACAAGCAGTACCAGCTCGAGTGCAAGCGTCAGTCCGCGTTCCAATTCAAGTTCGAGTATCGGTTCGAACGGCAAGGCAGTCATAACGACGACAACAACAACGACAACGTCGACATTAAACAGCAACAATCGGCAGCAGCAGCAACAAGAAGAGGAGGAGGAGCAACAGATAGTGAGCTCCACATCATCGCCGGCACAGCGACAGCAGCAGCAACAATTGAATGTGTCAACAGCAGCAACACATCGCTATCAACAACAACCACAAAATCAACATCAGCAGCAGCAACAACATAATCAACAAGATCAGCCACAACTGTCACAGCCTGTGGGTCAAATAACCAGCACCACAGCATCGCCGCCGCAGCATAGACTGCGCGACGATGCCCAGCTGCCAAATAGCCCCAGCAGCAACAACAACAGCAGCAACAGCAACTGTAGCAGTAGCAGCAGCAGCAGTAGCTCAGCAGCAGCAGCAGCAACAACAACAATAATGGTCGCCACATCTTTAGATGTTAATGGCGAGGAGAACAACAGTAGCAGCAGTGGCGGCAGCAGCAGCAGTGCCGAAGGAGGAGGAGTAAAAGATGGCTCTAGTACTTCTAGCCAAAGGTTAATACTTAAACTGTCTAAGCACGCTGACTGCAGCAATACAAGAGAATCTCCGACGACGGGCAACAATGATGAGCGACGCGTTGAACCGCTACGCATACAATTGCCAACAACATCATCAACAGTAGCAGCAGCAGCAGCATCAGGAACAGGAACAGCATCAACAGTTGCAGCAACAGCCACAAATGCAAGCCAAATGGGGGGACAGGCGGTGGTGCCGAAAATAACAATTCGACCGATAAAGTCATCAAAAGATGCAGCTGCTGTCAATTCCGATGCATCCTCATCGTCCTGCTCATCATCCTCGTGTGCCGATGACGAGCAACAACAACAACTGCCGCACATTGTGCCCAAATTAACGATACGTGCCGCCAACGAGGAACGTAATAGCAGTGTGGTGCCCAAGCTAATCATTAAAATGCCCGATGCTGGCGGCGGCGGCGGCGGCGGAGGAGGAGGAGGAGGAGAGGCTAGCAATTGTCATAGCCCCTTAAAGTCGTCAAACATTGCGGGTGGCGGAGGCGGTGGCGGTTCGGCTAGCCCCGCCCTGCCCAAGCTGACCATTAAGACGACCAAATTGGATGGCAATGGCGGTGAGACGCAGCTATTAAGCTGCAGTTTATCCCTTCATCCCAACTCATCAGCTGGCAGTTCCGGTAGCTCCTCCTCATCCTCCTCATCATCATCGTCATCATCATTTGGCTGTGAACAGCCGGTTGCAGCGATGCCAACTGTGCCCAAGCTTATGATTAAAACAACGCAGTCGGGCAGCAGTTGCATCAGCAGCCACGAGCAACAACCACAACAACAACAACAACAAATACCAAAGTTAACCATCAAAACGAGCGGCGGCAATCAGGAACAGCAACAGCATCAGCATACAGTTATTATGACGCGTGATGCTAAAAATGCCCAAAGCATACCCAAGCTGACCATCAAGACCAAGTCCATTGAGCTGGAGGATGAGCAACATCAGGAACAGCAGCAGCAGCAAGTGCCCAAGCTTACTATCAAATCGAGCAACTGCGGCGATCAGCAGCCAATGCTGAAGCTAACCATTAAGAATCTATGCTCACCCAAGCACAAGGTGCGTGCCGTGCTTGAGGAGAAGGTGCTGACATCATCCAAGCTAACCTTAACCAATGGCGGCGACAATGAGTATCCAGATGAGGCAAGAACTGGAACTGCAACTGGAACAGATAGCGATATGATAGATGAGCTGCGTCGCAATTCCGATGATATGGAAATTGATGACGCCCTTTCCAAGGAGCATGATCCCAAAATCTTTCACAATTTACCACCACCAGCAGCAGCAGGAGCAGGAGCCGGCGCCACAAGCAGCAGCAGAAGCAGCAATGGCATTGTTACCCAGCACAATATTGTTGATACGGTTGATCTGACTTCATCGCCGTCGCCGTCGCCGGGTTCCTCGCCAGCGCATGAAGCAGCAACAGCAACAAAAGCTGTGGTTTCAACAACAACAACAAAATCAGAAAACTTATTGCTCGAATGCCTGCGCAACACCACGAGCCACAATAGCAGCAGCAGCAATACGAATCCAAATCCCGCCTCACCAAACACCTCAAATATATTGCTCAGTCAGCTGACAGCTCCGCCCAAAAGCTTTAGCTCCTCCAGTAGTACCACCACCACCACCAGCTGCAGCAACTACAACAACGCTTTGACAACATCAGCTGCAAAATATCCACAGCTAACTGAACGTCTTCTAATGGCGAATGGCGCTGCAACAGTAGCAACGGTTGCTGCTGCTGCCGCTGCACCAGCATCGCCCATTATTGATTCCATTGAGATATTGGACACACCCGAGGGCAGTCCACATCCACATGCACATTCACAGCAGATGATGCCCCATTTGCCAAGTGCCTATGAGTCTGAGCGAGCAATAACGCCACCACAACAACAACAACAACAGCAACCACAATCTCCGCTCAGAAATCATGTCAATCATATTAATCTGAACTTGAATCACAAGCCGCCGCCGCCGCCGCCAGACAATCAACAGCAACAGCTTAACAAAGATACAAATCACTTAAAGCGACAGCAGCAGCAGCAACATCAACAACCAATCGAGGCAGCAGAATCTCCCAGTGGCGTAAGTAATCCATTCCAAATAACAATATCGATTCAATTCTTATCATAATCTATTTGCAGTTAACTCCGAATAAGCATCGGCGCCTGGACAACAATGAAAACGATCAGCAGACGCAAAATTGCAGTAATGAGACGGCAGCAGCACCCGTTGTTGCCACAGCAGCAGTAGCAGTTGGAGTAGCAACAACTGCCACACAACAGCAACAACAACAACAACAGACAACGCATCGCAGTCGAAAACAGAAGCACGAGCGAATACTCAACACTGAATTGGAGGAGCAGCAAAACCAGCAGCAATTGCAACTGCAACAGCCACAGCACCAGAAGCATTTGCAGCTACTGCATATGGAGCAAGCGCTCAACAATGGCACATTGCTGCTAGACGACGAGCAATTGAATGCTTCAACAGTGTTGGCCCTCGAGAAACTAAAGCGTGATGCCAAGCAGCGCGAAGCAATTGTTGCCGAATTGGGGCTGACTGTGAGTCACACGGGCAAGCGACGTGGACGACCCAAACGCACGGCAAATGATGCAACAACAACACCAGCGACACCAACAACACCAGCAACAGACGCCAAGTTCGATAGTGCGGTGAAATCGAGACGAGTTCAGCTGCTGCGCAAGCGTCTGGCCATCGATATGGTGAGTGCAGAGCAGCCGGATCTACCCGTTCGGACGGCCCCTGAACTGATGCATCATCAAATGGATGCAACGCAGCTGATGGCAGCAGCCTTGGCAACAACAACAGCAACAAAAACAGCGATAACAACACCAGCAACAGCGGCAGCAGCAGCAGCCACAAGCCCATCAACGCCGCGACGCAACGAACAGCGCCCTGTGCGTGCGACTCGACGCAGTGTAGCAACACCAACTGCAAGTGTTGCAACACCAGCAAAAGCAACACGCAAACGTCAAAGTAAAGCTGCTGTTGCTGCTGCAGCCACCGCCGCCGCCGCTGCCGCCGCTACAGCTTCATATGCCCCTGCCTTTGAGGCAAATACTGCTGCTTCAGCAAAGGGGGGTCGTGGCGGTGCTGGTGCTGGTGTATTGATTTATCATCATTTTGATAATGCCAACGATACGGAGAGCAGCACCAACACCACCAGTAGCAATAATAATAATGGCATGGCATTTGCGTTGGCAGCACAAATTGATTTGACCATGTGCTCATCCTCCTCATCCACAAGCAATGGCAGTGCAACAGCAGCAACAACGACAACAACAGCAGCAGCAGCGGCGGCAGCAACATCTGCATCGATGCTGCCGCCAACCGGCATATTATCATCGTCGGATCCATTGCCGGATGTCATATTTCAGCCAAATGATTTCTCATCAATTATGGCCACACAGCAGCTGCGCAACAACAACAATAGCAACAACAGCTACAACAGCAACGCTTATAGTAGCATTAGTGGCGGCAGCCAGCACGACTCCCATGACGAGGACAACTACAGCAACATGGACAACTCGGGCGGTATGTCAACAACCAACTTTAGCCAACAATGAAATTTCTAATTTTGTTTGTTTAACAGATGAATCCTCACAACAAGGTGGCGGCGGCGGCGGCGGCAACAATAATATTTTGAGCGCCTTTGGTGTCAGTCCAACAACAACAGTAGTGCCCACAACTCCACCGACTCGTGGCCGGGGACGTGGTCGCGGCTCAAGAGGTGGCGGCGGCGGCGGTTCAGCTCGAAACAGCAGCAGCGGCTCGAATCGCAACAGCACAACACCCGGCCAGCCTCGTGTACCGAGGATGAGTCGTGGCGCCAGCGCCGTTGCCAAAGCCATTGCCCAAAGTCGACCACGTTGCGTTGGCGGACTCAAGCATCAGCCCGATCCCGATCGGATAAAAGGTTTCTTTAGTCCGGTAAGTCGAGCACACTCTTCTTGAATGCTAACATTCTTGTATGCCCATTATCATCATTAGTATAATTAGTCGGAGAGTATTAGTTGTTCGTATTCAGTCATGTTTCATTGAAAGGATGACCGCCGCGCACTCTAAGTTTCTAAGCACGTGAGCTTTTATGCTTGTGTGTGTCTATGCTCCATTCGCCAAAAAAATAAAATTTGATTGCCTTGTTTTACAAATGCAATTTGTTTATGTTGCATTACGTAAATACACACACACACACACACACACACACACACACACACACACACACACGCAAGTATCGTAATTAAAATCAAAGGCGCGCGCGCGCTGCATTCATTGCCAACTGCTACCCAAAAAACGCATACGATGGCAATAATAACAACAACAGCACGCGACCGACCGCAGTCAGAAGCACTGCAGCAGCAGCGCTTCGTCGTCTCTTCACCTGTAATTTTAATCAGCTGAACATTTGTATGTGTCCGTATGTGTGTGTGTGTGCGTCTGTAGTAGGATCTTCACCACACCTGCTGCGTCGCTGCGCTCACTGGCTGAAAGAGAGGGAGAGAGAGCGAGCTCAGAATGTGTGTGTGCTCTTTGGCGCTGCTTCTCCACAATCGCTTTTATTTTGCAAGCTGGCAATGCTGTTACCCCCAGCGTTCTTTCAAGTTGTTGCACTCTCTCTCTCCCTCTCTCTCTCTCTCTCTCTCTGTCTCTCTCTCCCTTATGCTATTATCAATATTTTATTAATGTTGCATATACTTTTTTTTCTTTTAATTTTTGTTGTTGTTGCAGTCACCACAGGTATTTGAGGAGGACACACGCATGAGTGCCGATCTTAACAACAGCAATCAATCGGTAACCAGCATGGAACCACCATTAACGCCACAAAAGTAAGTATTACATTTTGAATGTTTTATTACAGAAATTACTTACTCAGATTTTTTGCTCTTCAGACAACCGGACTTCCTCAACAATGAGGAGTCACAATCTTCGATGCAAAGCGGCATCAGTTTAATGGACTCAAGTCAGGGTCAATCGTCTTTGGATGTCATTATTGGCACTGCGCTCAAACGTCCAAAGAAGAAAAAAATGGAGATTTGTGTGGCCGAAGAGTGAGTTTAAGTTTTAATTATTATTTTTTGTTCAAATTATTTATCGTCGTTATTTGGTTTTGCAGCACGGACTTCAATGCGGCAACGATTGCGGAATATGATTGGCCACCGCCAAAGGGATGTTGCCCCTCAAAGAATCGTGACACGTTCATGATCCAGGAGCAGGTTGCACTCTATTTGGGCATCACGAGTTTTAAGCGCAAATACCCGGATCTGCCACGTCGCGCTGTCGACATGGAGGAGCGCAACTGGTTGCAGGAAAAGGGACTTGTTAGCGAAAAGATGTGCGATTTGGGCATCACAGCCGTTTGGGCCTCGGACATACTGGACATCATGTACACCGATTTTCATGACAAGTACGAGGAGTACAAGGAATATATACGTCTGAAGCACCTACGCGAAATCGAGGCCAAGCAGAAGGCCCTAGGACTAACTGTTGGCAATGGACGTGGTCTTCAAGCGCGCGATCGTGCCATGCTTTCCACCAGCAAATGGAATGTATATTTTAACAAAACGTAAGTGAAACGAATCTTACAAGTCTGTATATATTGTATTTATGACTGGTTGTTCCCTTCCCACCACACAGGCGCAAGGAGGAGCGTTTGGCTTGTCTGGATCTGCAAACATTTACCATGAATCTGCCGATGCCGCGTGAGGCGCCCAGTTCAACACTTTTGCTTCGTTCCATTGCGAATACAGTGAGACTGGCAGCAATGGCCGAGAATATGGAAACGCCGCCATCTCTGCTGGAGCCGCGCACCTACGATGCCGTCTATCGATGTCCCGATTATGCCTATCCATTGGCCCTGGTGCCTGGCCAATTTGCATCCAGTTATCGCCAGCTAACGCCCTCCGAGCTGAGGTATGTAAACATTAGCGATGGATGAAATGAATAAACTGTATGAACTGTTCTTATTTTTACAGATCATATCCGCTTAATACAGCGCTGGACAAACCCCAACAACAACAACAACAACTTGATTCTGTTAAGGAAGAGCAGCAGCAGCCGCTGACAAAATCGCATTCGTCAGCGGCGGCGGCGGCGGCCTTGCGACGCGGTCAGCGTCATCAGCTGCGCAACAGCTGCAATGAACCGGCCAAAATATGCGTCATCGCCTACTCCAACGCCAACAGCAGCAGCAGCAGCGACACCAGCAGCAGCAGTGATTCTGTAAGCACAATTATTTCAAATTTATAAATCTTGCTAAAAATTTGTTATTATCCCCAGGAGGAGAGCGATGGCGATGACAGCGACAATAGCTGCACTAGCAGCGCCAGCAGCAGCCACAGCAGTTACAGCCGTAGCAGCAGCAACAGCTCGTTTATTTCCGAAAGCGAGGATGAACAGCTGCTGCAGAAGCGGGAACAGCATGCCGACAGATTGTCGACCAATTGTGGCGTTTGCCGGCGCAGTCAGCATTGTAATTCAAGAAATATGCCCGAGACCTTCATACGTTGCTATAGCTGCCGGCGCAGAGGTAAGTTAGGGGAGCAAAGAAACTTAGATAAGGGTTCAGGGTATCTTCTAGTCGAACTAACTCGACTTGAGCATTCAAAATACAAGAATGCCAGCTTGTTAGATTGTTAGTATAAACTTACCTCATCTTTATTTAATTTGCTTTCATATTTTGCAGTCCATCCCAGCTGCATTGAGATGCCGCAACGAATGGTTGGACGTGTCCGCAATTACAATTGGCAGTGCTCTGAATGCAAGTGTTGCATCAAGTGCCGCAGCAGCCAACAGCCGGGCAAGATGCTCTACTGCGAGCAATGCGATCGGGGCTATCACATTTACTGCCTAGGCGTTAAGACAGTGCCCGAAGGTAAGCAAGCATCCAGTAACTAAGCTTGATGACACAAATTATAATATCTTTATATAGGGCGCTGGAGCTGCGAGCGTTGCTCCATTTGTATGCGTTGTGGCGCCACTCGTCCAGAGGGACTGCCACAGCCTGCGGCGGCGGCGGCGGCATTGTTGTCGCCGGCTGGCAGCGACAATAGCAGCGGCGGCGTAGCCGTTGTCGTCAAACCGATCAAGCACAAAAAGGTCAAATGGATGAACGAGTATCGCATCGATCACATCACCCAACTGCGAGAACACTGCGCCATGCTCTGTGTGCCCTGTGCGCGCGCCAAGCCCGCCAAGCGAACGCCACCAACAACGCCCAGTTGTAGTAGTAGTGGCGGCTCCTGCCCGCTGCCGGCGCAATCATCGCCAAATGATCAAGGGCCAACGCCGTCGCTAGCGGACCCCAATAATGTTGGTGGACGCAGCACAACAACAGCAGCAGCAGCAGCAACGGATGTACTAGCAACACCTGCTGCACCGCTGGCATCTGAGGCGAATGCGGGGGTGGGCGCAACAATGCTGCCACAAATGTCGGGCAAGCGGCTGCCGCCGATGATCGTCGTCAATCGACCAAACCAGGATATTGCAACGATGCAGTGCAGCAACTTTAATCGGAATAGTAATGAGGATGCCGCCACAGCAGCTGCGGCTGCTGCAGCTATTGCTGCCACAACAACAACAGCAACAACGCCGCCAGCAGCCAACAACTCTGCAGCAGCGACAGCAACAACAACATCAATTGGCATAGCACCGCCGCCGGTTGTTGCCTGAGTGGGGGTTATACGTTATTGTGCCAAGCGCACTTTAACGGACTTGTAGTAAAGCGCAGGACGCGGCAGTCCTCATCCCCTCCCCCACCCTTTCGTTTATAGCCCACTTCCTCCTATCACAGCACCAATACAACAACAACCACACACACGTGCATAGTATTAACAAAAGCAGAATAAATATATATATATATATATATAATTAATTTAAATACAAAAATAATTAACTTTTTGTATTAATGCCGTTTGACGACACTATTTTTTTTTTTTTTTTTTGATTTATTTTTACAATTGTTTTATATATAAATATTACTTAAATTTTATGCTTAAAATAATAATGTTACTTAAGCGAGTGAGAATTGAAAAATTCTGCTATTATATATTATGCGACAATTGTATATGATGAAAACATGACAACAACAACAACAAATATTGATCAACAACAACAACAAACTCTATGAAGTATGCCTAAGTTAAACTGTTAATAATAGCGCCTAGATTACAATACAGACACACACACATAACAAAACAAAACACACAAACACCACACACACATGGAGTTAATTAGCTGCATTTTAGATAAATTTTCTGTTTCGTCCCAACTCTGTTTTTTGTTACATTTTTAATTCGTTCAGCCTGTTGACACTGTTTTTGTCTGGCAAACTGTATTTTTAGATACATTTTTCGTTTTGTTCCAACTTTTTGTATCGTTTAGCATAATTAATAAGCCAATTTTATTAGTGTGCGTGCAGCATCAGTGTAAGTGACAATTTTTCGCCGCTTGCAACTCTACAATTGTTAACTCGTGTCGTCTCTCTCTCTCTCTATCTGTCTGTTTCTCATCCAGCACACCCACACACACACACACACAAGCACGCATTATCACAGTGCGCTCTTTTCTTTATTGTGTTTGTGTGTGTGTGTCATCGAATTATTCAAATATATATAAAACAACCATTTATGTCTATGTCTCTTTGTATGTATATGTAGTAGTATGTCCTTAGCCTTAACAATTGTACCATACGAATAAAATTATGAATACAACAAATAAAAATACAAAATTATGTAATATGTAATTCGGTTTTTTTTTCATTAAAAGATAATTGTGTATGTACTTTAAAAACTACTATTTTGTAATCAGTAAGTTTAGCCATGTAAAATAGTTAAGAGCAAATGTGCATGGTTGTGTGTGTGTGTGTGTGTGTGTGTGTGTATTGTATATGAGTGTTACAACCATAAAAAACAACAACAAAAACATGTTACTATTTAATTAAGCTTAAAGTTGTATTATACATGTAATTTATGCTAACGTTCCCATACACACACACACACACACATACACAAACACGTACATATACAATATATATATATATATATATGTACGATCAATATATATATATATATATACATACTAATATAAGGGTAATTAATTAACAAACACTTTGCACTATATATACATATATTAAACTAACATTATTTAAGAGTAAACCAAAATATTTCAAAATCAAACAAGAATAAAAACTAGACAAAAAAAATAAAATATAGAAAGAAAAAGAACAGCCGCTCATTGAGAGTCCAGGACCCGATTCTAAAGTAGTTTTGTTGCAAGCTCACTCAAAAGTTCTCGTTTCAAACTAACTATATACGTATATATATATATATGTATATATGGAGCATAAAGATGCTTACATTTAACACTCATTTCTACATTTGTAAATAGTTGTTGTTGTAGTTGAGAATGCCCCTGCAGCGGGTGTACATATAAGATAATTAATATCAATCTTAAAAACCTTATCATCTATTAAGAAATCGTTTCAGTAGTTTGTTGGATGGAACAGAATCGGTTGGGTTATGCATTGGAGATTGGTACAACATTTTTTGGATGATAATCATATTTTGGTTGCTTTTAAATATTGAATTCTGCAAGGGCATACAATCTCGTCGGCGTGCCGAAGCTAAGCTCCTATTATTTGTTATATATGTAGTATATAGTAGTTAGCTCAACATTATCATAAACATTAACTATATAAAGTGTACGTTTTCCATTAATTATTTCATTTCCCATTTCTCGATTCAACTCGCGCTTCCATTTTTTGTTTTTTGTATTTGTTTTTGCTGCCACGACTATCACATCAGTTGAAACCCCTCAGCTATAAATGTACATATATATTTTTGTATGTTTTCGTTTAGTTAGTTGCAGCATCTCCTTCTTCTGTTCCTGCTCCTCGGGTGCTGCTGCTGCTTTGCGTATCGCTTTCGCGAGCTGTTTTCGTTGAATTTGCCTTTGTTTGCAGCTGCTCCTCAAAATCATTCTTGATGTTCACATACTGTTTACTCTGCTTCAGATGCTCCTCCTGAAAGATGGGAGAGATTCGGATTAGTATAAATCATAATATTCATTGCCTTTCAACGAGCCACATTCAAACAAACTCAGTATCAACGTTTTAGTTTAATACGTAAAGAGGTGAGAATTTGAATTCGATCAATGCAATGCCCCAAGTTTTGTGTACCTACCATGATCTCATCAATGCGCTGATTGGCATCGGGTAGCTCATAGCGGTTGCTCTGATCTCGCAGCTGGGCTGCCACATTCATTTGTTGGTGCAGATCCCTCTGAATCTGTTGCAGCGAATTGTTTATGGCGTGCTCTATATCTACTGAAAGTAATCCCAACCAAATACATATGATATTATGTCTCTTTCGCTCGATCGCTCCTTCTCTTTCTTACCTGTGCTGGGCATGAAGCGACGTTTTGGTTGCTTCAAATTATCATTATCCGCGGCATGCTGAGCTCCACTGCTCCGCTTCAACGTGACGGATGACGACGGATCGGATGACGTCAGAGTGGCTAGACAATAGTCGCAGTCACCGTCACCGTCGCTCAAGCAGCTGCAGCTAGGATCTAGGATTGATTTGGCTGCCGCCGCTGCTGCTGATGTGGTGGAAGAGGCATGGGCGGCGGCGGCGGCGGTTGTGGCAGCGTGTAGGCCACGTAGATGCTTGGCAGCAGTGACATTGACAACGCTGACACTTTTCGATATTGATGACTTGACGGATGAGGTCTCGGGCGGCACGAGCGCCAGTGGCGGCGTCTTGGAGCTGTTCATACGCGACATCGACATGGAACCATCCAACAGAAACGAATGGTTACGATGCGAACGAGAATGATGCGAATGCGAATGAGATTGTGGATGCGGATGGGAATCAAAGCTGAATGACGATGCAAGGTGTGCGAGTCCATCATCGATGATATTATCGCCGCCATCCTCATCACCGTGGTCACCATCGTCGTCAGCATCGCCGCCGCCGTCGTCGTCGTCGTCATCGTCATCATCATCATCATCGGCGTCGTCATGGTCAACATTATTGTTGTTGCTCTTCAAATTGTGGATGAGGCGGAGGACGGCTTTCTCCAGTTGCGCTGGATGCTCCGAGGCGGGTACATCGAGGGTCGACTGCGGTATCTGGGTATTGATGATGACGGAGAACTTCTTCTTCATCTCCTGCACCCGACGCTTGCCCTCCTCGTCATCGAGCAGCGTATTGACGCACACAAACGAATGCACCCGATTCGTTTCCTTGTCAATCTCCAAATAACCCTTCGACTGCAGATAGATAATGTTGCCATTGCGCGTAAATAGACGATACGTCGACTCGCCGTACGAACTATTACAGTCATACACTGAGAAATTAAAGCCAATTGATTAGTTGCTTGTTCCATTGGTAATATGAAGGGAATACTCACTCTGACGCAGCGCAACAATTACCCAACGAACATCGTCGTTGTGCATGAACGTAAACGGATTCAGATTGCGCACCTCATCGGTCATATAGCCAGCAACGATGCCGATCCGTTGATCGCAATCGATGATCCTGCCATCGATTAAGTGCCGCGTCCGATACTCCAATGTATTTGCATCGAACAAACGATTAACGATCTTTGGCGGACGGATAATCCGAGCACAAGCAGTTAGCACCTGCAACGAAACAACAAAAACCATTTATTTATTAATGTATGTACATACATACATACACACATATACATATAAGAGTTATTCCTTTTTTTTGCTTTTTTCGTTTGCTCATTTTGTGAGCTTTGCTTTTGTCTTTGCACTCGAGAGACGCATTTTGATGTTTTTATTTTGGTTTGTATGTCTCGTTAAATGTGTTTGATTGTGTTTTGATTCTACATACTTACAATATCATTGCCGCTAATTGTGTGCAACGGTATCGCATCGTCGCGTCCGCGAGTGCGTCGTATCAATTGCAGGCTGGAGCTTAACGTATTGGAGCGTACGCTTCTAGGTGCCTCATCGCTGCGACGGAAACATCCATCGATTTTGACCACCTCGTAGGCGGTCGGCTCGGAACGGGGACCAGCGCGCGCCAAACTACAAACAACCATAACAACAAAAGCTTTATATGTATTTCTGTGTGTGAATAGCGATGTATCGATAGTGCAATGCAGCGCTGCCACTTACCGCTAACGATAAATATTGATAGCTACTTACCGCACACGAAAACTTCGCCTATCGTCACGCAATTTGCGATCGATATAATCCTCTTCGGATTTGCTGCGCTGTCGCGGCTCACCATCATCGTCCGTCGTCGGCTCGGTGTGGGCTTCAAAGAGATTCTCGAGCTCGTTGGGTATGAGCTGTTGCTTGAGCATTTCATAGTCATCGGGATGCGCAATCTGCAATATGCTCTGGCCATACAAATCCGTTTGACAATGCCCCAAATGCTGTTCGATGCTCGATGATATCAAAAGTATTTGGCCATGGCAGGTGAGCGTGAAAAAAAAACTATCCAACATTCCCATCAGTGTGTCTGTTACTTGGGGTCGTTGATCGTTCAGCGTCTTTCCAAACACTAATACAAACAAATACAAATGCATAAAATAAATTGAAAACAATTAAAATTTTAATAGTGGCGCCTTTTGCAGTCGGTCGAATAGCTGTTACATTTTGAATAGCCAATAAAAGTTCTTAATTTACCGGACTGTAAAAGTTCACAGAATTTTGCAATTACAAATGTAATTTTTTATGATTTTATTGGTTTCTTTTGTTACTTACCGTATTTGAGCCGCAGTCCGTGCGCAGCGAAGCGCAGCACTGCCGTTTTGTCGACACGCCGAGGCGACTCCGCCACATGCGGCACCATTGTCGATAGCTCCTGTATGGAGCCATTAAGCTTGTCCCGACGATTCTTTTCTGCCCGATTGCGTGCCTCTCGACCACTGTGATTAGATAGAGACAAACAGGAAGGCAGCAGGCATTAATTGATTTGCAATGCATTTGTGTACAAAGGGTGGAAGGGGGGGGGGTGGTGGTTATGGGTCGTGTTGTTGTTGTTGTTTACTCATAGTATAAACCGCATGACACGCCAGTCTAAACACTAACTAACCCACACAAACACACATAACAAACCGCTCAATAGCTGTCAATAATTAAATTTTTATATATTTTATAAATATTGCTAACTGTTCTTGAGCTCTAATTTTTTCTATTGAATTTCATGCGTTTTTGGCTGTGCGTACACTGCTAATGTTAAAAAGGCGATCTTCTAACAGTATGTTAATTTCAACAGTGTGCTCTTTGCTGCGTTAACAGAGGGCGTCGCATAAGACAACTATTTCTGTTGGCTCGATTTGTTTTACTTTGTGACGTGTGAGTAGGCAAATTACTGTGAAAATTGATGCCAACTACCACCATTATCAAATGTTGTACACCAAAGATTGTTTTGTTTGCGGCTGTGACGTAAAACATGCGCATTGGTATAGTATGTTATTCTGTTAAAGGTGTCAACTCTGTATCAATTTGCGATTACTTTGTAGATATTCGCCGCAAAACGGCGAACACATCTGCAACAAAAAAAGTTGATTAACTGAAATGTCTGTGGTTGTGCTGGACAATGGAGCCTACACAGCCAAAGTGGGACTCGCAACGCAGGACGAACCCCATGTCGTGCCCAATTGCATTATGAAGGCAAAAAGCGAACGACGACGCGCATTTGTCGGCAATCAAATCGAAGAATGTCGAGACACCTCGGCACTTTTCTATATCCTGGCGTTTCAGCGTGGATACCTGCTGAACTGGGACACGCAGAAAACGGTTTGGGATTACATTACAAGGAGGGCATCGGCTGTACGCTGGAGAATCGCACCATTGTCATAACGGAGCCCCAAATGAATTTCCAAAGCGTCCAGGAGGCGATGCTCGAGATGCTCTTCGAGGAGTATCGGATAGCTGGCATGTACAAGGCGACTGCCGCCGACTTGGCCGCCTTCAACTATGTGGCGGACAGCGAAGAGCGAACGACAATGCAAACCCTAAACTGCATCATTATCGATGTCGGCTACAGTTTCACCCACATTGTGCCCTTCGTGCTAGGCCTACGGGTTGTGGAGGCGATTAGGCGGATCGAAATGGGCGGCAAGGCGTTAACGAATCATCTCAAAGAACTCATATCGTATCGCCATTTGAATGTCATGGACGAGAGTCATGTGGTGAACCAGATCAAGGAGGATGTCTGCTTTGTGGCAGAGGATTTCAAGGATGCCATGACCGTGCATCAAAGCGAACAGCGACGAAAAGAGCTGGCCGTCGAGTATGTTCTGCCCGACTTTACGAGCGTCAAGCGCGGCTATATCCGTGTGCCGGGCCAGCCGCGCTACGACGAGGATCAACAACAAATGGTTCCACTGTGCAATGAACGCTTCACCGTGCCCGAGCTGCTCTTCAGCCCCTCCGACATTGGCATCAACCAGGTGGGCATACCCGAAGCAGTCGCCGATGCGCTCAAAGCCTGCCCCTGGGAGGCGCACCGCGAGCTCCTGCTCAACATTCTGATCGTGGGCGGAAGTGCACAGTTCCCGGGCTTCTTGCCACGGCTCAAGCGCGATCTGCGCGCTCTGGTGCCCGACGATCTGGAGGTGTCGCTCATCTGTCCCGAGGACCCGGTGCGCTATGCCTGGTACGGTGGACGCGAGGTCGCCACCAGTCCCAACTTCGAGGAGTTCATCTATACGCGAGACGACTACGAGGAATTCGGCATCCATGGCATGCCACAGCGTTGAGTCTTGCCACAGACACATCCCATCACATATCATCCCGTCATCCTATCATATGTAATCATTGATAAATGTAGCTGTAAATCTCTGTTTTTTTTAAACCGTCTTTAAGTGTACTAAGAAATATAATACAAAATAATATTGATTTTTTCTGCTTTGATTTATTATATATATAATTTTATATATATAGACAACAAACTAAGAAGTCATTTTTACAACTAAAATTTGAACTACATCAAAAAAAAAAACTTAAGCATAGTATATTTTGTTGTTGCTGTTTTTATCTTTCGAGTTGCAGTTTGTAGTTTGAACAATATTTTTTTTATGATTTTTGTTTTTCTGCTTTTTGTGGCAACGCGTAACGAAATGAGGAGAAAAACGAAATAGTATTTCCTACATAAACTTAAGTTAATTAGGATGTGTTAATGCGAGGCGGGTGCGGGGTGGTTAAGCTGCTGTAGAGCAACCATTCCACTCTACATGCTGAAGGATTCGCCGCAACCACATGTGCCCTTGATGTTCGGATTGCTGAACACAAATTCGCTGGACAGCTTTGATTGCACAAAGTCCATTTCGGTGCCTGCGCAAACAACGAAAATATTCCCATTTTTGTTATATGATATTATTGGGGATTTGTTTGTCTTCTTACCCAGCAATGAAAGCTGCGCCTTCTTATCGATGAAGACCTTGACGCCATCCTGCACCACCTCCTCATCCAGTTTGTCTGCAGAGAAGCCAGTAAAACTGTTATGTCAATAAACGAAAATACTTTCTAGACGTTTCTCTTACTTTTCTCGCTGGCATAATCTAGTGTGTAGGACAGTCCGTTGCAGCCACGCTGGCGTACGCCAACCTTGAGACCAATCTGTCGGGACGACAACAACAAACATTTTAATTTTGTAGAAATGCCAAAAACTTCAATAAAACTTACCACTTCGGGTTTGTCGTGCAGCAGCGTTTTGATTCTTTGCACCGCAGCGGGCGTCTACAAAAATGTAAACAAAAAATAAGAAATTGCATTTTGGTTAATTTTACTGTTATTTCATCATTTGTATGTATTTCATCACAATTGCGATGCAATGCACTTACCAGTGTCAGTGCAGCACGAGTGGGTATTAATTTGCGTCCTTTAAGTGCACGTACCGTTGCCGTTGTTTTCTTTCAGCTAAAAATTTCGACTCGAGTATATCAATGCGATTTACGAAAAGTGTTAATAAACACAAATATAACTATGTTGCTGTGTTGGCTAACAATGACAGCTTACTAATACCTATCGTTTCAATCTATTGAATCGCACATTTGGTATTATTTGGTATCGATATACTCGAGCGATTATTGTCGATTTCATTTGTTGATTATAGTAGTTATTAAAAAGCACGAAATGAGCGCCTTAAAATTAATGTTCAATCGCGTTTTAGCACCAGCCGCCACACGAGCCTTATATGCCAATGCCAACAAACATAGCTGGCGTCCATTCAACCAGTTTCTGGCCATATCAACAAAGCCCTACACGTGCCAGCAGCGCGCCAACTTGAGCGACAAGCCGATACCAGAAGACGTAAGTTAAAATCAGCTGGCCAACAAACAGGATTCGAATAAATGTTTTTGTTGTTTGCAGCAAGATGAGCCGGAGCGTTTGGTCGGGAAGCGTATGCCACTGGCGGCGTTGGAAACTAAAATCAAGCTAATCTATACATGCAAAGTGTGCCAGACGCGAAACATGGAGACAATATCAAAGATTGCCTATAACAAAGGCGTCGTTATAGTCACCTGCTTGGGCTGTGAGAATCACCATCTGATTGCCGACAATCTGAATTGGTTTACGGATCTCAATGGCAAGCGCAACATCGAAGAGATATTGGCTGAAAAAGGCGAACAAGTTGTCAAAATTGCTAGTTCAAAGCATGAATATTTGCCAAAGGCAAAGGATTAACATAAATAATTTGTTTGTTAATTAAATGCAATTTGTTGTATTAGCTATAAACAAAGGCGACCTTATTGAGTAGTTGCAACAGTCGATTTAGCAGCGGAAGTATTTGTAGCTGCTGATAAAATTGAGTACGACACGGCGATCTTGGCGTCAGCAGCAGATGGGTCAGGTATATAATATCGTCGAGCGGCAAGTGGGAATGCGGCGCATCTGGCGTACATGCAAGGTCATCTAGCTGCAAGTAGGGCAACTGTTGCTGCCAATACCCCTGCAAATAGCAGCCCAAGGCGACAGCGAATCGTCCGTGGAGCAGCCAGCAAAAGAGACGCGATAAATTCGATCCGCCGCCGCTGCTGCAAAACTCATAAATATTATGCACAAAACTGGAGCAGGCATCGTCCTCCGCCGCCTCCGCCTTGCGTTCGACCAGCATATCACAGATCATATGGCGCAATAGATAGCAGCGTGTATATAGAATGCTCTCCTTGCTCTCGCGAAACAAATGCAGCCACAAATCGCTGGAAATTTGTTTCATGGCACGCCTCAAGGCGATTTTCATATCCTCGACTGTCTCTAAACGAAAGATGCGTCGCACTAGTTGACGCATTTGTAGAACATGTATATTAAGTTCCATGGCGGCGACATTCAGCCGACTATATTCCTTATCCGCTTCTTGCCCCAACTCGGACCAATTTAGATCCTTGATGATGCTCCACGCTGGCTGGACTTCAGCGAAGGCTTTGTGCATTTGAAAGAGCAACGGCGCATGCGAGTGGCCATTGCGTGTGCCCCCAATAATACTGGCACACAGCTGCCTAACACACTGCACCGGATCCATGTCATAAAAGCGTCTTATGTAATTGAGTTCGAGTTGCTTCTGCTGCGGATGTTTCATCTCTTCCTGGCAATCCAAAAGCCAGACGATCAATTTAGCGCAATGCGTTGCCGCTGTTTCCACAGTCAGCAAATCGTCCAAGCTTAGCTCATTTCGTATATACACATCCATGGATCAAGTTAATTTGATATTTAATCTTATTAACTATGTTAAACATGTTATTATTTGATTTAATGTGCATTTTTAAGGATCTGAACTTGATTCGATTGATGCATTTCGATAATATGTTATCGATATGCGTTACGCAGAGCTGCCGTTTAGTTGCATGATCAATTGTCTGTCATACACAGCTATGGCTATTGTGAATTATTCAATAATTGCGCCCCTCGCCCATTTAAATTGATGCTGCAGCGCGCATTAAGAGTGTATGCTCTTTTAAATTTTATTATAATAATGTATACATATATATATATATATATGTAGATACATACATTTGTATAAGTTTATGCATAGGTACACAAGGTTTTTGTTTTCACTATTCAATTAGTTTTAATGTAAAAACAAGGCAATAATTAAAGTATAGAAAAAATAAAATAATTAAAAAATTATATTTATAAAACAAATGCATAACAATCAAACATTTAACAATTGTGTTCCCTTATAACTTTTTTCTTTTACAAAATTTGTTGTACATCGAATTTTACTACAATATAGATTACTACATATAAATGTTATACAGTATATTTGTTGTAAATTTATTATTGTTGCAACAATTCGTAAGTGTAGTTGATGTTGTTGGTTTGCGCTCCAAAGTATGGGAATTTCACTGCGTAACTCTAACATTAATTCACCTATGAATATGCAAGGAGTTTTGGGGATTGGGAACAGGAAGAGAATAGATCTCTCCCCCCGCTCTCGCTCTCTCACCCTCTCTCATAAATAACATTTAAAACATGTATATATAACATATTAAAATATTTAAGTTTTCTTTTTATAGTTAAAAATTTTGTTGGTAAAACATAAAAATTTTCATTTAACTAGGACCGATTTATAAAGTATATACATACATAGATTTAGATAGATATATAGACAGATTTATATATATATATTTTTAATAATTCTTTTGTATCGTATTTTTAATGCTTAAATTAATTTTAACAGTCTTTTATCATGTTTAGTTTGTAGTTTGCCAAGCTAGGCTAGCGCAGGGGTATATATATATATATATATATATGTACGATCAATATATATATATATATATACATACTAATATAAGGGTAATTAATGAACAAACACTTTGCACTATATATACATATATTAAACTAACATTATTTAAGAGTAAACCAAAATATTTCAAAATCAAACAAGAATAAAAACTAGACAAAAAAAATAAAATATAGAAAGAAAAAGAACAGCCGCTCATTGAGAGTCCAGGACCCGATTCTAAAGTAGTTTTGTTGCAAGCTCACTCAAAAGTTCTCGTTTCAAACTAACTATATACGTATATATATATATATATGTATATATGGAGCATAAAGATGCTTACATTTAACACTCATTTCTACATTTGTAAATAGTTGTTGTTGTAGTTGAGAATGCCCCTGCAGCGGGTGTACATATAAGATAATTAATATCAATCTTAAAAACCTTATCATCTATTAAGAAATCGTTTCAGTAGTTTGTTGGATGGAACAGAATCGGTTGGGTTATGCATTGGAGATTGGTACAACATTTTTTGGATGATAATCATATTTTGGTTGCTTTTAAATATTGAATTCTGCAAGGGCATACAATCTCGTCGGCGTGCCGAAGCTAAGCTCCTATTATTTGTTATATATGTAGTATATAGTAGTTAGCTCAACATTATCATAAACATTAACTATATAAAGTTTACGTTTTCCATTAATTATTTCATTTCCCATTTCGCGATTCAACTCGCGCTTCCATTTTTTGTTTTTTGTATTTGTTTTTGCTGCCACGACTATCACATCAGTTGAAACCCCTCAGTTATAAATGTACATATATATTTTTGTATGTTTTCGTTTAGTTAGTTGCAGCATCTCCTTCTTCTGTTCCTGCTCCTCGGGTGCTGCTGCTGCTTTGCGTATCGCTTTCGCGAGCTGTTTTCGTTGAATTTGCCTTTGTTTGCAGCTGCTCCTCAAAATCATTCTTGATGTTCACATACTGTTTACTCTGCTTCAGATGCTCCTCCTGAAAGATGGGAGAGATTCGGATTAGTATAAATCATAATATTCATTGCCTTTCAACGAGCCACATTCAAACAAACTCAGTATCAACGTTTTAGTTTAATACGTAAAGAGGTGAGAATTTGAATTCGATCAATGCAATGCCCCAAGTTTTGTGTACCTACCATGATCTCATCAATGCGCTGATTGGCATCGGGTAGCTCATAGCGGTTGCTCTGATCTCGCAGCTGGGCTGCCACATTCATTTGTTGGTGCAGATCCCTCTGAATCTGTTGCAGCGAATTGTTTAAAATCATTCTTGATGTTCACATACTGTTTACTCTGCTTCAGATGCTCCTCCTGAAAGATGGGAGAGATTCGGATTAGTATAAATCATAATATTCATTGCCTTTCAACGAGCCACATTCAAACAAACTCAGTATCAACGTTTTAGTTTAATACGTAAAGAGGTGAGAATTTGAATTCGATCAATGCAATGCCCCAAGTTTTGTGTACCTACCATGATCTCATCAATGCGCTGATTGGCATCGGGTAGCTCATAGCGGTTGCTCTGATCTCGCAGCTGGGCTGCCACATTCATTTGTTGGTGCAGATCCCTCTGAATCTGTTGCAGCGAATTGTTTATGGCGTGCTCTATATCTACTGAAAGTAATCCCAACCAAATACATATGATATTATGTCTCTCTCTTTCGCTCGATCGCTCCTTCTCTTTCTTACCTGTGCTGGGCATGAAGCGACGTTTTGGTTGCTTCAAATTATCATTATTTGCGGCATGCTGAGCTCCACTGCTCCGCTTCAACGTGACGGATGACGACGGATCGGATGACGTCAGAGTGGCTAGACAATAGTCGCAGTCACCGTCACCGTCGCTCAAGCAGCTGCAGCTAGGATCTAGGATTGATTTGGCTGCCGCCGCTGCTGCTGATGTGGTGGAAGAGGCATGGGCGGCGGCGGCGGCGGTTGTGGCAGCGTGTAGGCCACGTAGATGCTTGGCAGCAGTGACATTGACAACGCTGACGCTTTTCGATATTGATGACTTGACGGATGAGGTCTCGGGCGGCACGAGCGCCAGTGGCGGCGTCTTGGAGCTGTTCATACGCGACATCGACATGGAACCATCCAACAGAAACGAATGGTTACGATGCGAACGAGAATGATGCGAATGCGAATGAGATTGTGGATGCGGATGGGAATCAAAGCTGAATGACGATGCAAGGTGTGCGAGTCCATCATCGATGATATTATCGCCGCCATCCTCATCACCGTGGTCACCATCGTCGTCAGCATCGCCGCCGCCGTCGTCGTCGTCGTCATCGTCATCATCATCATCATCGTCGTCGTCAACATTATCGTTGTTGCTCTTCAAATTGTGGATGAGGCGGAGGACGGCTTTCTCCAGTTGCGCTGGATGCTCCGAGGCGGGTACATCGAGGGTCGACTGCGGTATCTGGGTATTGATGATGACCGAGAACTTCTTCTTCATCTCCTGCACCCGACGCTTGCCCTCCTCGTCATCGAGCAGCGTATTGACGCACACAAACGAATGCACCCGATTCGTTTCCTTGTCAATCTCCAAATAACCCTTCGACTGCAGATAGATAATGTTGCCATTGCGCGTAAATAGACGATACGTCGACTCGCCGTACGAACTATTACAGTCATACACTGAGAAATTAAAGCCAATTGATTAGTTGCTTGTTCCATTGGTAATATGAAGGGAATACTCACTCTGACGCAGCGCAACAATTACCCAACGAACATCGTCGTTGTGCATGAACGTAAACGGATTCAGATTGCGCACCTCATCGGTCATATAGCCAGCAACGATGCCGATCCGTTGATCGCAATCGATGATCCTGCCATCGATTAAGTGCCGCGTCCGATACTCCAATGTATTTGCATCGAACAAACGATTAACGATCTTTGGCGGACGGATAATCCGAGCACAAGCAGTTAGCACCTGCAACGAAACAACAAAAACCATTTATTTATTAATGTATGTACATACATACATACACACATATACATATAAGAGTTATTCCTTTTTTTGCTTTTTTCGTTTGCTCATTTTGTGAGCTTTGCTTTTGTCTTTGCACTCGAGAGACGCATTTTGATGTTTTTATTTTGGTTTGTATGTCTCGTTAAATGTGTTTGATTGTGTTTTGATTCTACATACTTACAATATCATTGCCGCTAATTGTGTGCAACGGTATCGCATCGTCGCGTCCGCGAGTGCGTCGTATCAATTGCAGGCTGGAGCTTAACGTATTGGAGCGTACGCTTCTAGGTGCCTCATCGCTGCGACGGAAACATCCATCGATTTTGACCACCTCGTAGGCGGTCGGCTCGGAACGGGGACCAGCTCGCGCCAAACTACAAACAACCATAACAACAAAAGCTTTATATGTATTTCTGTGTGTGAATAGCGATGTATCGATAGTGCAATGCAGCGCTGCCACTTACCGCTAACGATAAATATTGATAGCTACTTACCGCACACGAAAACTTCGCCTATCGTCACGCAATTTGCGATCGATATAATCCTCTTCGGATTTGCTGCGCTGTCGCGGCTCACCATCATCGTCCGTCGTCGGCTCGGTGTGGGCTTCAAAGAGATTCTCGAGCTCGTTGGGTATGAGCTGTTGCTTGAGCATTTCATGGTCATCGGGATGCGCAATCTGCAATATGCTCTGGCCATACAAATCCGTTTGACAATGCCCCAAATGCTGTTCGATGCTCGATGATATCAAAAGTATTTGGCCATGGCAGGTGAGCGTGAAAAAAAAAACTATCCAACATTCCCATCAGTGTGTCTGTTACTTGGGGTCGTTGATCGTTCAGCGTCTTTCCAAACACTAATACAAACAAATACAAATGCATAAAATAAATTGAAAACAATTAAAATTTTAATAGTGGCGCCTTTTGCAGTCGGTCGAATAGCTGTTACATTTTGAATAGCCAATAAAAGTTCTTAATTTACCGGACTGTAAAAGTTCACAGAATTTTGCAATTACAAATGTAATTTTTTATGATTTTATTGGTTTCTTTTGTTACTTACCGTATTTGAGCCGCAGTCCGTGCGCAGCGAAGCGCAGCACTGCCGTTTTGTCGACACGCCGAGGCGACTCCGCCACATGCGGCACCATTGTCGATAGTTCCTGTATGGAGCCATTAAGCTTGTCCCGACGATTCTTTTCTGCCCGATTGCGTGCCTCTCGACCACTGTGATTAGATAGAGACAAACAGGAAGGCAGCAGGCATTAATTGATTTGCAATGCATTTGTGTACAAAGGGTGGAAGGGGGGGGTGGTGGTTATGGGTCGTGTTGTTGTTGTTGTTTACTCATAGTATAAACCGCATGACACGCCAGTCTAAACACTAACTAACCCACACAAACACACATAACAAACCGCTCAATAGCTGTCAATAATTATCAGCTGAAAATGCATTTAACGTCGCAGTCGCTGCCGGCGGCTCTCTCTGTAAAACAATGCTGTGCGTATTGTGTATTGTTAGGATTCTCAGTGGCGTATTAGTAATTTATACGGAAATATGATAAATTATTTTGTTCAATTTGTTGTTGTCGTTGCAATTACCAACTCTGATGTAATTTTGTTTAGAACGCAATTGCAAAAATTGCAAAAACTGTTTGCAGTAATATTGTTAGTTTGCAAAACACACGCGCAAAAACTTTGTAACGAATTTATTTAAGTGCAGACACACACACATATAGAGAGAGAGAGGGAGAGATACGCAACTGCAACTGTTTTCATTTACCCCGCATATTTATTTATGGCATAGGGTATTTGAAATACAATGTTGAATGACAATCGTTAAGTGCAATTCAAGTGCAAATTTACAAGCAACCAACACCCAAGACCACCCTGTGCCATGGGCTGTGAATGCCACAGGGTGTTGGCGGCATTTTGGCTTTAATTACTCAAAATACATGCATATGTATGAAAAAAGGGCCAAATTAGTACCTATGTACATATAAATCAACAGGGCAGTTTGCGAGCGGGTTAAAAGGAAGGGGGAAAGGTCTTGAAAGGCCAGTCGGCGCGACGAATATTTTGTGAATAGCTGATTGCTTGTGCTTGTGGTGGTGGGGGGGGACTCTCTATACGCAAAAAAAAATTACCTATGCACATACATACATATATATATAGCTCAATGCATAGATATGTATGTACATATGTATGTATATGTGCAGGCAGTTTGTTTATTCAACATGCTGCATTTGCAGCTATATTAATCACACACACTGCTCTCTTTTCCGCTCTCAGCTATCTTTGTATGTCTGTCTCTGTTGCTCGTTCGATAATTCTCGTTTGATTTGTTTATTTGTTTTGAATGGCGCGCAACATTGTAACGGTGTTTGCTGTCGACGACGACGCTCTTCTCGATATAGCTGTACCTTCCAATGAATGCACAGTTCTCTCTCTCTCTCTCTAGTTGTTAATTTCTTTATCTGAGCATTGCAGCAGTGACCTTGGACGCTTTGCAGAAATGAATACGCAGATACGAACAGATTTGTTGTTGTTGTTTTCTTTAGCCAATGATTGACGACTATATACCCTTTATATCAATTCAACACTAATTGCGATATTAATCGAAGTACCTTTGACTTTTGACTTGAGTATACAAATACATATGTATGTATATGTATGTATGTATGGTATATACATATGTATATTCCAGATATTTCCATGCCGAACAAGCAAATCAATTTGGGTTTGTGCATCGCTGTGGCTCTGTTTACGGTTGCTGCCAATCAAATTGGCCCGCCGACTGTTGACTTGATTTTATACATATGTAGTTATTGGCCCATTGAGTTTAAGTGGGCGGCGGGCGGTGCGTGGGGGTGAATCTTGTTGTTGTTGGCTTCCACTTGTTGTGTGTTTTTGCAACTTGTAGGGCGGGGGGCAACCGACACAATGTGGCACGCGTGCCATAAATTTCAACCGACGTTAACAAGAATTGAAAAACAACAACACAAACTAACAAATGCATCTCAACTCAACTCAGCGAGAGAGAAAGAGATAGAGAGAGATTATTAGTTAAGCTTATTCTGTGTGGGTTGTAATTGGGATTTGGTAGCGGGGGCGGGGGTTGTTGTTTTGCCCAATGATCTCAACTGGGCAACAAATTGCTTCGTCTTTCTGCAATTGTGCTACGAAAATAAATATGAAATTTCTATGGAAAAGTCGCAAAACAACATTGATAAAGATACAAATATAATCACGAGAAGCAACGTGGTGTGGGGGTGGAGTGCAGCAACGCGGGGGGGGGGGTGCCAATCAGTGCAAAGACGCCGCCGCCACACCGCGGGCGCTCGAAACAACAGCTCAACAATTGTGACCAAATTGGCCAGGCACGCACGGGCCACAAACAGCACTGAACAGCAGGGGCTTCCCCCCAATACACAAATCATAGTATAGTCGCGGGGGGGCGTGAGGGTTTGTGTGTAATAAGGGGTAAGATTGGTTTAAGTTGCTTCCGTCGTTTGTTATAAAGTAGTTAGAGAGAGCGAAATTCAAGATTTGCACGAAAGCATTTTCGATAATTATCGATTAAAGGTGGTGAAATAGTATTATCAAGGTTTAGCTATGCTTCGAATCCTTCGAATTGATAGATTTAATGATTAAAGTGAAGAATTCTGGTCGATTATCAACAATTACAAACAAAATCGATAATTTGGAAACTGAAGCAGCTTAAAGAAAGAGAGCGAAACAATTTAATATTTACTTCAATCCTAAAGATTCAAAGCATTTCCGATAATTATCGATGAAAAGGGGCCTTAATCGGAAACTTACCTATTCGATAGCTGAAACATTTCCATCATTGTCTCGTGCGGATGCTGAAGCTGATGGTGCGGGGGTAGTGGATGCGGATGCAGATGAGGCTGTTGATGCTGCTGTTGTTGATGCTGCTGATGATGGACATGATGTGGCAGCATGCCATGACCATAGGCTGCCGCCGCACCACCCGACGCATAACGATTGTAAGCGGCGATGCCAGATCCAGAACTATTGGCATTGCCATTGCCATAGGGTGCATTTGGATACCACATATTGGGATGGTAGAAGGCCGATTGAGACGATGAAGACGATGCTCGCGGCGCTCCTGGTGCTGGTGCTGCTGGTGGTTGCAGCGTCTGGGGGGAATGTGTATAGCCTGCACCACCACCAACCACCACCAACGCCGACGACGTCGACGTCGATCCCGATGGCGATGGCGATGCCTGGCTATTGTATTGCAAGCTGGAGGTTGAGGGCGGGCGCAGCATAATGTCGCTGTTCGATGGCGTCGGCGATTGATAGTAGCTGTTGGCGGCACTGCCACTGGCGGCACCGTAATCCGAATCCGTATAGCTATCATCGAGCTCCAGTTCCAGTTGCGGCTCAACCCGTTCCGGCGGCGTTGCGGCATCCGGTGGCATCCAACCGGACGACGGATCATCAAAATAGGGAATGTCATCGGTTTTTATATCCGAAGTTGCCGCCGCCGCACTGACGCCGGATTGACCCGATTGTTGGCTCGTCCTGCCGCTCGCTGCCTTCGCCGGCCGCTTCAGATACGCATCAAGAGCGCTCATTTTGTTGTTGTTGTTGTTGCTGCAATGGAATCTTAGGTTAAAGTCGATCACAAAAAACAATAACAAGCTGATAAGATTCGAATACCCTGTACACTTGGCAAAACAAAAATAAAACAAAAGAGTTAATATAAAATATATTTAAAAATAAGTTGAACCAGGTTAAGAGCTCATTGTTGACATTTTTTTGAATAATAAAAAACCAAAAAATATTAAAATCAAAAAATTATAAATTTTAATTTTCAGTGCACAAGCTATTGTTCCAACTACATATATATGCTTGCATAATAATAAATTATTTATTTATTTATTCGCCCAAGTTTAAGTGCAATTCACAAAAAAAAAAAACAAAGAAAAATCTAAAAATCTTTTCAACAAAATAAATTCTTTAGAGCGAACAACAACAACAATATTTGTCCGAAGCTACTATATAGCGTGAGTGCAAGATCTAAAAACATAAATGTATATATATGGATATTTATGGCAATTATATAGTATAATCAAATGTCAATTACAGGGTATTTGCTAACTTTGCATGCAAATATTTTTAATAGTTTCTCTCTCTTATCAAATACAATTAAATGTGGTTGTTGTTGCATGTCATGTCAAGTTAATAAATTGCGATTTTTTATTATTTTTTTTATTCTATAGACAAAACACAAATATTTCGTCTTATTTTCCGTCTAGTCGCGATTTTCATTGTGTTTATTATTTTCGTTCGAGATTTTCGAATTCAAAATAGATTTAAGCCCACGAAAAATCATTATCAACTTTGTTGACTTTTTCTTATGGAAATATTTGAATGGGGAACCTTACCATATTTTTATTTTTATTGGCAGGGTAAATGCTAGTCGTGACTAAAGCGCCCAATTTTTGATGACTTTATGATTAGGCTCGTAAAATGCTACAAGCGATAAACGCTTTCTAAACTCATAGTGCCGAGGCGCTTTATGTGTCATAGACATCCGACCAAATATACAATATATATTATATATATTTCTATATAGTATACATATGTATATATATGTACTATATGAGCAAAGTGCTGCCTATGAATAATACTCTTTATACTTAAAAATGCTAAATAATTGCAAAAACATATAAGTATATAAACATATAGTATATTCAGATGATATCTTCGAATTATATTTTTATATTTACTTTTCACTTAAATATTTTGTCGCCTTTACGTTTCATTTCGTTTCGTTTCACTTGTCGCTTATTTTTTAACTTTGCTTTTTTTTTATTTTTGTTTAAATTTCGAGTGTTTTTTTGTTTTTGTTGTTTTTAATTGAGAGATTGCTAAGAACACAGGTGGTACTAGGCGGGGAGGACGGTCAATCACCTTACAATGTTGCAGAAGCAAAAACAACAACAACTAAGAAACCTCACGAACAGCAAGGTCGACTAGGAGATACCCTCACTAAACTGCGCCTTGGCTAAACTTTGATCTTCGATAGCTCAGATGTTGTTCGATAATTGGGCTATCGATAACATGTGCCTATCGAAAACGGAAAAGGTAATTGATGATTCGAAACAAACTTTTTTAGGAAAGCTTATTTTTAAAATCCGGAATATGATCAAAGTCTTTAAGAAGAGCATTCGATAATTAATTTGATATTTTGTGGTTGACTAATAAATCATTAATGATTTTGATACGTTTTTTATTTTTCTCACATTTCGTACATATAGACTATTAGCACTTCAGTCATAAACAGAAAGCGATGACAAATTGTGAATTGCGAGCTAATGGTAATGAATATTGTGAATTGATTTAATGTGCCAAATAATTCATTTCAAGAGAGCAAGACAGTTAGAGAGAGTTCATCTTGGTGAATAATTTTGCGGGTCAATCCCCCCTACTCCCGCTTGTCAAGCTGTGCGTATTGCGCCAATCATCAATCAGAATGCAAATATAATTGAGAGAGAAAAGAGATTGCAGTGCGCGTGGGTGTGGGTGTGAGTGTGTGTTTGTGTGGGTGATTTGCTGATTTGCTCTATTACAGGAACTGCTGCTGCGCAAGAGCCCATTGTAATTGTAATTGTGCACGTATGTATGTATGTAAGTATCTATTTCTGTATAAGAATAACATATGTATAATCTTATAAACATGAAATTGCGCTTTGATAAGCCGTAAAAGCAAAGTTCGTATTTGTAGCGGCATCTTAGTCTCACTGTCTTTGTCTTCGTCTTTGCGTCTCTGCTGCTAGATAAGTAACTGTAACCATAACGATTTAGCCCAGACGCCCACCAGGTGTTGTTGCTGTTTGTTTGAGGCTTAACTCAACCGAGAGACGTTGCCAGACTGACAGCAGCTTTACACTCTGCACACGCACGCACACACACACATTCGAAACGAAATGGAAGAGTGACTTAGTTAGATGTGGTGGGAGAGTGGGAAGGTAGGAGGAATCAAGAGAGCGCATGTATTAGTTATGTATGTATGTAGGTTAGGAGTCACAGCAACAGCATACATACATTCGTACATAAATACGCACCTATGTACAAATCAATTTCACTTACATGTTTTGCGCTGCTTCTTGAATTCTGCCGCTGCTGCGGCTGCGGCTGCTGCGCTGTTAAGCTTTGGCTTTTTTGCGCTCACCGCAACGCACTTTGCTATCTTTTCGTTTATTATTTTGACGCCGCAATTTTGTTTGTTTGTTTATATTGTAGTTGTTGTTGTGGGTGTCGGCTGCAGTCTGAGTTAAGCTTTGAGTTATGTTTCACTGTTACGTATGTATGTAAATGTTTTTTGTATACAACTTTCCCATAGAAATGCAATCAGCATATATTTCTATTTATTCTCAACTTTATTCTTGCTTTTTGTTTAAATTATTTTTTGGTATTTATTATTTGGTTGGTTTTGTTTTTGTTGCTGCAGCTGCTGCTTCTTTTTATTATTTTTATTAAATTGGGAGTTATGCATTTGTATTTCTTGTTGGTCTTTTATATCTACAAACATATATATATTTATACATATATTTTTTTTAGTTTGTTAATATTTGTACAGCTGATGCGGTTTGGAGGTATTTGTAGTTGTTGTTGTTATTGTTTTGGTCACACTGCCATTTGTTGCTGGTGTTCATTGTTGTTGTTGTTGCTGTTACTAACTCTAAAAAAAAGTACAACACACAAACAAAAATCGATTAATTTAATTTAATATAAGGGCATTTTACTCGTCGTTGTTGTTGACCAGAGACACATGAAAAAAAAGTTTGCATTGCATTTAAATAGATTTTAATATATTTTTTTTAAATATACATACATACAAATATACACATAGTACATATGTATATGTCGTTTGTCTGCGTTTTGCTCTTTTTCTTATAGCTTTATTTAAATTTTAATTCGCATTTAACTTTGTTGTTGTTGCTAATTAAAAAAGAAAAAACAAAAAATCAGAAAAAAAACACATTATATTTTTTTTTATTTGTCACCTGTTGCTGTGTTGTTGTTGTTGTTCACAGCAACCGAAAAAAAAACAAAAACAACAACAAAAAAAGCTTTTAGAACCGGTTGAAGCTGCGTCTTTGCCTGTTTCATTTAGCACCCGAAAATGTGTGTCGGTGTGTGTGTGTTGGGTGGAAGGCGAATAAAGCGCCAATGTTGGCGAGTTGTAGCACATGCATTTCCGTATGTGTGTGTGTGTGCTGTTACAATGAACGCTGATAATAACTGTAAAAGTGCATAACAACAACAACAATGTAGTGTTTGTTTTTGGATTTTGTTGTTGCCTTACGACACGCATAAAGAATAAAAATGTCTTGTTGAGGGCGGGAGCGGGGGTGGCTGGGATAATTTTGGTACAAAATCGCCGAACAAAAAAAAACACGCAAAACACTAAAACGTAATGAGAACAATACCAGAACAACCGCAAGAAGAAGAAAACGAAAAGACAACGAAATAACAGAAGACGACGAAACCGACGCCGTCGCCGCCGTTGCCGCCACCGAACAGTGACAGTGACAGTGACACTGGTCTGGGTCAATCACCTGGGTCTCAGTCGCAGTCGCAGTTACCGTCGCAGTTATCGAGCAATGCCAACTCTCTCTCTCTCTCTCTCTCTCTGTCTTTCCCGCTCGCTTGCTTGCTGTTTATTTGCATTACGTTCAAGTGCCTTAAAAGCGGGCGGGCAAAAAGACAAAGCAATTGCTACTAGACGACGGAGACGCAGATTAAAACAACAAATAAAATACCGACGACAACAACAATAAACGAGAACGTTTGCTTTCCTCAGCATAAACAAAAAAAAACTAAAAACCATAAATAAATTATATAATTTGCGCCCTGCTTCTTCTCTCGTTTACACTCTCGCCGCCGTTTGTCACTCCCCCCCCCACCCATCGCGCACAGCATTTGTTTACTTCGTTTTATATGTTTGTGTATGTATGTGCATGTGTGTGTACTAACGGTAAGGCAGTTAATTACGGAAAAACTGAACCAAACTCAGCTGGGTGGCGTTGCCATATTATTACGTATACGAGAGACAAGAGACAACAGCGACGACACTTCGAATGTGTGTGTGTGTGTGTGTATGACGACGAGTTTATAAATAGAGCTACAGATGAGACAGTTTCGGTTGTTTATTTGCTTGTTCTTTTTCTTTTTTATTGTTGTTGTTCTTATTGTTGTTGTCTAAGGAGCGCATGATTGAATACCCAATATAGTACAAAAAAATAAATCACGGCACGGGTAAAAAAAGCCTTTCAGAAATTTGCCCACCCATTTTATTGTTCTTAATATTGAACGATTGAGCTATTGATTCATATACAAAACAAAAAAAAAACTTTTAAGAATTGTGCTAGCTTGTCCTCCTCCCCTCCCTCGCCCTTCCCACCTGTTATCTTGCTGCCTGTCACTCGAAGCATCTTGTCTCTCTTCTGCTGCTTATGCCTCGACCTGGCCTAACGACAAATGTTAAGCGTCGACATCGGCATTGCTGCGCTGCTGTCAATTCGCTGTCGCCGAAAAAACCAAAAATAGCCAGCACTAACAGTTATGTATCTAATACATATGTACATACATACATACATACGTGTGCATATTTGTATGCTAGTAGTTTCTCAAATAACCACGTACATATGTACATACATACGATATTAAGAAGTTTGGTTGTTTTATTATTATTAAATTGTTTACGCAGCGCTTGCTTGCAGTTCGCACAACGTACGGATCACGCTACGTATGCGTAATCTGTGCAGTCCAAATTCAGGAAACACTTGTTACTGCTTCTCTCGTGACTCGCTCTCTCTCTCTCTCTTTCGTGATGCTGATAAAATGATAATGCATGTGAGAGCATAATTTTGATCGAAGCGACACAATTGCTTATCTGCGCTTATGTACGTTATTACAGGCTCGCCGCTCGCCGCCGCCTCTGTGTGAGTGAGTTTGACAACGAAAAGGTGAGAAACTTTCTATTGTGTGCGGCTGAGCGGCTGCTGATGTGCTTGTATTGGTGAGCAATTGCTGTATTTCTCTCTCTCACCGCTCTGATTTGTATGCGAATCGCGACGGCGGCGGCAGCGGCAAATGCGACGTCAGCAATAATTTTTTGTGTTCCGAGGAGACAACAAAATAATAATACTTATAATACAAAAAAAAAATACAAAAAACTTGTAGAGTAATGGAAGATTTGTCAACAAATGCGCTCAGCTAGCTAATTGTTTTTGAAGTAAATAACATTTAAACGTTTGCACTGCTGCGCTGCTCTGCTCTGCCGCTCGCAATCGAAGTTACTGTTAGCCGTAAGCGCCGGCGTCG
The DNA here is from genome assembly GCA_018901835.1 of Scaptomyza graminum. Lineage (NCBI taxonomy): Eukaryota > Metazoa > Arthropoda > Insecta > Diptera > Drosophilidae > Scaptomyza > Scaptomyza graminum. The sequence continues at coordinate 26,647 of JAEIFL010000001.1, read as the reverse complement.
ACGACACTTTTGACATGCGTTCAAATTCAAGAAGAGAATCAGAAGAAGAAGAAGCGAACGAAAGAGAAGCAAAACAACAAAACTAGCAATCACCAAAATAAAATCGAACAAAAATGAAATAAAATAAAATATACGAGCCGCACACAAACACACACGCACAGCACAAAAAAAAAAAACCAACACACACACACAGAAAAATAAAACCTTGAAAACGACACAACAACAACAATAATAAAACCGAAAAACTTTATTAGACTCTTAATGAGTGCGTTTTGTTCGTTGTTGTTGTTGTTATTCCTGCCTATTGTTTTTAATCGTACGTTTCTTTGTGCTTATTGTATTGTTGTTGTTGTTCTTTTTTTCTTTGATTTTTTGATAGATTCGGCGGCAGATAAAAATAAATAAATATTTTCAGCCAAACATATCAAATAAATTGTTTGACAAAATGAAAAGCATTTTGACAAAAACGAAAGCAAATAACCCGACAAACAGCAAAAACAACAACAAAAACTGGAAATACATTATGTTAATTTTGTTGACTCTGTGTATAAAAATTAACAAACACACACGCACAGGCAGAGAGACGGAGAAAAGGCGCACATGGGCACGTACAAGCGACTTGTATACAATAATATGTACGTACATATGTATGTATGTGTATTAGCATACATGCAGTAATTTGTTGTTTTTGGTTTCTTTGAGCAGAGCCGCTCTCAAAATCCGTTTCTAATGCCCAACGCCGCTCAAGATGGCGTTTTTATCTTCTTCAGCTGATTGACACTTATACATACATATATGTATACACAGACACACGCACACAGCTCACATGGGAATTGCATTTTTGAGCAGTTGTTGCACATTTTCGATTACCGATACACCGATTGCAATACCAATTGTGATGCGATTTTGAATTAGAGTTCGATGCCCACATTTAAGCGGCGGCTCGCGCAGCTCCGAAGCGATCGAAACACCACCGAGAGTGTAAGAAAGAATAGGAAAAAAATATATCCATATAATAGTTACGAAGACGGCGGCGGCGACGTCAAACGCAGAGCGCAGAAAACAGAAACTTAAATACACAACAATTGAAGCTACAGCTAAAAGCAAAAGCCAGGCAATTGAGCACCGGGCGAACGAGCGAGCGAGCGAGCGTGCGTTCGACGTCCGAATAAACCGCTACAGAAACAGAAATTAATTATATTGAAATCACAAACTAAACTAATCAGCCAAAGCAGCACCAGCAGAGCGGCGCTGTCGCGAGCGAGCGAATTTCGGCGCGGAGAGCGGGGAGACCGACCGAGAGACCGAGCGTGAGCGCGAGTGTGCATAGCAAAGTACTTTGAGTGGGAGAGAGCGTGGCTAGAGTGGGCGGGGGCGATACAGAACTGCACAAGAGACCTTGAAGTATTTGCCTAAAAGGATTACACTAATATAAAACAAAAACAACAACAACAAACAAACATAATACATTATACACACTCACTCAACACTTGAACTAACTTTTAATTGTGCAGCGGTAGCTCGCTCCGTGTTCAACTTTGATATTATGGCTGCCTTTTTATTTTTTTAATTTTTAATATTACAGCAACAACAACAACTACGCCGCTCCGTCAATAGGTGATAGAGAGCGCGAGCAATAGAGAGCAAGAGCACAGTGGCTAACGTTGAGCTTTTGAACTTAACGAAGCTGCTGCTGCTGCTGCCAGCACACTTACACAACAACAACAAAAACAAACAACAAAAAAAAACAGGCGCCGTGCAACAAAATATTTGCATCTAAAAATGTACATTAATATGTATGTATGTATGTGTTTTTGTTTTGTGTATTTTTGAATTTTTAAATAATTGCATGTGCTGTACCTACATACGTAAAGCTGTTGTTTTTTTGTTTTTGTTTTTTGTTACTTTCGCGTTTTTGCTACTATGAAAATTGCTCAAGAAAATTGCGGCGAAAGAGCATGACCGGCGGCGGCGACGACGTCTTTGGACTTGGACTGCTGTTGACCGACTAGCGTCTAAAGCAACAGCGGCGAGTCCAGGCCGGGCCAGGACAGGATGGGCAGAGGCGTAAAATGTCATACTCGTACAGCAGCTGAGCCCATTTTTGGCTCAAAAGCTCTCGAAAGAAGAAGCAAAAGCTGCTTCTATTTTCATGGTCAAAGATGTTGATTTCTTGTCTTGTTTTTTTTTTTTTTTTTTTGTTTGAGCTTTAAGCTTTGGCGTGCTTTGGCTTCATGTCGTATACGCAATATTTTTTTTTCGAACTTTGCTCTTTCCCTCGTCGCTCACGCTCTGGCTTGCGCTTTCACTCTCTCTCTTATAGCTTAAGAACCTTTGTATGTACATTGTATGAATAAATTCCAAATGTGGATGATTTGTAATAGGAGTTCATAAACAGCACGCAGGTCACTCGGCGGCATTCGTCGTCCCCCTCCCTTCTCGTTACGTTAAAATCGGTGTTGATGAATTCTCACATTAATTATTTTAGTCTTGTTGATTGGCAGCCATTTCTGGTATTCAAATAGGTTTGGCGCCATTTCTGTTAGTTTTAACAGCGCTGTTATCATAACATTTTTCCATTAGCATAGTTTGTACATTTGGTGAGTTTTAATATTGCCGCGTAATGTTAAAAGTTAGATCGATAACAATTGTATACCGAAATTTAAAAAATATGGCACTAACCTGTTTGTAACAAATATGAATTTTTTTGTTTATTTTGTATTTAGTGCGGTTCGGCGTCGCGCAGCACATTAAGTTCCTCGGGAATGGCATAAATGCGCAACTGTTTCTCGATCATAACATCCTGCAGATTGGCCAGTTCCGGCGGCACACACGTCACCCCATCCATATAGAGCGCCTTATCCCATGGACACTCATCCAAAGCCATTAACAGGCAGCTCTTGCTGCGCTCAAAGCTGGTTTCCGCCGTCGACAGGCAGCGCAAATAAAGACGCCAATACAAGGAGTTGCGTCGCAAGATCGCATATTGTTCCGCTTCGATGGCGGAGCGATGCGGATTCGTTGGCAGCAGCGTTTTGAAAATGTTGAGCAAACGGTTGCGCAACAGTGGAGCCAAATGGGTTTGAGAATATTGCAGCGACAGCTGCAGATCCTCATCAAGATGCTGGGATGAACGTTGCTGCTGCTGGTGCTGGTGGAAGCGGCAACGTGCGGCAAGTACAAGGTGCAACAATGCCAGGATGCCCGCCTTGGTGTGCATCAGCCGCATCCTTTGCTTGTACCAAGGCAACGAGCCGAGAGTGGAGCAACGCTGGAGCAGTGCCAAATTGCGCGGATACTCTGGCAAGGATTGCTCCAAAAAGCCAGCTAGCTTCGGCTTCGTGCTCAACTGCAGCAGGAGTAGTTGCAGCTCGCGCAGCTGCTCCCGCCGATGGGTGGACCAATGGCAGCTCTGGCCAAGAGCGAAGATTGGCTTTTCGCTGAGTTGCACCAAGAGCTGCTCCGCCGCCGCCGTCTGACGTTGCACATGCAGCTGTAGGCAATGCAAGCGGAGCAACAGCAGCAGCCGATTGGGCACAAAGTAATCCTCCAGCGGCATTTCATCACTGGGCGCTTCGGCAGCGAGCAGCGCCTCGTCCAACAGCTGGCGGCAGTTGGGCAAGTTGAGGTGGAGCAACTGCATCGCCATCGCGCCCCTCTCTGCGCCCACTAGCATCTCCGTGTAGACGAGCAGGGCATGCAACTGATCCACATTCGTCGGCTGGAATCCCTGCAACAGTCTTTGGAGCATATCGAAGGCACCCTTGGGATCCGGAGCAGCCTCATAGTCGAACATGGCCAACTCCGTGAAGAAGCGAGTGACGCTACGATTCGATTCGAGCATCAAAAGCTGCCGCTGCGCCTTGCGCGTGGCAGCCACAAAGCGATCCGTTGGCTTGCCACTTAGTTGGAGCAGGCGCATGCACAGCCGGCGAAAGCGAAACCACAGCAACAGGAAGATCTGACGCTTGGGCTCATCGGCGGGCTGTTCGGCGAACGCTGCGCTGCACTGCAGCAACAGATCCTCCAGGCACTGTTGATACAGCTCGCAGCCAATTGTGTGCGGCATGAAGCTGGGAGAGACGCAGAGCTGGCGGCACAGCTCGAGGACGGCCGACCAATAGACATCGGACTGGGGCAGGGCATAGCTGAAACGTTCACCCAATCCGGCCAGCAGCATCTCAATGGCATCGGAGTCACCAATTTGGGAGATGCGCGCCGAGAGCCGTTCCGCCAGACAACTGCTCCGAGCGAGGGGCAGCTTGGTCAGCTGAACGGTGAGAAGGAGCAAATGCAACAGATTGTTGCGCTCCTTCAGCGGATAGATATAATGGCAGACATCGGCGGTGTAGACACAACGCTGCGGATCGGCATCCTCCGGATTGGGAAGAAATTTGTATGCCTGCCGCAGGCGTTCGATGCGTGTCCAAATCTCTGGCATGGGCATGCCCGACCGCAGCACCAGCTCCTCGTAATCCTGCAGCGGCTGCTCATCCTCGGCGCGCCCCTCAAAGCAAACAAATTCGATGCGCGGCAAATTCAGCTCCAGGGCCAAACGGAGCAGGGCAAACATTTGCTCCTGGTTCGAAGATTGCCTAAGAAAGAGGACACAATTGTGATACAGTTTGAGCATCAGTTGATCCGTCTTGGGCCCGAGATGCATGCGACGCATACATTGCTCATAGATCTGGAGCACATCCGGCACATTGCAGCGGGCCATTGTGCCCTGGGTGGACATGATCAGGGCCGTCCACAGCGTATATTCATACGGCGAACGGAGCAGCAGCTGTTCAATCTTCGTGGCAACCTGTGGAAAGGACGAAGATTAGCTAGGGATTGTTAAGGGTCTCTCTCGGATTTCCCACCTGGCTATCCGGATAGGTGGCGCTCAGTGTGGCAACATAGTGTTGCAGCAACTGTTCATTGCCCGGATGATGCTCGAGAGCGGATTCGAGCGAGTGCAGCTGATGCTCCGCCACGGCGAGCCGATTGCTCTTGGACACATTCTGTCCCAGTAGCTGATGCAGCTCCAACCAGTTGTCCAGCCGCTGCGGGCTATTGGCCAGTACAACATTAAGCTCATGTATGCGCTCCATGATGGTCGTTGCGTCACTTGGTTGCGTTTTGGCCGCCGCCGGCAGCTTCAAGCGCTTGCGTTTAATGCCTTTGCCGCGCGTCCATGGATGCAGCGGATCTTCCAAGCGGCGTAGTTGGATTCTGTAGAGCGGACGTGATAGGCGCGGCAGCGTCTGCCATTCCAAGTGAGCCTTATTCGATGACTTGTCAACATAAAACTCAACCGAACTAGAAAACTCCAGCGTTCGCTTCGAGGCGGAGCCGCCGCATTCGGATTCGGGATCGGAGGAGGAATCAGGTACGGATGCACTAGATAAACCCGGATTGTTGTTGTCAATGGGCAATTCGTAGCTGCGACTGCTTTGCCAATTTACTTTAGACGCATCTAAAAGTTAAAAATTTCGAAATTAAAAATTACAATTATTATTATTAAAATAAGAATATTGAACTTACCTGTGCCGCTTGGTTCTTGCTCACTGGTGGCGTCCACCACTTTCGTGGCATTTTCTGTCCTGTATGCCGGGAAAAGCGACATTATTATTATTAATTTGTTTATTCTCAAGATGATTTTGCTGTTGTTTAGTAGTCAGTTTTGTGAGCAGTCTGGCAGCATTGTTAGCTTAGCAAAATTCGATAGCTTTTACTTCTTGTGTATACGATAGTCCAGAACTCCCATAGAGAGAACTCCCATATCGAGCCGCTCTCGCATTCTTGCTCTGTCAGTCAATTATCGATATCGCAATGATATCGATTACTTTTATGATATGATATTTTTTTCGTTCAGCCATGTGGCAGCGCCGCGGGCAGATAATGTCAAATTTAAATGCCACACTGTTTATCGATTGCAAGCCACTCAGTGCAAGTACTCTTCTTGTGCGTGCTACCGCATCGCTGTGACTGGCAGTTTAACAAGAAGCAATGAAAATTTATCGTTCGACAAAATTAAAATGTTTGTTGTTGTCGTCCCGACAGATTGGTCTCAAGGTTGGCGTACGCCAGCGTGGCTGCAACGGACTGTCCTACACACTAGATTATGCCAGCGAGAAAAGTAAGAGAAACGTCTAGAAAGTATTTTCGTTTATTGACATAACAGTTTTACTGGCTTCTCTGCAGACAAACTGGATGAGGAGGTGGTGCAGGATGGCGTCAAGGTCTTCATCGATAAGAAGGCGCAGCTTTCATTGCTGGGTAAGAAGACAAACAAATCCCCAATAATATCATATAACAAAAATGGGAATATTTTCGTTGTTTGCGCAGGCACCGAAATGGACTTTGTGCAATCAAAGCTGTCCAGCGAATTTGTGTTCAGCAATCCGAACATCAAGGGCACATGTGGTTGCGGCGAATCCTTCAGCATGTAGAGTGGAATGGTTGCTCTACAGCAGCTTAACCACCCCGCACCCGCCTCGCATTAACACATCCTAATTAACTTAAGTTTATGTAGGAAATACTATTTCGTTTTTCTCCTCATTTCGTTACGCGTTGCCACAAAAAGCAGAAAAACAAAAATCATAAAAAAAATATTGTTCAAACTACAAACTGCAACTCGAAAGATAAAAACAGCAACAACAAAATATACTATGCTTAAGTTTTTTTTTTTGATGTAGTTCAAATTTTAGTTGTAAAAATGACTTCTTAGTTTGTTGTCTATATATATAAAATTATATATATAATAAATCAAAGCAGAAAAAATCAATATTATTTTGTATTATATTTCTTAGTACACTTAAAGACGGTTTAAAAAAAACAGAGATTTACAGCTACATTTATCAATGATTACATATGATAGGATGACGGGATGATATGTGATGGGATGTGTCTGTGGCAAGACTCAACGCTGTGGCATGCCATGGATGCCGAATTCCTCGTAGTCGTCTCGCGTATAGATGAACTCCTCGAAGTTGGGACTGGTGGCGACCTCGCGTCCACCGTACCAGGCATAGCGCACCGGGAACTCGGGACAGATGAGCGACACCTCCAGATCGTCGGGCACCAGAGCGCGCAGATCGCGCTTGAGCCGTGGCAAGAAGCCCGGGAACTGTGCACTTCCGCCCACGATCAGAATGTTGAGCAGGAGCTCGCGGTGCGCCTCCCAGGGGCAGGCTTTGAGCGCATCGGCGACTGCTTCGGGTATGCCCACCTGGTTGATGCCAATGTCGGAGGGGCTGAAGAGCAGCTCGGGCACGGTGAAGCGTTCATTGCACAGTGGAACCATTTGTTGTTGATCCTCGTCGTAGCGCGGCTGGCCCGGCACACGGATATAGCCGCGCTTGACGCTCGTAAAGTCGGGCAGAACATACTCGACGGCCAGCTCTTTTCGTCGCTGTTCGCTTTGATGCACGGTCATGGCATCCTTGAAATCCTCTGCCACAAAGCAGACATCCTCCTTGATCTGGTTCACCACATGACTCTCGTCCATGACATTCAAATGGCGATACGATATGAGTTCTTTGAGATGATTCGTTAACGCCTTGCCGCCCATTTCGATCCGCCTAATCGCCTCCACAACCCGTAGGCCTAGCACGAAGGGCACAATGTGGGTGAAACTGTAGCCGACATCGATAATGATGCAGTTTAGGGTTTGCATTGTCGTTCGCTCTTCGCTGTCCGCCACATAGTTGAAGGCGGCCAAGTCGGCGGCAGTCGCCTTGTACATGCCAGCTATCCGATACTCCTCGAAGAGCATCTCGAGCATCGCCTCCTGGACGCTTTGGAAATTCATTTGGGGCTCCGTTATGACAATGGTGCGATTCTCCAGCGTACAGCCGATGCCCTCCTTGTAATGTAATCCCAAACCGTTTTCTGCGTGTCCCAGTTCAGCAGGTATCCACGCTGAAACGCCAGGATATAGAAAAGTGCCGAGGTGTCTCGACATTCTTCGATTTGATTGCCGACAAATGCGCGTCGTCGTTCGCTTTTTGCCTTCATAATGCAATTGGGCACGACATGGGGTTCGTCCTGCGTTGCGAGTCCCACTTTGGCTGTGTAGGCTCCATTGTCCAGCACAACCACAGACATTTCAGTTAATCAACTTTTTTTTGTTGCAGATGTGTTCGCCGTTTTGCGGCGAATATCTACAATGTAATCGCAAATTGATACAGAGTTGACACCTTTATCAGAATAACATACTATACCAATGCGCATGTTTTACGTCACAGCCGCAAACAAAACAATCTTTGGTGTACAACATTTGATAATGGTGGTAGTTGGCATCAATTTTCACAGTAATTTGCCTACTCACACGTCACAAAGTAAAACAAATCGAGCCAACAGAAATAGTTGTCTTATGCGACGCCCTCTGTTAACGCAGCAAAGAGCACACTGTTGAAATTAACATACTGTTAGAAGATCGCCTTTTTAACATTAGCAGTGTACGCACAGCCAAAAACGCATGAAATTCAATAGAAAAAATTAGAGCTCAAGAACAGTTAGCAATATTTATAAAATATATAAAAATTTAATTATTGACAGCTATTGAGCGGTTTGTTATGTGTGTTTGTGTGGGTTAGTTAGTGTTTAGACTGGCGTGTCATGCGGTTTATACTATGAGTAAACAACAACAACAACACGACCCATAACCACCACCACCCCCCCCTTCCACCCTTTGTACACAAATGCATTGCAAATCAATTAATGCCTGCTGCCTTCCTGTTTGTCTCTATCTAATCACAGTGGTCGAGAGGCACGCAATCGGGCAGAAAAGAATCGTCGGGACAAGCTTAATGGCTCCATACAGGAGCTATCGACAATGGTGCCGCATGTGGCGGAGTCGCCTCGGCGTGTCGACAAAACGGCAGTGCTGCGCTTCGCTGCGCACGGACTGCGGCTCAAATACGGTAAGTAACAAAAGAAACCAATAAAATCATAAAAAATTACATTTGTAATTGCAAAATTCTGTGAACTTTTACAGTCCGGTAAATTAAGAACTTTTATTGGCTATTCAAAATGTAACAGCTATTCGACCGACTGCAAAAGGCGCCACTATTAAAATTTTAATTGTTTTCAATTTATTTTATGCATTTGTATTTGTTTGTATTAGTGTTTGGAAAGACGCTGAACGATCAACGACCCCAAGTAACAGACACACTGATGGGAATGTTGGATAGTTTTTTTTTCACGCTCACCTGCCATGGCCAAATACTTTTGATATCATCGAGCATCGAACAGCATTTGGGGCATTGTCAAACGGATTTGTATGGCCAGAGCATATTGCAGATTGCGCATCCCGATGACTATGAAATGCTCAAGCAACAGCTCATACCCAACGAGCTCGAGAATCTCTTTGAAGCCCACACCGAGCCGACGACGGACGATGATGGTGAGCCGCGACAGCGCAGCAAATCCGAAGAGGATTATATCGATCGCAAATTGCGTGACGATAGGCGAAGTTTTCGTGTGCGGTAAGTAGCTATCAATATTTATCGTTAGCGGTAAGTGGCAGCGCTGCATTGCACTATCGATACATCGCTATTCACACACAGAAATACATATAAAGCTTTTGTTGTTATGGTTGTTTGTAGTTTGGCGCGCGCTGGTCCCCGTTCCGAGCCGACCGCCTACGAGGTGGTCAAAATCGATGGATGTTTCCGTCGCAGCGATGAGGTACCTAGAAGCGTACGCTCCAATACGTTAAGCTCCAGCCTGCAATTGATACGACGCACTCGCGGACGCGACGATGCGATACCGTTGCACACAATTAGCGGCAATGATATTGTAAGTATGTAGAATCAAAACACAATCAAACACATTTAACGAGACATACAAACCAAAATAAAAACATCAAAATGCGTCTCTCGAGTGCAAAGACAAAAGCAAAGCTCACAAAATGAGCAAACGAAAAAAGCAAAAAAAGGAATAACTCTTATATGTATATGTGTGTATGTATGTATGTATGTACATACATTAATAAATAAATGGTTTTTGTTGTTTCGTTGCAGGTGCTAACTGCTTGTGCTCGGATTATCCGTCCGCCAAAGATCGTTAATCGTTTGTTCGATGCAAATACATTGGAGTATCGGACGCGGCACTTAATCGATGGCAGGATCATCGATTGCGATCAACGGATCGGCATCGTTGCTGGCTATATGACCGATGAGGTGCGCAATCTGAATCCGTTTACGTTCATGCACAACGACGATGTTCGTTGGGTAATTGTTGCGCTGCGTCAGAGTGAGTATTCCCTTCATATTACCAATGGAACAAGCAACTAATCAATTGGCTTTAATTTCTCAGTGTATGACTGTAATAGTTCGTACGGCGAGTCGACGTATCGTCTATTTACGCGCAATGGCAACATTATCTATCTGCAGTCGAAGGGTTATTTGGAGATTGACAAGGAAACGAATCGGGTGCATTCGTTTGTGTGCGTCAATACGCTGCTCGATGACGAGGAGGGCAAGCGTCGGGTGCAGGAGATGAAGAAGAAGTTCTCCGTCATCATCAATACCCAGATACCGCAGTCGACCCTCGATGTACCCGCCTCGGAGCATCCAGCGCAACTGGAGAAAGCCGTCCTCCGCCTCATCCACAATTTGAAGAGCAACAACAATAATGTTGACCATGACGACGCCGATGATGATGATGATGACGATGACGACGACGACGACGGCGGCGGCGATGCTGACGACGATGGTGACCACGGTGATGAGGATGGCGGCGATAATATCATCGATGATGGACTCGCACACCTTGCATCGTCATTCAGCTTTGATTCCCATCCGCATCCACAATCTCATTCGCATTTGCATCATTCTCGTTCGCATCGTAACCATTCGTTTCTGTTGGATGGTTCCATGTCGATGTCGCGTATGAACAGCTCCAAGACGCCGCCACTGGCGCTCGTGCCGCCCGAGACCTCATCCGTCAAGTCATCAATATCGAAAAGTGTCAGCGTTGTCAATGTCACTGCTGCCAAGCATCTACGTGGCCTACACGCTGCCACAACCGCCGCCGCCGCCGCCCATGCCTCTTCCACCACATCAGCAGCAGCGGCGGCAGCCAAATCAATCCTAGATCCTAGCTGCAGCTGCTTGAGCGACGGTGACGGTGACTGCGACTATTGTCTAGCCACTCTGACGTCATCCGATCCGTCGTCATCCGTCACGTTGAAGCGGAGCAGTGGAGCTCAGCATGCCGCGGATAATGATAATTTGAAGCAACCAAAACGTCGCTTCATGCCCAGCACAGGTAAGAAAGAGAAGGAGCGATCGAGCGAAAGAGAGAGACATAATATCATATGTATTTGGTTGGGATTACTTTCAGTAGATATAGAGCACGCCATAAACAATTTGCAACAGATTCAGAGGGATCTGCACCAACAAATGAATGTGGCAGCCCAGCTGCGAGATCAGAGCAACCGCTATGAGCTACCCGATGCCAATCAGCGCATTGATGAGATCATGGTAGGTACACAAAACTTGGGGCATTGCATTGATCGAATTCAAATTCTCACCTCTTTACGTATTAAACTAAAACGTTGATACTGAGTTTGTTTGAATGTGGCTCGTTGAAAGGCAATGAATATTATGATTTATACTAATCCGAATCTCTCCCATCTTTCAGGAGGAGCATCTGAAGCAGAGTAAACAGTATGTGAACATCAAGAATGATTTTGAGGAGCAGCTGCAAACAAAGGCAAATTCAACGAAAACAGCTCGCGAAAGCGATACGCAAAGCAGCAGCAGCACCCGAGGAGCAGGAACAGGAGAAGGAGATGCTGCAACTAACTAAACGAAAACATACAAAAATATATATGTACATTTATAGCTGAGGGGTTTCAACTGATGTGATAGTCGTGGCAGCAAAAACAAATACAAAAAACAAAAAATGGAAGCGCGAGTTGAATCGAGAAATGGGAAATGAAATAATTAATGGAAAACGTACACTTTATATAGTTAATGTTTATGATAATGTTGAGCTAACTACTATATACTACATATATAACAAATAATAGGAGCTTAGCTTCGGCACGCCGACGAGATTGTATGCCCTTGCAGAATTCAATATTTAAAAGCAACCAAAATATGATTATCATCCAAAAAATGTTGTACCAATCTCCAATGCATAACCCAACCGATTCTGTTCCATCCAACAAACTACTGAAACGATTTCTTAATAGATGATAAGGTTTTTAAGATTGATATTAATTATCTTATATGTACACCCGCTGCAGGGGCATTCTCAACTACAACAACAACTATTTACAAATTTAGAAATGAGTGTTAAATGTAAGCATCTTTATGCTCCATATATACATATATATATATATACGTATATAGTTAGTTTGAAACGAGAACTTTTGAGTGAGCTTGCAACAAAACTACTTTAGAATCGGGTCCTGGACTCTCAATGAGCGGCTGTTCTTTTTCTTTCTATATTTTATTTTTTTTGTCTAGTTTTTATTCTTGTTTGATTTTGAAATATTTTGGTTTACTCTTAAATAATGTTAGTTTAATATATGTATATATAGTGCAAAGTGTTTGTTAATTAATTACCCTTATATTAGTATGTATATATATATATATATATTGATCGTAATATATATATATATATATATATATATATATATATATATACCCCTGCGCTAGCCTAGCTTGGCAAACTACAAACTAAACATGATAAAAGACTGTTAAAATTAATTTAAGCATTAAAAATACGATACAAAAGAATTATTAAAAATATATATATATAAATCTGTCTATATATCTATCTAAATCTATGTATGTATGTATATACTTTATAAATCGGTCCTAGTTAAATGAAAATTTTTATGTTTTACCAACAAAATTTTTAACTATAAAAAGAAAACTTAAATATTTTAATATATTATATATACATGTTTTAAATGTTATTTATGAGAGAGGGTGAGAGAGCGAGAGCGGGGGGAGAGATCTATTCTCTTCCTGTTCCCAATCCCCAAAACTCCTTGCATATTCATAGGTGAATTAATGTTAGAGTTACGCAGTGAAATTCCCATACTTTGGAGCGCAAACCAACAACATCAACTACACTTACGAATTGTTGCAACAATAATAAATTTACAACAAATATACTGTATAACATTTATATGTAGTAATCTATATTGTAGTAAAATTCGATGTACAACAAATTTTGTAAAAGAAAAAAGTTATAAGGGAACACAATTGTTAAATGTTTGATTGTTATGCATTTGTTTTATAAATATAATTTTTTAATTATTTTATTTTTTCTATACTTTAATTATTGCCTTGTTTTTACATTTAAACTAATTGAATAGTGAAAACAAAAACCTTGTGTACCTATGCATAAACTTATACAAATGTACATACATATGTATCTACATATATATGTATATGTGTGAGAGAGAACTGTGCATTCATTGGAAGGTACAGCTATATCGAGAAGAGCGTCGTCGTCGACAGCAAACACCGTTACAATGTTGCGCGCCATTCAAAACAAATCAACAAATCAAACGAGAATTATCGAACGAGCAACAGAGACAGACATACAAAGATAGCTGAGAGCGGAAAAGAGAGCAGTGTGTGTGATTAATATAACTGCAAATGCAGCATGTTAAATAAACAAACTGCCTGCACATATACATACATATGTACATACATATCTATGCATTTAGCTATATATATATGTATGTATGTGCATAGGTACTTTTTTTTTGCGTATAGAGAGTCCCCCCCCCCCCCACCTCCACAAGCACAAGCAATCAGCTATTCACAAAGTATTCGTCGCGCCGAGTGGCCTTTCAAGACCTTTCCCCCTTCCTTTTAACCCGCTCGCAAACTGCCCTGTTGATTTATACATAGGTACTAATTTGGCCCTTTTTTCATACATATGCATGTATTTTGAGTAATTAAAGCCAAAATGCCGCCAACACCCTGTGGCATTCACAGCCCATGGCACAGGGTGGTCTTGGGTGTTGGTTGCTTGTAAATTTGCACTTGAATTGCACTTAACGATTGTCATTCAACATTGTATTTCAAATACCCTATGCCATAAATAAATATGCGGGGCTGTGTATGACAGACAATTGATCATGCAACTAAACGGCAGCTCTGCGTAACGCATATCGATAACATATTATCGAAATGCATCAATCGAATCAAGTTCAGATCCTTAAAAATGCACATTTAATCAAATAATAACATGTTTAACATAGTTAATAAGATTAAATATCAAATTAACTTGATCCATGGATGTGTATATACGAAATGAGCTAAGCTTGGACGATTTGCTGACTGTGGAAACAGCGGCAACGCATTGCGCTAAATTGATCGTCTGGCTTTTGGATTGCCAGGAAGAGATGAAACATCCGCAGCAGAAGCAACTCGAACTCAATTACCTAGACATCGAGTGTCTGTGGAAGGCAACATTGTATCTGCACGAATGCCATACCCAGCTGGGCGATGAACTGGTCGAAGCGGTACTACTCCAATGCACCCAAGCAACTGCAGCCATAAGACGCTTTTATGACATGGATCCGGTGCAGTGTGTTAGGCAGCTGTGTGCCAGTATTATTGGGGGCACACGCAATGGCCACTCGCATGCGCCGTTGCTCTTTCAAATGCACAAAGCCTTCGCTGAAGTCCAGCCAGCGTGGAGCATCATCAAGGATCTAAATTGGTCCGAGTTGGGGCAAGAAGCGGATAAGGAATATAGTCGGCTGAATGTCGCCGCCATGGAACTTAATATACATGTTCTACAAATGCGTCAACTAGTGCGACGCATCTTTCGTTTAGAGACAGTCGAGGATATGAAAATCGCCTTGAGGCGTGCCATGAAACAAATTTCCAGCGATTTGTGGCTGCATTTGTTTCGCGAGAGCAAGGAGAGCATTCTATATACACGCTGCTATCTATTGCGCCATATGATCTGTGATATGCTGGTCGAACGCAAGGCGGAGGCGGCGGAGGACGATGCCTGCTCCAGTTTTGTGCATAATATTTATGAGTTTTGCAGCAGCGGCGGCGGATCGAATTTATCGCGTCTCTTTTGCTGGCTGCTCCACGGACGATTCGCTGTCGCCTTGGGCTGCTATTTGCAGGGGTATTGGCAGCAACAGTTGCCCTACTTGCAGCTAGATGACCTTGCATGTACGCCAGATGCGCCGCATTCCCACTTGCCGCTCGACGATATTATATACCTGACCCATCTGCTGCTGACGCCAAGATCGCCGTGTCGTACTCAATTTTATCAGCAGCTACAAATACTTCCGCTGCTAAATCGACTGTTGCAACTACTCAATAAGGTCGCCTTTGTTTATAGCTAATACAACAAATTGCATTTAATTAACAAACAAATTATTTATGTTAATCCTTTGCCTTTGGCAAATATTCATGCTTTGAACTAGCAATTTTGACAACTTGTTCGCCTTTTTCAGCCAATATCTCTTCGATGTTGCGCTTGCCATTGAGATCCGTAAACCAATTCAGATTGTCGGCAATCAGATGGTGATTCTCACAGCCCAAGCAGGTGACTATAACGACGCCTTTGTTATAGGCAATCTTTGATATTGTCTCCATGTTTCGCGTCTGGCACACTTTGCATGTATAGATTAGCTTGATTTTAGTTTCCAACGCCGCCAGTGGCATACGCTTCCCGACCAAACGCTCCGGCTCATCTTGCTGCAAACAACAAAAACATTTATTCGAATCCTGTTTGTTGGCCAGCTGATTTTAACTTACGTCTTCTGGTATCGGCTTGTCGCTCAAGTTGGCGCGCTGCTGGCACGTGTAGGGCTTTGTTGATATGGCCAGAAACTGGTTGAATGGACGCCAGCTATGTTTGTTGGCATTGGCATATAAGGCTCGTGTGGCGGCTGGTGCTAAAACGCGATTGAACATTAATTTTAAGGCGCTCATTTCGTGCTTTTTAATAACTACTATAATCAACAAATGAAATCGACAATAATCGCTCGAGTATATCGATACCAAATAATACCAAATGTGCGATTCAATAGATTGAAACGATAGGTATTAGTAAGCTGTCATTGTTAGCCAACACAGCAACATAGTTATATTTGTGTTTATTAACACTTTTCGTAAATCGCATTGATATACTCGAGTCGAAATTTTTAGCTGAAAGAAAACAACGGCAACGGTACGTGCACTTAAAGGACGCAAATTAATACCCACTCGTGCTGCACTGACACTGGTAAGTGCATTGCATCGCAATTGTGATGAAATACATACAAATGATGAAATAACAGTAAAATTAACCAAAATGCAATTTCTTATTTTTTGTTTACATTTTTGTAGACGCCCGCTGCGGTGCAAAGAATCAAAACGCTGCTGCACGACAAACCCGAAGTGGTAAGTTTTATTGAAGTTTTTGGCATTTCTACAAAATTAAAATGTTTGTTGTTGTCGTCCCGACAGATTGGTCTCAAGGTTGGCGTACGCCAGCGTGGCTGCAACGGACTGTCCTACACACTAGATTATGCCAGCGAGAAAAGTAAGAGAAACGTCTAGAAAGTATTTTCGTTTATTGACATAACAGTTTTACTGGCTTCTCTGCAGACAAACTGGATGAGGAGGTGGTGCAGGATGGCGTCAAGGTCTTCATCGATAAGAAGGCGCAGCTTTCATTGCTGGGTAAGAAGACAAACAAATCCCCAATAATATCATATAACAAAAATGGGAATATTTTCGTTGTTTGCGCAGGCACCGAAATGGACTTTGTGCAATCAAAGCTGTCCAGCGAATTTGTGTTCAGCAATCCGAACATCAAGGGCACATGTGGTTGCGGCGAATCCTTCAGCATGTAGAGTGGAATGGTTGCTCTACAGCAGCTTAACCACCCCACACCCGCCTCGCATTAACACATCCTAATTAACTTAAGTTTATGTAGGAAATACTATTTCGTTTTTCTCCTCATTTCGTTACGCGTTGCCACAAAAAGCAGAAAAACAAAAATCATAAAAAAAATATTGTTCAAACTACAAACTGCAACTCGAAAGATAAAAACAGCAACAACAAAATATACTATGCTTAAGTTTTTTTTTTTGATGTAGTTCAAATTTTAGTTGTAAAAATGACTTCTTAGTTTGTTGTCTATATATATAAAATTATATATATAATAAATCAAAGCAGAAAAAAATCAATATTATTTTGTATTATATTTCTTAGTACACTTAAAGACGGTTTAAAAAAACAGAGATTTACAGCTACATTTATCAATGATTACATATGATAGGATGACGGGATGAGATGTGATGGGATGTGTCTGTGGCAAGACTCAACGCTGTGGCATGCCATGGATGCCGAATTCCTCGTAGTCGTCTCGCGTATAGATGAACTCCTCGAAGTTGGGACTGGTGGCGACCTCGCGTCCACCGTACCAGGCATAGCGCACCGGGTCCTCGGGACAGATGAGCGACACCTCCAGATCGTCGGGCACCAGAGCGCGCAGATCGCGCTTGAGCCGTGGCAAGAAGCCCGGGAACTGTGCACTTCCGCCCACGATCAGAATGTTGAGCAGGAGCTCGCGGTGCGCCTCCCAGGGGCAGGCTTTGAGCGCATCGGCGACTGCTTCGGGTATGCCCACCTGGTTGATGCCAATGTCGGAGGGGCTGAAGAGCAGCTCGGGCACGGTGAAGCGTTCATTGCACAGTGGAACCATTTGTTGTTGATCCTCGTCGTAGCGCGGCTGGCCCGGCACACGGATATAGCCGCGCTTGACGCTCGTAAAGTCGGGCAGAACATACTCGACGGCCAGCTCTTTTCGTCGCTGTTCGCTTTGATGCACGGTCATGGCATCCTTGAAATCCTCTGCCACAAAGCAGACATCCTCCTTGATCTGGTTCACCACATGACTCTCGTCCATGACATTCAAATGGCGATACGATATGAGTTCTTTGAGATGATTCGTTAACGCCTTGCCGCCCATTTCGATCCGCCTAATCGCCTCCACAACCCGTAGGCCTAGCACGAAGGGCACAATGTGGGTGAAACTGTAGCCGACATCGATAATGATGCAGTTTAGGGTTTGCATTGTCGTTCGCTCTTCGCTGTCCGCCACATAGTTGAAGGCGGCCAAGTCGGCGGCAGTCGCCTTGTACATGCCAGCTATCCGATACTCCTCGAAGAGCATCTCGAGCATCGCCTCCTGGACGCTTTGGAAATTCATTTGGGGCTCCGTTATGACAATGGTGCGATTCTCCAGCGTACAGCCGATGCCCTCCTTGTAATGTAATCCCAAACCGTTTTCTGCGTGTCCCAGTTCAGCAGGTATCCACGCTGAAACGCCAGGATATAGAAAAGTGCCGAGGTGTCTCGACATTCTTCGATTTGATTGCCGACAAATGCGCGTCGTCGTTCGCTTTTTGCCTTCATAATGCAATTGGGCACGACATGGGGTTCGTCCTGCGTTGCGAGTCCCACTTTGGCTGTGTAGGCTCCATTGTCCAGCACAACCACAGACATTTCAGTTAATCAACTTTTTTTTGTTGCAGATGTGTTCGCCGTTTTGCGGCGAATATCTACAAAGTAATCGCAAATTGATACAGAGTTGACACCTTTATCAGAATAACATACTATACCAATGCGCATGTTTTACGTCACAGCCGCAAACAAAACAATCTTTGGTGTACAACATTTGATAATGGTGGTAGTTGGCATCAATTTTCACAGTAATTTGCCTACTCACACGTCACAAAGTAAAACAAATCGAGCCAACAGAAATAGTTGTCTTATGCGACGCCCTCTGTTAACGCAGCAAAGAGCACACTGTTGAAATTAACATACTGTTAGAAGATCGCCTTTTTAACATTAGCAGTGTACGCACAGCCAAAAACGCATGAAATTCAATAGAAAAAATTAGAGCTCAAGAACAGTTAGCAATATTTATAAAATATATAAAAATTTAATTATTGACAGCTATTGAGCGGTTTGTTATGTGTGTTTGTGTGGGCTAGTTAGTGTTTAGACTGGCGTGTCATGCGGTTTATACTATGAGTAAACAACAACAACAACACGACCCATAACCACCACCACCCCCCCCCCTTCCACCCTTTGTACACAAATGCATTGCAAATCAATTAATGCCTGCTGCCTTCCTGTTTGTCTCTATCTAATCACAGTGGTCGAGAGGCACGCAATCGGGCAGAAAAGAATCGTCGGGACAAGCTTAATGGCTCCATACAGGAGCTATCGACAATGGTGCCGCATGTGGCGGAGTCGCCTCGGCGTGTCGACAAAACGGCAGTGCTGCGCTTCGCTGCGCACGGACTGCGGCTCAAATACGGTAAGTAACAAAAGAAACCAATAAAATCATAAAAAATTACATTTGTAATTGCAAAATTCTGTGAACTTTTACAGTCCGGTAAATTAAGAACTTTTATTGGCTATTCAAAATGTAACAGCTATTCGACCGACTGCAAAAGGCGCCACTATTAAAATTTTAATTGTTTTCAATTTATTTTATGCATTTGTATTTGTTTGTATTAGTGTTTGGAAAGACGCTGAACGATCAACGACCCCAAGTAACAGACACACTGATGGGAATGTTGGATAGTTTTTTTTTCACGCTCACCTGCCATGGCCAAATACTTTTGATATCATCGAGCATCGAACAGCATTTGGGGCATTGTCAAACGGATTTGTATGGCCAGAGCATATTGCAGATTGCGCATCCCGATGACTATGAAATGCTCAAGCAACAGCTCATACCCAACGAGCTCGAGAATCTCTTTGAAGCCCACACCGAGCCGACGACGGACGATGATGGTGAGCCGCGACAGCGCAGCAAATCCGAAGAGGATTATATCGATCGCAAATTGCGTGACGATAGGCGAAGTTTTCGTGTGCGGTAAGTAGCTATCAATATTTATCGTTAGCGGTAAGTGGCAGCGCTGCATTGCACTATCGATACAGCGCTATTCACACACAGAAATACATATAAAGCTTTTGTTGTTATGGTTGTTTGTAGTTTGGCGCGCGCTGGTCCCCGTTCCGAGCCGACCGCCTACGAGGTGGTCAAAATCGATGGATGTTTCCGTCGCAGCGATGAGGCACCTAGAAGCGTACGCTCCAATACGTTAAGCTCCAGCCTGCAATTGATACGACGCACTCGCGGACGCGACGATGCGATACCGTTGCACACAATTAGCGGCAATGATATTGTAAGTATGTAGAATCAAAACACAATCAAACACATTTAACGAGACATACAAACCAAAATAAAAACATCAAAATGCGTCTCTCGAGTGCAAAGACAAAAGCAAAGCTCACAAAATGAGCAAACGAAAAAAGCAAAAAAAGGAATAACTCTTATATGTATATGTGTGTATGTATGTATGTACATACATTAATAAATAAATGGTTTTTGTTGTTTCGTTGCAGGTGCTAACTGCTTGTGCTCGGATTATCCGTCCGCCAAAGATCGTTAATCGTTTGTTCGATGCAAATACATTGGAGTATCGGACGCGGCACTTAATCGATGGCAGGATCATCGATTGCGATCAACGGATCGGCATCGTTGCTGGCTATATGACCGATGAGGTGCGCAATCTGAATCCGTTTACGTTCATGCACAACGACGATGTTCGTTGGGTAATTGTTGCGCTGCGTCAGAGTGAGTATTCCCTTCATATTACCAATGGAACAAGCAACTAATCAATTGGCTTTAATTTCTCAGTGTATGACTGTAATAGTTCGTACGGCGAGTCGACGTATCGTCTATTTACGCGCAATGGCAACATTATCTATCTGCAGTCGAAGGGTTATTTGGAGATTGACAAGGAAACGAATCGGGTGCATTCGTTTGTGTGCGTCAATACGCTGCTCGATGACGAGGAGGGCAAGCGTCGGGTGCAGGAGATGAAGAAGAAGTTCTCCGTCATCATCAATACCCAGATACCGCAGTCGACCCTCGATGTACCCGCCTCGGAGCATCCAGCGCAACTGGAGAAAGCCGTCCTCCGCCTCATCCACAATTTGAAGAGCAACAACAATAATGTTGACCATGACGACGCCGATGATGATGATGATGACGATGACGACGACGACGACGGCGGCGGCGATGCTGACGACGATGGTGACCACGGTGATGAGGATGGCGGCGATAATATCATCGATGATGGACTCGCACACCTTGCATCGTCATTCAGCTTTGATTCCCATCCGCATCCACAATCTCATTCGCATTTGCATCATTCTCGTTCGCATCGTAACCATTCGTTTCTGTTGGATGGTTCCATGTCGATGTCGCGTATGAACAGCTCCAAGACGCCGCCACTGGCGCTCGTGCCGCCCGAGACCTCATCCGTCAAGTCATCAATATCGAAAAGTGTCAGCGTTGTCAATGTCACTGCTGCCAAGCATCTACGTGGCCTACACGCTGCCACAACCGCCGCCGCCGCCGCCCATGCCTCTTCCACCACATCAGCAGCAGCGGCGGCAGCCAAATCAATCCTAGATCCTAGCTGCAGCTGCTTGAGCGACGGTGACGGTGACTGCGACTATTGTCTAGCCACTCTGACGTCATCCGATCCGTCGTCATCCGTCACGTTGAAGCGGAGCAGTGGAGCTCAGCATGCCGCGGATAATGATAATTTGAAGCAACCAAAACGTCGCTTCATGCCCAGCACAGGTAAGAAAGAGAAGGAGCGATCGAGCGAAAGAGAGAGACATAATATCATATGTATTTGGTTGGGATTACTTTCAGTAGATATAGAGCACGCCATAAACAATTTGCAACAGATTCAGAGGGATCTGCACCAACAAATGAATGTGGCAGCCCAGCTGCGAGATCAGAGCAACCGCTATGAGCTACCCGATGCCAATCAGCGCATTGATGAGATCATGGTAGGTACACAAAACTTGGGGCATTGCATTGATCGAATTCAAATTCTCACCTCTTTACGTATTAAACTAAAACGTTGATACTGAGTTTGTTTGAATGTGGCTCGTTGAAAGGCAATGAATATTATGATTTATACTAATCCGAATCTCTCCCATCTTTCAGGAGGAGCATCTGAAGCAGAGTAAACAGTATGTGAACATCAAGAATGATTTTGAGGAGCAGCTGCAAACAAAGGCAAATTCAACGAAAACAGCTCGCGAAAGCGATACGCAAAGCAGCAGCAGCACCCGAGGAGCAGGAACAGGAGAAGGAGATGCTGCAACTAACTAAACGAAAACATACAAAAATATATATGTACATTTATAGCTGAGGGGTTTCAACTGATGTGATAGTCGTGGCAGCAAAAACAAATACAAAAAACAAAAAATGGAAGCGCGAGTTGAATCGAGAAATGGGAAATGAAATAATTAATGGAAAACGTACACTTTATATAGTTAATGTTTATGATAATGTTGAGCTAACTACTATATACTACATATATAACAAATAATAGGAGCTTAGCTTCGGCACGCCGACGAGATTGTATGCCCTTGCAGAATTCAATATTTAAAAGCAACCAAAATATGATTATCATCCAAAAAATGTTGTACCAATCTCCAATGCATAACCCAACCGATTCTGTTCCATCCAACAAACTACTGAAACGATTTCTTAATAGATGATAAGGTTTTTAAGATTGATATTAATTATCTTATATGTACACCCGCTGCAGGGGCATTCTCAACTACAACAACAACTATTTACAAATTTAGAAATGAGTGTTAAATGTAAGCATCTTTATGCTCCATATATACATATATATATATATACGTATATAGTTAGTTTGAAACGAGAACTTTTGAGTGAGCTTGCAACAAAACTACTTTAGAATCGGGTCCTGGACTCTCAATGAGCGGCTGTTCTTTTTCTTTCTATATTTTATTTTTTTTGTCTAGTTTTTATTCTTGTTTGATTTTGAAATATTTTGGTTTACTCTTAAATAATGTTAGTTTAATATATGTATATATAGTGCAAAGTGTTTGTTAATTAATTACCCTTATATTAGTATGTATATATATATATATATATATATTGATCGTACATATATATATATATATATATATATAACCCCTGCGCTAGCCTAGCTTGGCAAACTACAAACTAAACATGATAAAAGACTGTTAAAATTAATTTAAGCATTAAAAATACGATACAAAAGAATTATTAAAAATATATATATATAAATCTGTCTATATATCTATCTAAATCTATGTATGTATGTATATACTTTATAAATCGGTCCTAGTTAAATGAAAATTTTTATGTTTTACCAACAAAATTTTTAACTATAAAAAGAAAACTTAAATATTTTAATATATTATATATACATGTTTTAAATGTTATTTATGAGAGAGGGTGAGAGAGCGAGAGCGGGGGGAGAGATCTATTCTCTTCCTGTTCCCAATCCCCAAAACTCCTTGCATATTCATAGGTGAATTAATGTTAGAGTTACGCAGTGAAATTCCCATACTTTGGAGCGCAAACCAACAACATCAACTACACTTACGAATTGTTGCAACAATAATAAATTTACAACAAATATACTGTATAACATTTATATGTAGTAATCTATATTGTAGTAAAATTCGATGTACAACAAATTTTGTAAAAGAAAAAAAGTTATAAGGGAACACAATTGTTAAATGTTTGATTGTTATGCATTTGTTTTATAAATATAATTTTTTAATTATTTTATTTTTTCTATACTTTAATTATTGCCTTGTTTTTACATTTAAACTAATTGAATAGTGAAAACAAAAACCTTGTGTACCTATGCATAAACTTATAAAAATGTACATACATATGTATCTACATATATATGTATATGTGTGAGAGAGAACTGTGCATTCATTGGAAGGTACAGCTATATCGAGAAGAGCGTCGTCGTCGACAGCAAACACCGTTACAATGTTGCGCGCCATTCAAAACAAATCAACAAATCAAACGAGAATTATCGAACGAGCAACAGAGACAGACATACAAAGATAGCTGAGAGCGGAAAAGAGAGCAGTGTGTGTGATTAATATAACTGCAAATGCAGCATGTTAAATAAACAAACTGCCTGCACATATACATACATATGTACATACATATCTATGCATTTAGCTATATATATATGTATGTATGTGCATAGGTACTTTTTTTTTGCGTATAGAGAGTCCCCCCCCCCCACCTCCACAAGCACAAGCAATCAGCTATTCACAAAGTATTCGTCGCGCCGAGTGGCCTTTCAAGACCTTTCCCCCTTCCTTTTAACCCGCTCGCAAACTGCCCTGTTGATTTATACATAGGTACTAATTTGGCCCTTTTTTCATACATATGCATGTATTTTGAGTAATTAAAGCCAAAATGCCGCCAACACCCTGTGGCATTCACAGCCCATGGCACAGGGTGGTCTTGGGTGTTGGTTGCTTGTAAATTTGCACTTGAATTGCACTTAACGATTGTCATTCAACATTGTATTTCAAATACCCTATGCCATAAATAAATATGCGGGGCTGTGTATGACAGACAATTGATCATGCAACTAAACGGCAGCTCTGCGTAACGCATATCGATAACATATTATCGAAATGCATCAATCGAATCAAGTTCAGATCCTTAAAAATGCACATTTAATCAAATAATAACATGTTTAACATAGTTAATAAGATTAAATATCAAATTAACTTGATCCATGGATGTGTATATACGAAATGAGCTAAGCTTGGACGATTTGCTGACTGTGGAAACAGCGGCAACGCATTGCGCTAAATTGATCGTCTGGCTTTTGGATTGCCAGGAAGAGATGAAACATCCGCAGCAGAAGCAACTCGAACTCAATTACCTAGACATCGAGTGTCTGTGGAAGGCAACATTGTATCTGCACGAATGCCATACCCAGCTGGGCGATGAACTGGTCGAAGCGGTACTACTCCAATGCACCCAAGCAACTGCAGCCATAAGACGCTTTTATGACATGGATCCGGTGCAGTGTGTTAGGCAGCTGTGTGCCAGTATTATTGGGGGCACACGCAATGGCCACTCGCATGCGCCGTTGCTCTTTCAAATGCACAAAGCCTTCGCTGAAGTCCAGCCAGCGTGGAGCATCATCAAGGATCTAAATTGGTCCGAGTTGGGGCAAGAAGCGGATATGGAATATAGTCGGCTGAATGTCGCCGCCATGGAACTTAATATACATGTTCTACAAATGCGTCAACTAGTGCGACGCATCTTTCGTTTAGAGACAGTCGAGGATATGAAAATCGCCTTGAGGCGTGCCATGAAACAAATTTCCAGCGATTTGTGGCTGCATTTGTTTCGCGAGAGCAAGGAGAGCATTCTATATACACGCTGCTATCTATTGCGCCATATGATCTGTGATATGCTGGTCGAACGCAAGGCGGAGGCGGCGGAGGACGATGCCTGCTCCAGTTTTGTGCATAATATTTATGAGTTTTGCAGCAGCGGCGGCGGATCGAATTTATCGCGTCTCTTTTGCTGGCTGCTCCACGGACGATTCGCTGTCGCCTTGGGCTGCTATTTGCAGGGGTATTGGCAGCAACAGTTGCCCTACTTGCAGCTAGATGACCTTGCATGTACGCCAGATGCGCCGCATTCCCACTTGCCGCTCGACGATATTATATACCTGACCCATCTGCTGCTGACGCCAAGATCGCCGTGTCGTACTCAATTTTATCAGCAGCTACAAATACTTCCGCTGCTAAATCGACTGTTGCAACTACTCAATAAGGTCGCCTTTGTTTATAGCTAATACAACAAATTGCATTTAATTAACAAACAAATTATTTATGTTAATCCTTTGCCTTTGGCAAATATTCATGCTTTGAACTAGCAATTTTGACAACTTGTTCGCCTTTTTCAGCCAATATCTCTTCGATGTTGCGCTTGCCATTGAGATCCGTAAACCAATTCAGATTGTCGGCAATCAGATGGTGATTCTCACAGCCCAAGCAGGTGACTATAACGACGCCTTTGTTATAGGCAATCTTTGATATTGTCTCCATGTTTCGCGTCTGGCACACTTTGCATGTATAGATTAGCTTGATTTTAGTTTCCAACGCCGCCAGTGGCATACGCTTCCCGACCAAACGCTCCGGCTCATCTTGCTGCAAACAACAAAAACATTTATTCGAATCCTGTTTGTTGGCCAGCTGATTTTAACTTACGTCTTCTGGTATCGGCTTGTCGCTCAAGTTGGCGCGCTGCTGGCACGTGTAGGGCTTTGTTGATATGGCCAGAAACTGGTTGAATGGACGCCAGCTATGTTTGTTGGCATTGGCATATAAGGCTCGTGTGGCGGCTGGTGCTAAAACGCGATTGAACATTAATTTTAAGGCGCTCATTTCGTGCTTTTTAATAACTACTATAATCAACAAATGAAATCGACAATAATCGCTCGAGTATATCGATACCAAATAATACCAAATGTGCGATTCAATAGATTGAAACGATAGGTATTAGTAAGCTGTCATTGTTAGCCAACACAGCAACATAGTTATATTTGTGTTTATTAACACTTTTCGTAAATCGCATTGATATACTCGAGTCGAAATTTTTAGCTGAAAGAAAACAACGGCAACGGTACGTGCACTTAAAGGACGCAAATTAATACCCACTCGTGCTGCACTGACACTGGTAAGTGCATTGCATCGCAATTGTGATGAAATACATACAA